>OX459052.1:20371970-20626970 GCA_949775005.1 Orthosia gothica
CGGTACCAAAGAAACCGACTTCCAAAACGAAAGTTATTTTTAACCCCCGCCGGAAAAAGAGGGGTGTTATAAGTTTCTCGTGTGTTGCTGTGTATCTGTGTATCTGTGTATCTGTGTATCTGTGTATCTGTGTATTTGTGTATCTGTGTATCTGTGTATCTGTGTATCTGTGTATCTGTGTATCTGTGTATCTGTGTATCTGTATATCTGTGTGTCTGTCTGTGGCACCATAGCGCCTCAACGGATGAACCGATTTTGTTAGTTTTTTTTGTTTGAAAGGTGATTTTGTCGAGAGTGTTCTTAGCTATGTTTGAATTAAATCGGTTCAGCCGTTCAAAAGTTATGCGCGTTTAACTGTTTGAATCGGGGTGTTTTTGCAAGATAAATGTGTCGGGGGTTTTTAAATTTTGAAATTTTACTTGTTGCCCTTTTTTGTGTTTTGCTTTAAAATAAAAGTCGGATTTTTTTTTGTCGAAAGTTTTTTACCAACTTCATTATCGGTTACATTTCGGGGAGTGTGCAATGGAATTGCACAATTTGATTCTGCATTGCCCTTACCATCATCGGACGGACTACGGCGATGCACCATCGATACATGGTGGATATCCCATCCATACGCGCTTAACGTTTTAGGAATACTTGCATTGTGCGTATTGTTATAGAGTGGAATTTCCTGCCGGAGTCTACATTTCCCGATAGCTAAACCTGAGGTCTTCAAGTCAAGAGTTAAAAGGTTACTTCTAGGTAAGCGTGATTCACCGTCCAACACATCATTGCTCACCAGCAGGTTAGAATTGATCAAACGCGAGCCTTTAAATATTTATAAAAAAGAAAACATTCATGTTCAAACTTATTTTAGTCACATCTGTATCTCTCTCATACCAACAAGCAACAACTAATACCATTACTTAATTTACTAGATAAAGAAACAACTCCTAAACCACAGACCTCAGCAATATTAAAACATACCCAAGTACTAACATAAACTTCATAATTAATCTGAAATATGTTTCCAATTAGCGAGAACTTAAATTAATAAATCTAAACTGACTCAATTTCAGATAGCAACCGGTTCCTTGGATCATTAACATTTAGATTTTAGATGATATACGTACAAATACATCGGTACGTTACTTACGCCTATTTAACCCCCGACGGAAAAAGAGGGGTGTTATAAGTTTGAAGTGTGTATCTGTATTTGTGTATCCGTCTGTGGCATCATAGTTCTTAAACGGACGAACTGATTTTGTTTTTCTTTTTGTTTGATAGCTTACCCCCGATTTCTGAATTATGAGCTGATTTGAATAAATTATGAACAAAGAGTAGTGCTTGCAAAATCAACTGCCGATTGCAGTTTTGAAATTCTTGATAAAAAAAAAAAAAACTTGATATGGGTACGTATATTTTAGTTTGTTCCAAGGTCGAAACAATCAGTCTGACTAACCCATTCCAACAACAACCACATCCAGCTATATACCAGGAGTATTTTACATTTAGGGGTAGCCATTTTTTGTGTGAAGTCATCCAATGACTTCGCCCGCTCTGGGTGAAACGGGAGGGCGTGTCAGATTTTTTTTGACTAAAACCACCCGTGTTCCTTCAGTTGCATGTGTCAGGGCTGCGTTAACTCTCTTTAAATTTATCCGCGACCCAGGGACATCATAACTCGATACTCCTTGGCAGGATTGGTGTTAGATTTTCGGTCTACGTATGCTCACTTTTACCTCATAATTTCAACTAAAAGCTGTCCACTGCTGGACAAAAGACAGGCGTGGCCATATTGACCAATTCCGTGCATCTCGCATCCCACTCACTTTTACATGCGCGGCTGTTGTTATTTCGACATGAGATATCTAAACAATTAAATAAAATAAAATAAAAATTACCCATTATCATTTAAGCCGAAAGCTGTCCTCTGCATGTAGCGTCGTCATCATAATATCGCATTTTTACAGTTATGTTGTTTTTAAGTTTACGTGTAATTAAGTACGTAGCCAAAGAAAAATAAATCCCTGACGTTCACCTACAATTTAAGTTGGAATTGGACAATATTGACATAATTATGTTACTCTATGTGTGCCAAATTTCATAAGACACACATACATACGGTTTTAAACATACATGCAAAAAGTGTGTATTTAAGTTTGCCCCCGTATTTCTCAGAAACTATAAATCGGATTGCAATAATTGTCAACTTAGAAAATAGTGCAGATTACATAAAAATTGGTTAAGCAGCTTTCAAGATAATGAAGCATTAATCCGAACTCCTGAACGATATACAACTCGAATGTGTAATTTGAGTCATTATGGGTATTTTCTCATTCCCTTACCCTTACCTTAATATAGGACTTGCTCAGTTTTGAGTGATGATGTACTGAAACTAAAACGAGAAAAAATACGTTTTTACAAAAAAAATAAGCCGACTTCCAAAACAAAACACCGAAACTTTCGTCTTTTATCGGTTTTTTATGGGTGCTCTAAAATCAAAATCAAAATCATTTTTTTTATTTCATACAGGCCTACATGGACACTTATAAAACGTCGACAAAAGGTGCACGGTTCGGGTTGGTCGTTTCCTATGGAGAAGAACCGGCAAGAAACTCCATGGTCTCTGTCCGACAACCCACCTTATATTTTAAATATACTTAATAAATAAACTGGCTCATGTGGCAACCACCACATGATCAAGTTTATGAGTGGCATAATTTCGGTTATGTGGTTTTAACATCATTTACAATCAGTTTCATCAATTCCCATACTTATACTGATTTAAATTTTACCATAATGTACAATAATTATGATCAGTATAAAACCTATTACACAACGCTTTCACTTTAGTTATTATCCTTTAAAAGCGTAAAACTCGTTAGAGACCGTCACGGACGCGTCAAGGAGAAGTACAGTTCGCAACAGAAGCGTTTGTTATAAAGGTTCGATATTTGTTTCAGTATTTTTTTGGTGTGTTGCTAACATGCCTAAAAAGACTGAAACAAAACAAAAACGTTCAAGTTGTTTTGAGTCGGCAGTAGACTACTACAAACTAATTGTGTGTTAGCAAAGCCAAATATGTGTATGGCTATTTATGCGAGTTAAAATATTTGTTAACGCACACACTACACAGAATTTTCTTTTAAAGAAAGGGAGAAACATAAAGAATATTTTATTTTTATTATGACACCATGGATCCTATATGCTAACATTTTTTAAAGCCGTATTTATTGAAATAAACGAGAATGTACCGGTTTAATCAAAACTGCATGAAAAAAAACCGGCCAAGTGCGAGTCGGACTCGCGCACGAAGGATTCCGTACTTGGTAAATTGCGGTTTACGATTTATGACGTATTAAAAAAAAAACTGCTTACTAGATCTCGTTTAAACCAATTTTCGGTGGTAGTGTACATGGTAATGTACATCATATATTTTTTTAAGTTTTATTATTCTCTTATTTTAGAAGTTACGGGGGGGGGGGGGGATTTAAACATTTTACCACTTTGGAAGTGTCTCTCGCGCAAACTATTCAGTTTAGAAAAAAAAATTATTAGAAACCTCAATATCATTTTTGAAGACTTATCCATAAATACCCCACCCGTATGGGTTTGATGGAAAAAAAAAAATAGTTTCAGTTTCAAGTATGGGGACCCCCAAAATTTATTGTTTTTTTTCCTATTTTATAGTGAAAATCTTAATGCAGTTCACAGAATACATCTACTTACCAAGTTTCAACAGCATAGTTCTTATAGTTTCGGAAAAAAGTGGCTGTGACATACGGACGGACAGACAGACAGACAGACAGACATGACGAATCTATAAGGGTTCCGTTTTTTGCCATTTGGCTACGGAACCCTAAAAAGGCTCCTTACTCTGTGATATTTTTGTTATTTATTAGTATATTATGTATTATTGTATGTATGTATTTTATGTTATTATGTCAAACCATTATTTTTTAAGATATGTGTTAATATACATAATGAAACTGCACATTATCACTGTCTTCTTATTAGTTTTATTTCTTTATCTTAATGCAAGCACATTCATACGGTTACATATTTTCTAGCTACAATCCACAGACACAAGTTACTTGGTGTTGCCAATATAAACGTACCATAACTCAACACGCCTCCTTACGTTTATATTGCAACACTATTACATATCAATTTTAACTTATCTTAACAATCAATTTAACATCTTATTTTAAATTTAACATATCCCTAAATCTAGTGAACTTTACATTTCCCAAAGCTTTAGTAAATATGTCTGCCAAATTATTTTCCGATTCAATTTTAACAACTTCAATTTTTTTTTTTTTATATTTTCATGTATAAAGTGATAATGCACTTCTATATTTTTAGAGTTCTTTGTGAAATTTCCGTATTTAGCTATTGCTATTGCTCCTGAATTATCTTCATAAATTTTTACTGATTTATTAATTTTAGTAAAGACATCATTTATCAAGTTAATTAAAAATATAGTTTCTGTTACAGCATCTGACAATGCAATGTATTCAGCAAACGTAGAAGATTTTGTTACACTACTTTGTTTTTTAGACTTCCAACTAATTACATTTCCAAACATTCTTATTATAAATCCTGTAGTAGACTTTCTATCGGTTACATCACCAGCCCAATCGGCATCAACAAAACAATCAATAATATCAGCATTATTATTCTTAACATATTTCAATTTAAGATTTTTTGTCAAATATAAATATTTCAGGACTCTCAAAGCATATATAAAATGTGTCTTATTACAACAATTTTGAAAACGACTTAAATAATTCACACTGAAATATATGTCAGGTCTGGTACCTGAGCTAATATATAACAGAGCTCCTATCAAATTTCTATATTTTAAATTCTCATTCAGTTCAGATTTTTCTATTTTTAAGTTTACTTCCATGGGCGTTTTATACAATTTTGCATTTTCAATATTATAGCGTTTACCTAGTGACTCTATATAACGTTCTTGACTCAATGTTAAAATGTTCTCATGTTCATAGTTATACTCAATGTCTATTCCAATATAATTTTTGACTTTACCTAAATCCTTCATTTTGAATTTGTTACACAAATTGTTTTTAATATCAGAAATAACATTTCTGTCTCTACAACAAATCAAAAGATCATCTACAAATAGTAAAATGTAAATAACCAAGTTATTGTCCCTTTTTGTATACAAACAATAATCATATTCACTTCTTTGAAAACCAAGTGAACTTAAAAAATTATTAAAACATTCATACCATGCACGTGGACTCTCTTTTAGACCATACAATGATTTATTTAATTTATAAACATTTTCAGTGCTGTCTTCATAGCCATCTGGCTGTTTTACATAAACCTCAGATAAAATTTGACCATTCAAAAATGCTGTTTCTACATCCATTTGATTTATTTCTAAAGAATTTTGACAACAGTAGGATAATAAAAGTTTTAAAGTTGGCATCTTAGCCACAGGGGAATAAGTATCATCAATACAATCTTTTTGTTGGAAACCTCTAACCACTAACCTGGCTTTATATTCACTATCACTTTTTCTTTTATAAATCCATTTTACATCAAGTACCTTTTTGTCCGCCGGGGGTTTTTTAACTTGAGTCCATGTGTTATTTTGCACAAGACTGTCCATCTCACGATCCATAGCCGCTTTCCATTGCACCGACTCTTCACAAGATATCGCCTCCTGAAAGTTTTCTGGAATCATAGCATCACAATAATTTACACTAATGCAGTAATAGCCAAATTCATCATGAAATCGCTGTGGTGGTTTAATCTGTCTTCCTGAACATTTTCCTTTTTTATTTTCATCATTTTCACAATTAATTTCATGTCTCTTTTCCTCTTTTAACTGTCCTGTAGTATCTGTTTCTAATAGCATTTTATTATTAAAATGTTGTCCTTCATTCTTTCTTATCTCATTTAACCTCTTTCCTCTTTCTTCTTCTTCTCTGTTCTTTTCTTCTTTCTCATCCTCAAATCCACATAACTTAACATCTTCCTCCACAATATCACAATGTCTGGCAATTATAATTTTGCTGTTCATTAGTACTCTGTATCCTGTATCAGTATATCCAAGTAAAATTCCAAATTCAGCCTTCTTGTCCCATTTTGATTTTCTTTTAACATCCGGTATGCGTACAAACACTTTACTTCCATATATTTTTAAATTATTTATAGATGGCTTCCTTTAAAAAAATATCTCATACGGGGTTTTCTGTTCAAAAGTGTTAGTCAGTGTTCTGTTTTTAAGATATGCTGCTGTTTTGATTATTTCTGGCCAATATTTTCTCTCGACTTTCGCTTCTTTTAATAAACACCTCCCCATATCCATTAGTGTCCTATTGTATCTCTCAGCAGTCCCATTTAATTGATGTACATATATGACATTACATATATGACATGGTTATGTATGACATGGTTTTATAACAATTCCTTTTTCTTTTGAAAACTGGAACATTCTTCCATTTATGTACTCTTTGCCATTGTCACAGCGAAGTTCCTTAATTGTCTTCCCAGTTAGATTTTGTACTTCATTTACATACTGCACAAAATAGTCATAAACCTCATCCTTTGATCGGATACAATAAACCTTTATTAATTTGCTGTAATCGTCTATAAAAGTTAAGAAGTATTTTTCTCCATTTAATCCTGTAGTTTGATGTGGCCCATTTAAATCTGTATGCACAATGTCTAATATATCTTCTCCTCTTCGTCTATTGTTTTGAAATGGTAAGTTATGCACTTTATTTTGAATACATGTTGCACACTTTAAATATTCTTTTTCAATTTCTTTAGGTAGGCCCTCTAATGCCCCACTTTTGCACATTATTTCCAAATTTTTGAAGTTTATATGTCCCAAAGTACGATGTAGTTTTTCTTTTGTAGTCATTTCATTTTTAGTTGTATTTACTTCCAATATTTCTCCATTTACTTTTTGTATGTAACTCTTCATTTTATATAAACTTTCATCTTTGTATGCTATAGCTATAAGTTCTCCATATGTATTATATATTTTTGATAATTTTCCTTTTGATAACACTGAATTTTTATTTGTAATTTTAGAGTAGCTCAATAAATTTGCTTTCATCTCTTTGACATAATAAACATTTTTTAAAGTTATTTCACACCTTTTTCCATACACTGAGAAATAAGTTTTAATGTTACCAATTTTAGTAGCTTGTAATATTCTTCCATCTCCAACTTTAACTTTTACAGGTGTATTCAGTGTCTCATATTCGTAATAATATTCATCTGTGTTTATGATGTGATCAGTACACCCACTATCGAGTAACCAATTAATTTCACCTTTCTTGGATTTATCAGATTCATTATTTACACTATTATAGGCAATGGTAGTATGAAAACTATTACCTTCATTTCGACTATTATGGTAATTTCCACGACCACGTCCTCGATGAAAATTTCTATTGTTGTATTGTCCTCGACCTTGATAGCCAGAATGGTGACCTCGACCTCTATAAAATCCTGAACGGCAGTCCTTTTTCAAATGACCAGGTTTTCCACAGTTGAAGCATTTGAAGTTAGTCTGGGATTGCCTGGCATCGGCTCTGAAAACATTTGAGTTCTCATTCACTTCATTAGACTTTTCCTCCATACCTTTTAGTTTTATTTTACTTTTAAAATAGTCCACTGTCCTGTCTCTTTCTGGCAAAACATCAATTAAATCACCAATATGGCTGTAGTTTTGAGGCAATGATTTCAGCATATAATTCAACTTCTCCTGTTCTGTTATTATTGCGCCAGCCTGTTTCAACTCATTTACTGCCTTCTCAAAATCGTCGAAATATAAAGACACATCAGAATAATTTTTAAGTTTCACATTTTCGAGGTTATGTCTGCATACAATTTGCAATGCTGTCGATTTTTTTAAGTACATATCGTCAAATTTTTTCATAATTTCGAATGCCGAGTCGAGTTCGCTTATGTATTCCAGTTGTTTATTTGAAATTGCACTATAAATGTAATTTGTTGCCTGGATATCACGTTCATCCCATTTCTCATCATCGCTACTGGTTTTTAGCCGCATCACAACTTCTTTGCACTTTTTGTATTGCAGGAATTTTAAAATACGTATTTTCCAATTGCTATAATCGGCTCCGTCGAAGATTGGAATATGTATGTCATTATTTTTCGCCGCCATGGCCACGTTTTTTCTTGGTATGTTTTGCAACTAATTTTCTCATACAATTTAACTTTTGACTTTTTATTAACCACGGACTGCTACCATGTTAATATACATAATGAAACTGCACATTATCACTGTCTTCTTATTAGTTTTATTTCTTTATCTTAATGCAAGCACATTCATACGGTTACATATTTTCTAGCTACAATCCACAGACACAAGTTACTTGGTGTTGCCAATATAAACGTACCATAACTCAACAATATGTTGTACAACTACTCTAAATTCCACTTATATCGTTCAGTTGATCCAAAGGTTGTCTGTAAGAGATTGCCCTGTGCGATAAGACCGCCCATTGTACACTTGCTTTTATGATTGTTTGTCCTGTATATATAATTTTGTGGTGTACAATAAAGAATATAATAAACTAGCTGTTCCCCGCGGCTTCGCTCCCGTGGACCACCCCATAGGACCCGTTTTCAGGATAAAGAAATAGCCTATGTCACCCAGGAATAATGTAGCTTTCTATTGGTGAAAGAATTTTTTAAATCGGTCCAGTAGTTTCGGAGCTTATTCGGTACAAACAAACATAAAAAACAAACAAAAAATCCTTCCTCTTTATAATATTGGTATAGATAATAAATAAATAATTTTAAAATGATCCCAGAGAAAGCCTTCTATCAACTACAATAAAATACTACCAATCAACTTACAACATTTCCCCAGCAAACAACACTAGCACTCAGCATCACATTTCAAATTACTCTCTAAACCGAAACCGACCGCGAGCGAAAGTGAAACTGTAACAACACAAAAAATAAAGAACAAAACACAATCACTTTTGTGCTCGAGTATCGCGTCACCGTGAAAATGACAGGGTATTTCACGCGATCATAAAATATAAGTCTCGGCTACACTGATGAATACCCGGCTGCGTATTGCCATAATGTATACTAGCACAGACAGGGGTTGCTCTGTAATCGCACGCAATATGCTCTTGTAGCTAGAGAGCATACTGCATATCAGTACAGAGACAGACTGAAATAAAATACACTTTGCTCTAATTCGTGAGAGCAAAACACATACGAGTGCAGACAATTTGGCTGCCGTAGTATGTGTGTCTGTACTGATATACACAATTTTAATGTTGACATTGGTTTTAACATAGAATAGGTGCAAGTACGATTAGAGTTAAAGCAACAAAGTCGACGTAGCCCCGCTGCGCGGGGCTCCTATTTCTGTCTGCAGGGTCAAAAGTAACCTAACACGAACGAGATGACGGGAGCTGCGTTCGCTCGCTTTGCTCGCTCACTTCAGCTCCCGTCATCTCGTTCGAACCTAACCTGTCCGTGTCGGGGTGCCCTAGGTTCCCGAGCTCGCTTCGCTCGCTCTTGTGCTGATTCGTTGACCATAACACGGTCACATTTTGCTTTAGACATATGCGAACAAACCGTATACTTATACAGACAGGTCTGTAGTCATACGTAGTTTGCTTTAGAGTATTTGTTATTTTTAAGAGCACAAAGTGATCTAGTACAGACTATGGGTGTCTGTACTGATATACACAATGGTAATACGCTACCCGGCTTAGGACAGTGATAGGATACGGTGGTGTGGTCTAGGGTTTAATTATATTTTATGTATTTAGTGAGTGCAAATATTTAGTTATCATTTTGAGTTAGGTTAAAGGAGAATAGCTCGTGGCTAAATAATAACAGCCGCACGGGTTGATCTTTAAGTTTAAGCAACGCTTGACGAGGTCGGTCCGTGGATGGGTGACCATTTCAACATACCGAGATTCCTCCGTGCCTTGGAAATCACGTTAAGCCGTTGGTCCCGGCTGTTATTTGAAGATCTTTGACAGACGTTACGGGTAGTCAGATGCTTCAGATCTGACACCAGTCTTGCCAAGGAGTATCGTGTTTCCCAGTTACTGGGTTATGGAGGTCAGATAGGCAGTCGCTCCATGTAAAATACTGGTAATCAGCTGAATCCGGTAGGACTGGAAGCCGATCCCAATATAATTGGGAAAAGGATAGGCAAATTGATTGATTTTGAGTAAGGTTAAAGGTGAATGGCGAAAAAGTTTTTTTTTGTAAATCAACGCATAAATAACCACCATGCTTTTATACAATGACCTTTTTTTGATGTCCCATAACTCTAGGATTATATTCTATTAGTAAAAATAATACAAAAGGTCCAAAAATGTATAGTTTCGAAGATATCACAGATGAAATTTAATTTATTTAAAAAAAAAAATGCGTTCTTACGGATTGCTTTTATACAATGACCTTTTTTTGATGTCCCATAACTCTAGGATTATATTCTATTAGTAAAAATAATACAAAAGGTCCAAAAATGTATAGTTTCGAAGATATCACAGATGAAATTTAATTTATTTAAAAAAAAAAATGCGTTCTAAAATGAAAAAATATAAAAAAAAACACCTTCTGTATATATTTATACACAAACATTTAAATAAAAAAAATTGTCTCAGAAAAAACGTGTGTAAATTTATATTACAATATTTAATTAAAGAAACCGGGACAAGTGAAACTAAATTTAAATTTAAATTACACAGAAAATCCACCTCTTATCTAACCAAGTAAACCCTAAACAATACGAGTAAAACTGCCGGCAACCACATAAGTATTTAAGTATTATAGTCTTGCAAGAAAATCAGGGTTACCGACATAGCCCAAATAATTGCCAAACAAACATTGCTCGCACAACGGATGGCCGATGGGACCGAAAAGGTCTGGAGTGACAACCGCGAAACGGAAGACGTTCCGTGGGAAGGCCATCCAATAGGTGGACCGAAGACCTGGAGAAGGTGGTGGGGATCCACTGGATGCGAGACGCACGGGACTGTTCAATGTGGTGACGTTTTGGGGAGGTCTATGGCCAGCAGTGGACCTCTTTTGGCTGATATGATGATGACTCTTACAATATATATCTCTCTCACTCTCCATTGGACGGTCCCTTATGTATGGGGATCGTGGTCAGGATATCACCATATCACCGGTCGGCAAACCAACCGAAGAGGTAACAGCGGCCTTGGAGTCTAAATAACTCTCAAATGTCTGGGGCATAAGGCAACGCGAAACAAGTACTTCTATTTTCCCAAGAGTCAGCATGGAAGGTCTAAGAACAACTTACATAGTAACAGTAATTTTGTATATTTATTTCAGTTAAATATTGTTTAGTTAAACAATGTTTTGTTTTTCAGTGGTCTTTATTATAATAAGTCTCGGTTACACTGACGAATAATTGGGTTAGAACAGTGATAGGCAACAGTGGTGTAGTCTAGGGTTCATTTATACATTTTAGTGTTTGAGTACTAAAGTTTAGATGATTTTTTATATTTTTAACTTAATTTATTAGTCAGATATTATTTAGATAAATCCAAGCCTTTAGATAAACTTGAAAAAATAGTAGCCAAAGAAGCATTTTTGATATAGAAGTTAATTACAAAGATTATCCAGCCACTCAATAGGTACGATTAAAATTGAGCTTTTACTGATAGTTACAATCGAAGCCGATCGAAGAAACAGTTTTATTAAATAGTACGCAGCTTCTGCCCGCAGCATCGCCCGCATATGAAGTGTTTTATCACCCCAAGGGAATACAAACTATCCTATGTCTTTGTCAGTCTCAAACTATTTCCATGCCAAATTTCATCTAAATCGATTTCTGTAGATCCAGAGATTACCCCCTAAAAACTCACAAGCTTTACCTCTTTATAATATTAGTATTTAATTGTTCACCCACCTATACAAAATGATGGTCCCACACTTGAATGATACACTCAAACATAATGGTCCTTCGAGCCGGATGTCTGATGAAGAAGTATGAAGAATCAGCGCAACTCAACGGGTCGGATCTCCGAAGAAGAACATTCATATTATAAGCTGGTTACCTGGTTCACAGGCTGCATTTCTCACAAATGTGACCATCTTCCATAAAACTGTCTAGTTTATCTTGTCTTCTTTGCCTCAATGTCTGTCGTATCATCGTTATCCAAATGCACAGCAATTTGTTAGCAAAAAAATGTCACAAATATATTACTTTATCCTTACTATTATGGATTGGCGTAATATTTGCTGTTATTCCGTTCATCTGTACTAGCCATCGTCTCGGGTAAAGAGTTACGCTTTTCGCGCGTATCTTATATGTATGTATAAATGTAATATTCTTTATTACCTCATATCTTTCAAACCGCTAGATGGATTTATATAATTAAGACGTTGCTAGATACGTATCAAAATGAAGGGTAATAAGAGGTGATTACAAAATAGGTATAGTAAAAGTTGCAAATAAAAAAAGTTAATAAAATCAATTAAAACCCGATTGCTACTTAAGGTTTTGGTCAGCTAGCTCGTGAATATGTATCCTCAGACTGCACAGCATGATTTTGTACTTGTTTATATCGTTTTAGTTAACTTCTTAAGCAGTCGGGTTTTTTTGATTTTATAACTTTTTTAGCTATATCAACTTTCCCTCAATATTTTAACTACACGAAACTTCAGGATCGTTCTAATTTATGTTATCTTCTTCTACTTCCTTCCCTGGTCTCATTATTTAGGGTCGGGTCACCTCAATTGTAACATAAATATAATTTTAAATATTCCACTAACGTTTTATCAAATTCCAAAAATAAGCCAGAGCAAATCCCACAAAAAACTGCGTTATTATACGCAGTTTTTTGTGGGATTTGCTCTATATTATATTATGTAAAAGGCAGAGTTATGTCCATTATTTAAGCTAGCAGCATATCCCAACATCCTGCCGTCCTATATTTAGAGTGCTGCTATCTGACAATTGGTGGATTTTAGTTTTTTGATACTATCGAAATTAGCCAAAAAATCTGTATAGATCCTTAATAGCAATTGTTTTACTATCAATAGATTTCGGTTAAAAAATAAAAAGCGACCCTTACTTGCTAATCTGTTTTTGAGGGGAATAGGGCTTTAATTTAAACTAACAATGACGTTATTCGAAAGTACGTAATTAGGTATATTTTTGACAATGGAAATTCTCGCATATAATTCATAAAAATCAATGCTGGTTAGCAAGTATGAAGCATATTTTCATTTCCTTTTAAATAATTTTTGGACAAATAAATCATCTGTATCTCTTTATCTTAGTTGCTTACAAGCATTCATTTTTATTATGCCCCGGTTTTTCTAACACAAAATATTATTTTGTCAGTTACCGGCACTCTAGCCATAGGACGGCAGCATGGTCCAAATGACAAACTGCTCTATATATCATGTGCAGTTCCTTCTTCAACCAACAGCAACTAGGCAAGGAGGGTCATGTGTTTTCTTTAAGCGACATCCTGGCTGTGCATGGTTTTAATAAAATAAAATTGAGATGCATTTAAAAAAGAGTAATGTTACCAGTAGGCATTCTTATTTTTGAGCAACATTTTTTTTAATTAAAAAAAATGTGAACAAGTCGAAATCTCATGAATTTGCTGAAAATGTATTTTGCACCAGGGTGGTCAGGGTCGTGACACTTTGTCAGTTAATTTTCTTGTTCTTTTTCTGTTTACATAAATTGTCTAAAATTGTAATGGCAGTAATGTTTCTGTGCTTTCTAATAAACTTCGACAAGGTATAAGAATATGGAGACCAAATTACACCGAAATTATATCAAAAATCAAAATCATTTTTTTTATTTCATATAGGCCTACATGAGCACTTATAAAACGTCGACAAAAGGTGCACGGTTCGGGTTGGTCAACTGTTTTCTCTTTACTGTACTTGCCTGTCAAAAAGAGTAAAAGGGATCAGACCGGAATGTCAAAGATTGTAGTGGATCAGAAAGGAAATATTAAAAAAAAAACCAGCAGGGGATCAGAACGAGGGGATCCGACCGGAACAAATCGTCGTTTGATTCCTATGGAGAAGAACCGGCAAGAAACTCCATGGTTACTCTTTTAAAAAATGGTCTGGTTTTACAATATTTCCTTGTTACAGCATTAGTACTTAGATATGTGGTGACAACGTAGGCCCGACAATAAGTCGTAAGAAAAACAAAAAAAAAAAAAGATTACATATTATTTAAACAACAGAAAATAAAACGAGTTAAAAAGTTAACAAATGTTAACAAGCATCTAGAAGGCCTACAATGTTCACACATTTACAAAACAATCGGTAAAGGAATCTATACAAAAATAAAATAAAATAAAAAAGACTAAATCTAACATGTGGCACAAATATTGTTATCAGTGCTGTAACCATTCTTAGCAAAGGGCTATGAAGATGATTGAAAACCAGAACAACTACACAACAACAGAACAACTTCTGTACCTATATAATTTCGATGGCCATTAATTAAATAATAAAGTTTAACGTCCTCGCAAAAGGAGGCAACCGCCACCCAGGCCTCTTCACTCCCCAGCATGGAATTGACCACGCTGGGAAGTGAGAGGTCCTGCCCGACCACTTGGATCAAGGCACGGCGCAGCTCAGCCCAGGCACACTTGGAGGGTGTGCTGCACCGTGTCCTCCACTGCTCCGCAGTCATAGCACGCCGGGGTTTCCTCCCTCCGGATTGGTTTTTACAAAACAAAAACTTAATAAAACTTATTTATCACAGCTCTGTCAAAACATCGTGAGGAAACCGGCATGTCCTAGAAACAAAAATTCATCCATCAATCCGCATTGGGCCCGCATGGTGGATTACGGCCTATTCCCTCTCACAGAAAGAAGGCCTGTGTCCCAGCAATGGGAACATTAAAAAGGCTGATGATGATGACCAGTCTGACAAACCCTCATCTGATAGTAATTAAAAAAAAACAAAATTCTTCCAGCCTGAACTGATAAACTTTATATAATTTACTTAAAGCATTGTTCTCATGTAAATATATTTAAACCTTATGCCCAATATTAGGCCGCATCTAAAACCCTACATATTAAATTTTCGTCTAAATATGCCATTAAGCGCTTTCATACTTCATAAGTAAACACTCTATTGAACCACTAAGCGTTGACCGTGGCGTAGAAATTCAAGGTCATCTATCATTACATACTTCGGTAAAACATTGTTGGTCTACGAAAAACGTAGTTTTAAAGTCCTTTGGAAACTGTAAAATACTTCAAAGCTTTTTAAGTGTACTTTTTAATATATCCCCAATTAACCGAACGAAAAAAAATGTATCCAGTTTCTACGCACAGAGACCCAAAAGCCAGACTCCCACTTAAAAAATAATTGCCTCTAGATCTCCTTTTACTGGATCTCAATTTTTCTCCATATTTCTCTGTAATTTAACACTACGTTTTTATCAACAAAAATGTAAAAGCTGAACATCCGAAGCTGAAATATATTTCCATAGCGCATGCGTGGTTAGCCCATAGCCTTTCTCGGTGGGGGGTAGATCCATTCGCGTATCGTGTGGGGGTGCACGCCTTTTCGCCGTTTATATATTTCGCGCGTAGTGTTAAAATGCAGTGAAGTGACTTTTGGATACAATAATTTATCGGCAAAATTATGTGTGTTCGTTGAGTGAGTGTTGACGAATTTTGAGAAAATTATTGTGGGTTTATAGTGATGTGTTTAAAGTGTTTTTAGGTAAGTTTTTGGACTTAATTTTTATGTTATAAACACCGGTATTTATCTGTCTTTTTAATAACAAAACAACTATAATTTAGCTAAAGAATTTGTTCATTAAAGATATAGTTTTAAACTTACATAATTATGAAATGAGTGAAGTTTCAAAACTATTTGAAGTGTTTCGTGTGTATCTTAATTGATTTAAAAACAGGTTGATGAAAAATATTGTTTAGCAGTAAAATGAGCTTTTTTGTAATGACAATACATAACAATGATTTAAGCACATACGATGAAACTAATTTTGTTATATACTTAATTCTGAAACCGCGTGGTGGTTGCGTAATTCCAGCCTAAAATAAATTGTTCTGATTAAGTGTTTGGTTTCAAAAAGTATTTATGACACAAAATATAGTTTCATTGATTATTATGATATAAATAATCGCTTGATTATTAAATAATTGTGAACACTATTATCATTTAATATTACAGTTGGAGAACAACATTACAATTATAAAATTAATTTCGGCATGGATGATTTTTATTTATTTTCAGATCTGATTTGTATTTTTGGCAAATCGTAGCTTACCTTGATTTAAATGTGAAAAATATTATAAATATAGAAAATAAAGCATACTTATAATTATAATTATGTTATAATAATATGTTATTATTATAATATTGGTGTAACGACAACAATAAAATATTATTATTCTATAGAATGGCGATCTAAAGTTTTACTCAGTGATATCCAAATAAAAGATGAGATAATACTTCAAACACAGCGAGCAAGCAAATATTCAATGATTGTTCATTTTCCGTATGCGAAGAGGCTTTTGATTTGAAGAGAGAATAAAATTAAAGGAGGATGTAATAGAATGCCTCTAGACAAACTCTCTGAAATACTTCAGAGAGTTTTTGAGAGATTGAAAATAATATAAAATTACTTGACAATTTTTTTTAAATTGTGTCTGAAAAATATTATTCAAATAAACTGGTGGACATTAAAATTAGACCACGCCTATTATATTTTAATTAATTATACATATTTATAATTAATGCATCTAACTAATGTAAGAATACAAGGAGCTCGTGGCTAAATAATCACAGCCGCACGGGTCGATCATCAAGGTTAAGCAACACTTGACGAGGTTGGTCCGTGGATGGGTGAACATTTCAACATACCGAGTTTTCTCCTTGCCTCGGAAAACACGTTAAGCCGTTGGTCCCGGCTGTCATTTGAAGATCTTTGACAGTCGTTACTAGTAGTCAGAAGCTTGAGATCTGACACCAGTCTAGCCAAGGGGTACCGTGTTATCCAGTTACTGGGTTGTGGATGTCAGATAGGCAGTCGCTCCATGTAAAACACTGGTACTCAGCTGAATCCGGTAAGACTAGAAGCCGACCCTAACATTGTTGGGCAAAAGGCTAGGCAGATTGATTGATTGAATCTATCTAATATTATAAATGTGCAGGTTGAATGGATGTGTGTGTGGATGTGTGGATGTATATTTGTTACTCAATCACGCCATGGCTGAACATATCTGGATGAAATTTTGCACAGATATAGATTATAGTCTGAAATAGCACATAGACTACTGTTCCCTTGGTATAAGAAAACACTTTTCACGCCAGCGTAGCCGCTGGGCAGGATTTAGTTAATCATAAACGGTATATTTGTTGTAAAAATATAAGTATAATGGACTCTTGAGATTAACGTATGTACATACAAACAAAAAATAAACATTTTGTTTTTAAAATCCACGTTTTAAGCCTGAAAAATAATAATAAAGATATTTTAACAAGAAAAAGATTTTTATTATTGTTATGATAATATTTAATAATAAGTTGTTTATTATTTGGTTAGAATAAAGATCGATTCATGGATAATTTTATTCCCAGTAATTTTTCAATTAATTATCATCCTCATTTCAGCTGAAAAACGTCCACTGCTGAACATAGGCCTCCCCCAAATGTCACCAAATTATAAAAAAATGAAAAAAATTGTTATGACTAATATTTATCAATTTGTATTCGGTTTACAAAACATCATTTATAATGGAAATGGCAGTTCAAACTGGCAATGCACCACTGCCCGGCGAGCATGGCAAACCCAAGACGTTTGTGACAAGACATGATAAAATTTGTCCATGTCTTACTTGTCATTTATGCTAGCACGGGTCAACCATGTGACATATTTTAAAGGCGCGACATGCCTTTTTTGTTGCTTCCCGGCGAGCACGGCCTACTGTACCATGGCTTGAGTCACACATTTCATCGCAATTTGGGCGATAAAGTCATTTTGTCTTAAATACTAGTACCGGCGGCGTGAGAAAATTTCGTGACGTTTATTTGGGACTCATCAGGTCTTTATTGCTAATACGGGCGCACCCATTTTGTCACAAATGTCACATTTTGACAGATGATTGAGAAAAATGTATCACTTTCGTTCGGAGGTGGTGATAAAATTGTACAGTTGAAAAAAATAATATTTTCCTTCTAATTACTGCACCAAATGGCAATAAATTTATTTTGTGTGTGGTGATCAATGCTTATTAATTAATTGAAATGTTACAGGATCTACAATAAATTTTATATTATTCTTATTTTTAATTATTATTTTTATTTTGATTATTATTATTTTTATTATTATTTTCTTTTATACCATATTCTTCTGACTTTCTACATTTTTTAATGTTTCTTAAATAAAATCCCCAAAAAACCATTTAAAATATAAAAAATAGGGGCCTACCGGTATTGGTCCAAGCTATTATATTTTTTAGTAAATCTTTCTAACAAACACTTAATATGTTATCAAACAAACAAAGAAAAATAAAGTGTGCATAAGTCTATGGTCGTGGGTCAAATATTAATTTATTTCCAACAAAATTAAAAAGTTGTTTGGCTGTATGAACGGCATACTTTTTTACGTATTATTTTATTTGGTCGTCTATTCAAATTATATCGCACTATGAAGTCAACAACAAGAAAAGCAAGTCGCGACTGCACACTATGTCACATGGTTGTCCCGTGCTAGCATTTAAGACAAATTGTAAGACATGACATATTCTATCATAACTTGTCATGACCGTAGTTCAAGTCGAAAACCAAGCAATGTAAAAAAAAAAAAAACTTATAATTCATGTTGGGATACTGCTAACATGGGGGTCAGCAAAGGGGGGGCTAAATTTTGGTTATTTTTTGCCTAGGACATACCGTTTTCGAGATATCATTTTAGAAATATAGAGCGTTTTATGCAAAATAAAATAATATACGGAGGCCCATAATTCGGAAACAGTGCGTCGTAGGGCTATGCTTCTCAGAACATAAATGGTTTTTATGGCCAAGGTTAAACCGAAACTGAAATAAAATTGGAAAATTACCGAAAAAGAAAAACATAAACGTTAGAAGTTATGCCACAAGTCAAGAAAATATCTCACGCCGCGCGCCGCCGTGCTAGCATTTATGACAAAATGAGTTTATCGCCCAAACTGTGATTAAAAGTGTGACTTATGCGATGTCACAGTAGGCCATGCTCGCCGGGCTGTTATTTGTAATTGTTTACGTATTAAACATTTTTGAAGTTTACTTAAAGACTCCCGGGTTGTAGCTATCGGAAAATACAGAGTCCGGCAGGGAATTCCACTCCTTAGCTGTACGCACAATAAAAGTATTTCCAAAACGCTTTGTGCGTATGGGTGGGATGTCCTCCATATACCGGGGACGCATCGATGTTTGTCTTGTAGTCCTATGATGGAACGGGCTAGGCGGAATCAAATTGTGCAGTTCCGTCGCACACTCCCCGAAATGTAACCGATAAAAAACCGAAAGGCTGGCAACTTGGTGACGATTTTCAAGGCTCTGCTGCCTTAATTCAACCAGTTTCTCATTGCGGATGAGCCTCTTGGCCCATTTTATGGTATTTGGCAGATCCGTCCCAGAGATGAGAGCAGTACTCCATGCATGATCGAACTTGTGCTTGATACAAGTTAAGCAGCTGTTCAGGCGTGAAGTACCGTCTTACCTTCGCAAGGATCCCCAACTTTGTGGCGGCCAGCTCAGCCCTTGCCTCAATGTATGGACCAAAATTGAGTGTCGATGTCAACGTAATGCCAAGAAGCTCAAGATGGTCCGTTATCTGTTATATAGAGCCAATTCCACCCGGCTCATTTTTGCGAGAAAAAGACACGACTGGGTCTTAGCAGCATTGAAACTAGGTATAGATTGGCATCGCCCCATTCGAAAACTGCCTTCAAGGATAAGTTCAAGCGCTCAACCATGGCTTCCCGGTGAGACTGGATCTGAGGCCCAGTAGCCCGTGCATCAGACACGTACCTCTAAGCAACAGTGCTGTCGTCTGCATACCCAAAGGCGTATTCATGCATCTAGATTCTAGTCATATACACACGCCGGTTTTGAGTACTGCGCACCTGGCCTTTCTGAAGAACATCACCAATAAGGTCTATATATATCTTTCTAGGGCGTCCCCTCCCGGTGCACAGACGGAAAAATGACCACTTTATTTAAATATAAATAAAATTTTGAATATTTTACTTAAAGTAGGTACACATAATTATTAATCTTACATCAATTATGTTCACTGTTTCTTCGTCGTTAATTTTCATATTTAATATTGAATTCCAAGTGACTTGATCCACTCAGGACCTGAATATTAACCTGTGAAAAAAAGGGTCTAGTGTCACAATGACTTTGTTTGAGTTCCTGGAATTCACATTATTAGTAGTCAACAGACGCACAAATGTAAATATTTAGGACAGAAAGTGGTAGTAAGCGACACTATTTTTGAAAGTCTAAAGTAATATATTTTTATTTATGAAACGTAGGAGTGGAATAAAATCGTCATTTACTATTGCAAATAGTATAACTAGAGTAAAAATAAAAATTATTGATAAACATACATGTGGCTTCTATGTCCATAATAAATATTTAGATTTTTTTACGAGGTAAACGAAAATAACATGTTATAACGCTTTCGAATTTCGATTGCAACTAGCCGTGCACTGCACAACGCTTGTCTATTGGAGTCTCGGGTACCTTTATTATAAACATAACAAAGGATATTTTTGGCCAGAACGATGGACCAAGTACTTGACTCGCAGAATACAAGCAATTTTAGGCCTTATATAATGGTGGACAATTTTATTTTTGACCGCCTAAAGTGTTAATTTTGCCGTATGTGCGGCGTTTCCGTCCACGTCCGCCTTGTAAATACCTTTCGTTAGTCACCTTTATGTGTGGCATATTAATTTTATTTAAACTTATGTTAGCAGAGTTAAGTTTTTACGTTAATGGGCCTGATTAATAACCATATGACATCACACTGTAGTCTCAACTTCCAGGAAGTAATAATAATAGGCTTTTTTGGAACGTCAATTATTGCAAAATTAACGAAAAATAAACGCTATAATTGGCAAACGTGCGTTAGCTGGTATAAACGGTTGAATAATTTTTTAACAGTCAATCGCATAACTTGACTTGCGTTTTATTTGTGAGGGGACGATAAACCAGTTTATTTCTAGAAACCAGGTTAATTCAAACCGTTTCATAAACAGGCTGAGATGCCTGTATTCTCTGACGGGTTAAGCCGAGCTCACACCCATATCTTCAAAGTCAAAAGATCTTTGTTGTGAGACAGCGGTTACAGAGTTGTTATTGAGTTATTTTGGTGTGCGTTAGCACTGCTCCACCAAGTTGCGCGGTATCTTCTCGTTCAACTTACCACAGTATCTCAAGACGAAAGTCTATGACAAGTGTGTGTTGCCAGTGATGACATATGGCTCTGAGACGTGGTCGCTTACAATGGACCTTATCAGAAAGCTTACAGTCACTCAAAGGGCAATGGAGAGGGCTATGTGGAGTTTCCTTGCGTGATCGAATCAGAAATGTAGAGATCCGCAAGAGAAGCAGGGTTACCGACATAGCCCGAAGAATTGCTAAACTTAAGTGGCAGTGGGTGTGGCACATTGCTCGCAAAACGGATGGCCGATGGGGCAGAAAAGTTCTGGAGTGGCAACGGCGAACCAGAAGACGATGCGTCGGAAGGCCTCCCACCAGGTGGGCCGATGACCTGGTGAAGGTTGCAGGGATCCGCTGGTTGCGAGACGCACGGGACCGATCAATGTGGCGACGCTTGGGGGAGGCCTATGTCCAGCAGTGGACGTCTTTCGGCTGATGTGATGACCATGTTAGGCATACAATTATTTGGACCATTTTGTTATCTTATACCTAAGTTTAAGTGATAAATGTTAATTTAAATAGATATTACAATTGAAATAGATATAATTTTTTCCAACTAACTCATCACGAATCTGTCGGACAAAAATTACTGTACTGTATAATATGGGCTATTTACCAAGAAGTCGTTTATTTTTTTCTTAAAACGTTTAATGTTTTCAATTTCTCTTTTTTGCTTAGGAAGCTTATTATAAACTCGTGACGACATTCCGAAGATACTTTTATAAGTAGGGATGTTTTTGAGGGCATAAAATTTGCTATATTGTCAGCATGTCGACGGGAGTTCAGTATAGCAAACTTTTCCCAAAGGTTTTTACGAATGAAGCGATCTCATAGATGTAGAGGGCAGGAAAGGTTAAAATCTTAACCTTTTTAAAATATGGCATATATCTATCTGGGGCACGTATGCCACAAACAGCTCTAAGACATATATTTTGCGCCCTAAAAGCGAGTTTCCTGTCTGTAGCATTCCTCCAATAAATTAGTCTATATCTAAGCGTCTTCTTGTCAGTTGTGTTTTTGTAAAGTCCCATAGTAACAGATAGCGAGTATATCTGGGCACAGACTCCAGGCTGCGACTGAGATATTCAAGATGGAAAAAACCAATTACACTTTGCCCGACTCAGGACTCGAAGCTAGGACCTCTAGCACAGCAGTAGTGCTTGCTACCACCAGACCAACGAAGACTATATAAGAACAAGTTATAAGCAAATTTAAAACGACTGCAAGACTTGAAGTATAATCAATATACATAATTATAATAAATTCTGTAGAAAAGTCGTTTTTGTACATCGAAAATATTTCCAAAAATAATTGCCAGGGTGTTAAAGGATAACCAACAGAATCCATTTCCAGCATTTTTAGATGTTTTGTTATTTGTTCACGCATCACGTAAAATGTACGAAACCAATAAAGATAATTTTTATACATAAAAAATGTGCGTAACTTGAAGTATTACGTAGTTTTTGTTTCATCGCAGTCGGTTCACTCTATAAAAAATAAAATGAATTTTCAACACACGCAATTCAGATACTCGGAAAGTTGCACTCGATATTCGATAGATGGCGTTGTGCATTTGAAGTGATTTTCTGAATTCTCCGCGTAAGAAAAAATATGGTAGGTGGATAAGTAGGGTAGGGTAGACATTCAGTTAACGGGAGCGAAGCCGCGTGCACAGCTAGTGCAATATAAATTCATGCAACGTTAGACAGATCGTGAATGCAATATGGAACCCGTCTGACAAATTTATAATAATTAGATTTGAAACGCTCTACTCAAATAGTACCGCACTTAGCGAAATGATTGTTGCATTATAGGAGTAATTACATTACATATTGCACGAGAGTGTTAGAGTACCTAAATATAGAACTTAATTTAAGAATATATTCTAGGCCTGCACGCACAACGGACCAAATGGTACTGCCATTTGGTCCGTTGTGCGTGCAGGCCTCCTCTCTGTGAGAGGGAATGGGCCGTTATCTATATATATACCATGCTAGCCCAGTGCGATTTGTGCGGGTGGATGTCACATGTCTTTCAATTTTTGGTTCTAAGACATGCCGGTTTCCTCACGATATTTTCCTTCACCGTTTTGACAGTAGTGTTGATGAAATAATTTACCCAAAGTAAAGCGCCTGGGTTCACATTCACGACCTACAACTTGTAAGTCGTGGCCGTTACCACTGCGCCACCACTGCTTTCAGCACAGGGCTGGTCAATGTGGTTCAGCAGTAGACGTATTTCACTGAGATGATTCTAAGAGAACTGAGAAAATAAGAGGGAGTGTGAAAATAGGACCGATGACCGAAAAGTTGTGTAAACTTTAAGGTTATGGAATTATGGAAGAAAAATCAAATCAAATCTTTTTATTGTGGGCTTAGGTTATACAGACAGATGTTAGGTAAATTACAGTTCCGTTATGTCCTGCCTAGTAGGTAAGAATGAAGAACAAGTCTGGAAAAAGTTTTAAGCACAGATATAAATCTAACTAGATGACGCGATTGTATGTTACGATCAATGATCGTAATCTGAGTTTTTCATTTAGCATTATCGGCACCGGAAATCCACCAACATTTAGAAAAACGCTCTTTTTATGCCATAATGAGCTGTAAAGAATATATAGAAAAAGTTGGTCGAAGCATTGGAAATGTTTTCTTTAATTGGTAAGTAAATTTGTTTTTAAATTGTTTGTGAAAAAGTGGCACGCTTCGTTTTTATACAGATGGAGGGACTTGCGTTATCTAGTTAGATTTATGTCTGTGGTTTTGATTATGATGGATATAATTATTATAAACCAGCTTCTGCCAGCAGCTCCGCCCGCGTGAAAGTGGAACATTTTCCCGAGGGAACATATTTCCGGGATACAAAGTATTCTATGTGCTTTCCTTTTATCTATCTCAGTGCCAAATTTCATCCAGAGCCGTCCAACCGTTTGAGAGCGAAGAAGTAACAAACATACGAAAAGACTCATAAACTTTCGCCTTTATAATATTAGTGTGGTGTGAATGTTTGTGATTATGGATGTCTGTTTCTCTTTCACTTTAAAAATACTAAACGGATGATAATGAAACTTAACACTAATTAAGCTTATACATAACAACAATAACATTGTTATTATGATGTATTGGGATTGGAATTTGAAAATAAGTTCTCTAGTACATTCAACAAGATTTTCATAAGTTTTCGTTCATCATTTTCATCTTCAAAGTGAATATATATTTAAAATTTAGCAAACACCTCGCTGGGCCGAGTTCCAGGAACAAGATTCATTATCGAGATTTTATTACTGTTTTGAAGATTTTATTTTTAGTTTATCACTTCATGATTCAATTTTAACAAAAATCTTTAAAAGAGGCTCTAGACAAACTGTTATTCTATCAGCGAAGGTGATAGTCATAATGCCAAAATGGGATTGATCACGTGAGATTTCTACAAAGTTTGGCATTCTTATTTTTACAATAATTTGGGAAGTCAAATAATCTAAATATAAAACTATAATATATATAAACTCTACTGATTCCTGACTGATTCCTCCTAGCCCGTTCCATCATCGGATTACAAGACGTACGACGATGCGTCATCGGTACATGGTGGACATCCCACCCATACGTACCAAACGTTTTGAGAATATTTTAATTATGCGTACAGCTAAGGAGTGGAATTCCCTGCCGGAGTCTGCATTTCCTGATAGCTACAACCTGGGAGTCTTTAAGACAAGAGTGAAATCTTCTAGGCAAACGTGCTACATCGTCGACCACATCATCGCTTACCATCAGGTGAGATAGTGGTCAAGCGTGAGCCTATCAATAATAAAAAACTTATCTAGAGCCTAAGATCGGTCAAACGATACAGGCCCAGACAAAATGATATTCTGTCAGAAATATCGTTTGACAAAAAAGGATAACAAAAACAAAAAAATAGGTTGCAACTTAAAAGAAGGCAATGGGATTATTCAGAAAATAAAATGGTCTGGATAGATATTATAACATGCAGTCGGAGACTGAGTGTGTTTTTGGTCATTCAGTGCACGACAATCATAATTTGTTCGTCATTACGGATAGTCAGATCAAAAGCCTGAAAGTCTGACTACCTGTCTTCTCAAAGGGTTTTGTGGTATCCAGTTACTGGATTGCAGAGATCGAAAATAATAATATGTTCGTCATTACGGATAGTCAGATCAAAAGCCGGAAAGTCTGACTACCTGTCTTCCCAAAGGGTTTTGTGGTACCCATTTACTGGATTGTATATAAGATAGGCTGTTCTATGTTAAATACTGACACAAAGCTGCCTTAAGTTAGACAAGAAGCGTAGTATAGTCGGTTAGTATACATAGTGCTTGATGACGTAACAAACTAAGAACCATTTTTAATGTCTTTTCCATTATATATCATTATTTTCCAGGCAAAAATTAAAAAAAAATGTAACCCTACTAGGGTTTTTTAGTCTGTGTTTTCCAAGCCATAATAACGAATCGATAGACACCTTAATCATCAACATCGGATGAATATTCTAGGCGCTAGATAGGAACATACGTAAAAACAAACATTTAAATAACGCTAAAATCATAACCCATCATTTTAGTTTCATCGTAGTCGAGTAAAAAGGATTTAAACACTCGTATATTTTCGTCAATATTGAAGAAAATTTTTACATGCTCAGTTGGCGAGAGACCCTTAATTTTGAAGGACCGTTTACAGGTCGAATTGCTTTTAGAAACTTTTGAAAGGTCAACTCACCAATTAAGGGACTTACGATAGAACATTTGATGTTCGATTTTGTGAGAAGCCTTACGTTATCACCGTAATTGCATGTATTAATAGTGGTTTTTTGAAATTATGAAACCAAATTAAAATTCTACCTACTACGGTAGGTAGAATTTTATTCGGAAAATTAAAAAAATGCTTTCGTTCGTTAGTAAAGTAGACTTTAATTTTTTTATTCGTTATAGGCTTGCGTTTGACCACTATCTCGCCTGATGAAGTACGCTTGCCTGGAAAAAACCTATTCACCATTGACTTGGAGATCCCTAGGTTGTTGCAGGAAACAAGGGAATTCAACTCCTTAGCTGTGCGCACAATGAAAGTATTTTCAGAACACTGTGCGTATGGGTGGGATATCCACCATGTACCGACGGCGCATTGCCGTAAGTCTTGTAGTCCGATTATGGAAAGGGCTAGGCGGAATCAAATTGTGCAGTTCCATCGCACCCTCCCCAAAATATAACTATAGAAAATATATAGTTACATTTAATAATGTATCTAACGATAGAAAACCGACAGGCTCGCAACTCGTCGTCGTTGTTCAAGGCTCTGGAGCTTTGAGTCGACCAGCGCATCGTTGCCGATAAGTCTCTTGGCCCGTCTGTTAATCGAATCAAGTGCATCAAGTTGTTACCTGGTAGATACATCCCAGAGTTGAGAGCACTACTGCATGCTTGACCAAACTTGCGCTTTATACAAATTGAGCAGCTGTTCAGGCGTCAAGTACCGTCTCACCTTCGCAAGGATCCTCAACTTTTTTGCAGCCAACTTTGCATTTGCCTCAATGAATGGCCCGAAATGGAGGTTCGAGGTCAACGTAACACCAAGAAGGTCGAGATGGTCCGTTGTCGAGATGGTCCGTTATCGGCACGGTTACACCACGGAAAAATGGAGCCGGGTGGAATAGACTCTTTTTTGCGGAAAGAAGACACGCCTGGATCTTAGCAGCATTGAAACTGACTAGATTGGCATTGCCCCATTCGTAGACTGCCTCCTAAGACAGGTTTAAACGCTCAACCATGGCCTCCAGAAGAGACCGGATCCTAGACCCAGTAGCCCTTGCACTGGATACGCATCTTTCAGCAACAGTGCTGTCGTCTGTATACCCAAAGGTTCCGGCTTTTAGCAGGTCATTAATGTGCAGCAAGTACAGTGTTACCGAGAAGCACTGAACCCTGAGAGACTCCAGCGTTAATACCTTACTGACCGGACGAACAGCCATCGATAACCATTCGGATGGAGGAAAGGAAGTATGCAATCCAATCACACAAACCACTAGGCAGACCAACGTAAGGAAGCTTACCAATAAGGCTCTCGTGCCAGACCCTGTCAAAAGCCTTCGATATGTCAAGGGAGACAGCAAGCGCCTCCCCGTGCCTTTCGATGGCCGGAATCCAGATGTGAATCCTCAGTTGACTGATTTCGTCGGAAGCCGTATTGGCGGTCACTAAGGATGTCGTTGTCTTCTAGGTATGCCAGGATCTTATTATTCAATACACGATCCATACTTTACAGAGGACGTTACTGATATGGGTCTGCAGTTAGCCAGGTTGGCTGGACTCTCTGCAGTCAGCCCAAGAAAGGTGACACGGGCTGAACATTAGCTTGCTTCCAAGCCTTCGGCACTTATACCTGTAAAGCAATTAATTTAGTTATTTTTTTTTATTTCTCTATTTGGATGGTAAACAATCTCATACCTAAAACCACTGTAATATAATATGAAAACATTGTAAAAGCCAATTATTTTAAAAGAAAACCCATGGAGTTTTTGTCAGTTTATCTCCGTAGGAAACAACCAATTGGAACGGAGCTCCTAACTTATGGTACTCGTGAAGAATTGTGTGTTATAAAATAATTTGAAACGTGACAAACAGGAAATTACTCTATTCGATTCAATCAAAATGATTTCTAGCTTTTTTATTTATTAACATTCATCGAGCATTGTTCCGGTAATTTTATTGATGGAAAAGAGTATCCGTGTCGTTTCTTGCATTCTTGTTTCATCTAGGCCTCTGTTGGCAGCACAATTTTGACCATCTTTAGCGGGCTATAGTGCTTCTAAAGATACTCGTAATTTATCATCTAAAAGGAAAACATATGGGCAGAGTAAATATATTTTCAGTTTATGGAGTATCTTAGAAATTGGTCAAATATAAATAGGCGAGAGCCAAACCCCAAACACACTTTACTTTTTATTATGGAAATTCAGTCGGATGTCTGCGACCGTATTTTTTTAAATAGAACAGGCTGTACACTGATATATTAAAGACAACAAAGCAAATGTTAACCGTCTTTATCAATTACTAATAACGTGTAAGTGTAAGCTTGATGAACTCATCAATGTCCTGAGTAGGTAATTGGTCTCTAATTACAGTGACATACTTATTTATGTAGGTTACTTACATGACCCAATAATAAGAAGACTGTATATCTCTTCTCAAAACCTTATCTTTCCTTCTCTAAAGAGTATAAAAGACGCTGTCTGTCTCTGTCTGTTTCTTCGCTTACTTCTTCAAAACTACGCAACAGATTATGATACGGTTTTTAATATTTGAAATAAAAATATTAGAAGCGTTTAATTAGGCAGTTTTGTATATATAATTCATCTCTTGCAAAGCACAGAGTCACTAAAAATATTAAACTAGAGATTGGATCGGTTAGAGACTGTCTAAAAGATGGAAATTCAAAAGATTGAAGAATAATAAACTCAAAAATATAAAAGAGCCAATGAAAGTTTCCACTGGCAAAACAAGCTCTTTTCAACCCCATTAGGGATGAATAAAGCAACATTTTTTAGTGCTCACTGTGAAATTTGGTTGAATGATATTCGGCTAAGAATCGACGCTTGTTAAAGTCAAAAGTAACAAAAGGCAGTCCTCAGTCATTTGATTTATCCTCGCTTCTTAGGATAGAAAGAATAGAAAAGAAGAATGTAAATATGTTCACGAAGGCGAAGGCTAGAAAAAAAACAGGCCAAGTGCGTGTCGGACTTCGCACGTTTAGGGTTCCATATCAAAAATTTTAAGTTCATAGGTCATCATCATTTCAGCCGAAAGACATCCATTGTTGGACATAGGCCTTCCCCAAGCGTCGCCACACAGATCGGTCCTGTGCGTTTTTTTTAATTTTTTTATATATAATATTCCTGCGTTTGACCACTATCTCACCTGATGGTAAGCGATGATGTGGTCGACGATGGAGCACGCTTGCCTAGAAGTAACCTATTCACTCTTGACTTAAAGACTCCCAGGTTGTAGCTATCGGGAAATACAGACTCAGGCAGGGAATTCCACTCTTTTGCTGTTCGTATAATAAAAGTGTTCCCAAAACGTTTGGTGCGTATGGGTGGGATGTCCACCATGTATCGATGACGCATCGCCGTACATCTTGTAGTCCGATAATGGAACGGGCTAGGAGGAATCAGTCAGGAATCAGTGGAGTTTCGCATCCACTGGACGCCAGCAGCCTTGGCCAGGTCGTCGCTCCACCTAGAGGTAGGCCTTCAAACGCTGCTTCTGCCGGTATGCGGTGCCGGACTCAACGGCCATCCGTTCTGCGGGCAACGTGCCCTGCCCATTGACACTTAAGTGGAAAAATTGCCATAGGTCAATAGGCAGTTACATTATTCTTCGGAAAAAAAAATTGAGTGACAGACGACGGACGACGTGTTAACCAGTTGCATGGGTTGTGGAGGTCAGATAGGCAGTCACTCCATTTAAAATACTGGTAAAGATAGTTCTAGTCATCTTTGCTACCGGCGCTGTGTAGGTAAGCATGTGTGGGTGATTGTTTGCACTGCCACGTCACACTCACACAGATTACAGCTGTATTTACAAGCGTACACACAGCACACGCACACATGGTGCTGGGCGCAAAGATGAGTTGAACTATCTTTACTCAGCTGAATGTGGTTAGACTGTAAGCCGACCCCAACTTAGGGGTTAGTTCAAAACATGTTGGTCATACACAAAGTATGCTCAAGATTAAAATACTATATTATTATATTCATATTAATTATTTCTTTGCAAAGAAACTGTATTTCAATAACGAATTAATTAATTCCATTAATATTATAAATAATTTTGATTTAAATGCAAATTAAAAATCCATCTGTTTTGCAAATTAAAAAGCTGACGAAACACTTTAAGTAATAAAATAACTATTTAAATATCATGAAACTTGTTATGAAATATTAATTGAAGATTACATTTCGCTGATTAAATTATTTTACTGCAATGTAGTAATATTTTTAAGCTTAAATAAGCCCTGTGTAAACGAGCACTTTTTAGACAATCAATCTGTCCAGCCTTTTTCCCAATAGGGATGATGCCTGGATTATCAAAAAATATTTTTTGCTTTATCAAATCAATAATATAATTAATGTAAAAAAAAGCGCAAAAAAATTCATGAGCAGAAGCTTGTGTCGTCACTTGTGTGTAAAAATTGTACTTAAACGTGACGCCACAAAAACAATTCCAGGCTCCAGGATGCTACTGAGAAGTTCCAGATGGAAAAAACCATATAACATTGTCTGACCCGGGAATCGAACACAAAACCTCTTGATCCTCAACGCACTTTACCGTCGTCATTTTTTGTTTACGTGAAAAAAAGAAAAATACGTGTCCCAATACTTTTTTAATTTACCTGACAGAATAAAAAAAAATTTTTAGTTATCATCCCTATTTTGGCTTCCAGTCGGACCAACCTTACCTCCGCAACCCAGTAACTGGATAATACGACACCCTTTAGCTGAAAGAAGGCATTAAATCTCACAGCAGTAATTTAGCCCTATAATATTTTTAGGGTTCCGTACCCAAAGGGTAAAAACCCTATTATTAAGACTCCGCGGTCCGTATCTCTGTCTGTCACCAGGCTGTATCTCATGAACCGTGATAGCTAGACATTTGAAATTTTTACAGATGATGTATTTCTGTTGCCGCTATAACAGCAAATACTAAAAACAGAATAAAGTAAATATTTGAGTGGGGGTCCCATACAAGAAACGTGATTTTTTTGCCGTTTTTTTACGATAATGGTACGGAACCCTTCGTGCGCGAATCCGACTCGCACTTGGCCGGTTTTTAGACGATATCTTTCAAAGAGTTTCTGTGGAACCAATTGAAACTTAGACAAACAGTCGATATCTTTGAAAACTAAAACAATAATAGTATATTGGGGGGAAGTTATGATCCCTTTAGGAAATGGAAGTCAATTAGAAAATAACTTTGTTACTAAAGCATTTGTCTAATATAGTGTATTAATACAATATTAATACATAATATTAACAATATGTTTCCCGGATGTTGTGGGCAGATGAGAACGGAATTCAGTCGTAGAAATTATTTTCGTATTTCTAAGTCAATATGCCAAGTTGGTTACACGCCTCATCGTAAAACTTTCAAAAAATAAGAGTATGATTTTAATACCAAAATTTTGAAAGTTATATAGTCAAGGATTGTTTATCACGATAACTACTAGACATTCACCATCATCATCAGCCTTATAATGTTCCTACTGCTGGGACACAGGCATCCTCTCTGTGAGAGTGGTAATGGGCCCTTATCCACCACGCAGGCCCAGTGCGGGTTGGTGGATGTCACAGGTCTTCGAATTTTTGGTTCTAGGTCATGCCGGTTTCCTTACGATGTTTTCCTTCAATGTCTTAAGAGTAGTGGTGATGAAATAATTTACACAAGGTCGACACGTAAGTTGGGGCCGATACGACTCATGAGCCACCACTGCTCGTAGGCATAATATATAATCAGGTAAATAAACTGTTTGTGTATAAGAAAAATATAGCTAAATCTTATTCACAATTTTATTTAGAACGCATATAAAAATCATTTCTTCGTTCAATCTTGTCATCTATAAGCTCCTTTTCCATAATATTTGAAGTAAACGAAGATCGATAGCGTAATCTAGATGTAAATATCGCTGAACTTAGTCGAACATGTCTGAGTTAGGCTCAGACGGTCTTAAGTAGTTTTACAACCGATGAATACTAAGTTCTTTCGCTAAATAGTATCGAATGCTTAAGAGTTTTGAAGAAGGCTTATACTAAGCATGTTATTTTTGTGTTTACTGATCGATAAACTGTAAATTTTGATTTTACAATTGTTCGAGGTTTTGCAAAGTTTTATAGATTGGTTTTGCAATGTTTTGTCTTGTGTTGTGTGTGGGTTACGGCATCTAGACGCGACCATGATTTTGTGTAGTAATAGATCTGTCTGTAAAGTTTTTTCAGTGGCTCTAGACCTGTATCATTCTATTAGTGATGGGGGTTGTCGAAATCTCAAAATGAAGAATTAACTATGATATCTCGAAAGCGTTGCCGCCCCATAAATTTTTGACATGTCACCCATCACTGACGCGTCCCTTTTGTAGATAGAATGATTTTTATCTAGAGCCTCTGATATAGTTAAATTACGATTCTCAAATAGCTCAAATTGTACCTATGGGTTAGTCACATAATCGATCCCTTAAATTTTTAAACTGTGACGCTATCTTTGGTAAATTGTCACATTGTCTGGGCTCACAATACTTACCAAGTGACAGCAAATTTTCAAGATTTACTGACAACACATGCAAAGATTTAATGTCCCCGTAATTGTCCTTCAAGTACAGACACAGCAATTATTCTTAGCAATTTAAGTTTATTAAAAGAGCTCTTAAACATAGAGTTTTCCTACAAATAATATCAATGGAAGCCACTTGTCTATCTCTCCTGTCTAGCCTCAGACCAAATGTTTGTCTGACTCTTTAGCATACGGACTATTGTGATGAAACTATAGAATTGAATTAATCAAACAAATCTTCAGACTATGGACTGCACAAACAGAAATCAACTAATCTGAAAGTTGAAACATAGTCAAAATACAAAATATTTGTTTATACACAGAAGGTCTGCTTCATACAACGAGCGAAAACGCACGCACACATAGAGACCCTACAATTTCAGCGTATGAAATCGCAGTCGTGGTCGGCATTTGTTTGAGAACGCCGTACGTACGTATATGTATGCCCGATCTCCCATCAACGGGTCCTAAGTTACTTTGGTCACATCACCCGTTGTGTCTTTTGCGGGCAAAGTGGATGGAATAAAACCTCGCGGATGACCTACGCGCTGGTCAGATCAGATCAGTGCGATTACAGGACTCACGGTGTCCACTGCCCCCCCTGGAGACAAAGTGGCTTGGAGGCAGCTCGTCAGTGACTCTGTCAAAGCTTTTCAAGACGTACATGAAATTTTGCATAAAAAAAAGAATAAGAAAAACAGAAAAAGACACGCGTCTTCTTGTTTTTCGTATTCGTTTTTCTTTTATATGGGTGCGTAATGTGTAACTGTTGTCGCTCGCTTTGTAAATACAGCCTTCTGTACCTATCTACTCCGTGGTAAGGGGACATGACGTTTGAACTTGTCTGAGAATGGCTCAGACATAGCTTTAAGTAGTTTTACGCAAATATACGTCCATTGAATGCTAATACCTCTTCTCAATAATGTTTCGGTTAAGAGATTTATTTGAAGAAGTTTTAGTGAAGGTTTAGTAGTAATTGAGTGTCATTAGTTTGAGGTTCATTTGATTATAATGGCTTTAGAGCTTTATTCTTTTGGCAGACAGATTTGGTTCTTATTACCAGTCTAGCTAAATCTTTTGTTAAAGGAACGTAAATTGATGGTTTAATACTATTTTTTATAAAATTTCTTTCGGTTATTTTATTTTAAAAATGGCTAATGCTCGTGATTTTTTCATCTACATACAAACTTTATGTCGTTAGTCAGAGATTGAATATCAAAAAAAAAAATTCAAGCTGCTATACGTGTTGTTTCTATTTTTAAGCGCCGACGCAAAAAGAGGGGTATTATAATGAAATGTGTGTCTTTGCTGGCTTTATCGAGAATGTTCTTAGCTATGTTTGATGAAAATCTGTTCAGCCGTTATAAAGTTACGCGCTCTTTGAACCGTGCTATTTTCGCAAGATATCGTCTTATAATTACGAGTTTCGATGGATTGTCGATCGAAGCGTGTCTACTAATAGATAAATTATATAGTTTAAACAAGCCTGGGGGGTTGCTAGTTAGTTGTTTAGCTAGTTAGATCGTGCGTTGATCGAGCATAATTATATAGTATTAAACATTCATTGAAGCAAAAGCTCAAATGGCTGCAAAAACTAAATACTTCACGCCTGAACAACTGCTCAACTTGTATAAAGCACAAGTTCGGTTATGCATGGAGTACTGTTCTCACCTCTGAGACGGATCTCGTTGACTCAAAGATCCAGAGCCTTGAACATCGACGACGAATTGTCAGCCTGTCGGTTTTTCACTACATTTCGGGTAGTGTGCGATGGAACTGCAGAATTTGATTCAGCCTAGCCTTTTAATAATAGGAATATTAATTATTAATAAGAAATAGAGTGAATCGAAATAAAAACAAAGTAGCCTAACAAAAACAACTAACAATATCCTTTTTCGAAGTAGAGACGGTGTTACCTTCCTCAAATTTTCGGTTTGCCACATTTTTAGGGTTCCACACCCAAAGGGTAAAACCGGGACCCTATTACTAAGACTCCGCAGTCGACCTATCTGTCTGTCCGTCTTTCACCAAACTGTATGTCATAAACCGTGATAGCTAGGCAGTTGAAATTTTCACAGATGATGTATTTCTGTTGCCGCTATAACAAAAAATACTAAAAACAGAATAAAATAAATATTTAAGTAGGGTTCCCATAAACAAACGTGTTTTTTTGCCGTTTTTTGCGTTAATGGTACGGAACCCATCGTGCGCAAGTCTGACTCGCACTTGGCCGAAACCCCCAGCATACTATATTTCATGAAAATCGTTGGAGCCGTTTCCAAGATTCCGATTAAATATATATATATATAACAAAAATCGTTTAAAGGTCTTAGATAAAACTAGGTTATGATAAGATTGGGATGCATTATTTCGGTTAACTTTATAACAAGGGAAAAAAAAGGTTTTGTAAAAGAGGTAGCTTAAACTTGTTCTTTGCAAACATCAACACAAATTGAAAATCTGAGCTTAAATAAAACCATGTTTCATCAAAAGATAATTTCATGATCGCCAAACTTACTTGAATACCACAATTTATGTTATAGCCAGTGAATGATCGAATCTACGCTTTGGAACTTAGTCTCTTAACTGACAGACTTCTTAATAGTTGAAACGTGCTTGTACGAATAAATGGTCGAATAAAAACTAATTGAAATAAATGCTTGACTTTGAGCGTCTCATCGGACAAAAGGATGCTTCTATAAGCTAAGGACTTTTAAATTAATTCATTTATTACAATCTAGACTTTCTACAGAAAGGTCAGGAGAGCAGAACTCATAACCGGCTTGCGTGTATGACTAGATGTTTGAACGTTAACAAAGCAAAAGGAATACGTTCACATTTTTGGATCGGAGTTTCTTATCGCCCTTCATAGTTCTGATTTGTTTGCTGAGGCTAAGGGGCTAGACTGAATAAAGTGTAACAATGGAAAAAACGACACCAGAAGCCGCCACCTTTTTGCAGTGATTTTTGGGACACTTCCCGATCACCTAGGAAAGTAAAACTGTTTTCAATCGATTCAGCTTGCCGTCAATTTTGAGAATATGCAAAAATATTTATAATTTTAATGTTCTAATACCCTTTTTATTAATATAAATAATCATGTTTGCTTGGTAAATTGTGCGAGGCACAGCTTGCTGCATGCAAAAGTGAAGATCCGCACAAAAGGGATACGCCGAGGAGAAAGCCGGAGGCGCACGAAGAAAATCGAAGATGTACGAGCGGGCGCTGACTACACACATTCAGTACCCATGCTAGCAGCCACTATTGTGTGTTTACACTGAGCATCAGCTGTGTTGTTGCTATTTCAGTTCCGTCATCATCAAAGACTGTAAATTTAACTAATCAAACTCCGTTTCAACCGGTTGTCCATAGGACATCTTTCTCTTTTGGATTGGTGGAATTTGAATTCAGTTGATTTAAAACAGTTTTATCTCTTTATATGAATGGAGGTAACTATTTTCTTCTAAATAACACGCGGCCTTGTTCCTGTAGTCGATCTCTAATGGGATTGTGCATTTATCCGGGATAAAAAGTAGCCTAGTCACTTTATTTATATTACTGGTACGAGTACTCCACTTATATGAAGTTATTAGTAAGAATTCAATAGGAGATTAATCTATTCTTTAATTGAAAGAACAACTATCTCAGAATACTGCATAGATGATTCTACTTCGCGATACGATACACGGTTTCCGCAATGTTAATGCTATTAAAACAGTAGCTTCGAAACATAATTTGCATTTGCTCCGAACCCGATGCATGCCGTCAACTTATACACCTACATATTTGCGTAGTATATTCTGTATGCATTACCATTTGCGAGTTAGTTAACATGTCAATGAAAATATCTTACTGAGGAACGGGAACGTATTCGAAGTTCACACAGCTGAAATGCGGAAATATATGCCAGCGTCTGTGTTCCTACTGCCTTCAAAGCAATAGTGAACAGGCATTTCCTGGACTCGCTTGTGTCATTGTAGACCTCGTCCATATCTTACCAGCCAGCAAGATCGAGGTCAAAAGCGGACTCATTAGGAATAAAAAAAACAAAAGAAATACTAGTCATTTTGGTAGTAGTAGGGGTATCTTCTGATAGCAATGTGCCGTGGCGATAACGTATTAAGCCTGTTCGTTATGTGCCACTCTAACTCGATGCAGCTGAGTCCTAACATTTAACATGTAGTCTTCTTTCTTTTTCGTGTGAGGATTTGGCCACCTCTGGTATCAGAGTTAATTAAGCTACCTCTGAGAACCCCACAGGCCTCGATTTAGCTATTTCAGACAATATAAGTCCAGGTTTCCTCACGATGTTTTCCTTCACCATTGCCTGTGAGGTCCAAGATAAACTTAGAAAGAAGTACTTAATATGTAGTGATTGGCTGATCTGGCCTCCACAGTCCAGAAACTGGATAACGCGATACCCTTTGCGACACACTCAGATTTGAAAAAAAACGGGGTATAGATGGTTGGTTAGCGTTCCACAAAACAGGACAGAATCAAGGTAACTGATAGAAGGAACCTGTGGATCTCTTCATTTGTGGTTCGTTGGGGCTGAAAGATTCTGGAATGCCAATTGCGTACAGAAGATACAGCGTTAGAAGGCCTATGTAACCCGATTACCTTGTAAAGACCGCAGGCCTGCTGGGTGGGAGAGACACAGTATTGGATGATGTTGGGACTCTACGGAGAGGCCTAATGTCCAACAGTTGACGTCTTTTGGCATAAATTATTTCGATGTAGATTTGTGAGAATGACTGGGAGGGGATATAATATAATAATATACAGTTTCATCACTGCTAAAACATAACAAAATATGAAAAATATGTTTCCTTATCCGAACACATAATACGTTTCAATTATGCCAACATCAATCATTTCTTTCGCTGAGCCTATTTTCACCTTTATATTTCCGTGAAAAATTAAGCAGGTACGGTTGGCAACGAAAGTGGGTTAACACTGTTACCGTACTGTCTGTACTCCGACGAGAATGTGACACATTGGGCTTCAGATGAATAACTGTCACTCACGTCTAAGTGAAGGAGACAATGCTCTCAATACCACACTTTTTTTTTATTTCGGTGTTCTATTACAAGGGCTGTTGTAGCTTGGCTGACGCCATACATGTCCGTCGTACATGATGATATGTCATTCCAAAGTACAGTAACCATGTATTGTACTTTTGGGTGACATAATATTTTTTTTTGTTTTTTAAAAAACCTTGCCCCACACTAGGAATTCCTTCCTGTATCGTGGGTGCGTTTACAATAGTTATTTATGCTACAAGTGCGGAATGTAGGTGATTTCCGATGAGTGGATAAATCGACACGAGTCGGCAATCATCTTACGTACGTGTATCATACAAGATTTTACTATGCATTGTGCGAGGAAATAAATAAATTAATAAAATAAAATTAATAAAATGGCGGGCGTATTCAAGCGCGTTCGGCATATCCACAGATTAACTAATAGTTCCTCGGGCATATCTACTGCGCATGTGCCAATAGCTGTCACATCGTAACACAATAAGGCACGAGCAAAATATACGTTCTGCCAAACATATTTAATGAATATTTAAAATTAACTTATTGATCAAAATCTAAATCTAGAGTAATTAAAAACGCCTAAAATGAAGTATTAGTTTTATTTTAACTTTTATATGAATGGTAATCTGTACATAATTAATTTGTAAAACTTTTCTCAAATAATAAAAACTCTATGCGTCGGACTGACGTTTGAGTTAAAAATTAAAAAAATACAGGAAAGTAAAAAGCACTAGTGAAAAAAAGTGACACTTTCCGCACAGTTTGGCTGCTTGGAAAACCACTCTTTTCGAGGACATGCATTGTAAACATATAAACTCACGGTAAAAAGATTTATGTAAAAATATTATCAAAGTGGAATCTCTTTGTAAACAATTCTGACTCGTTACTAACAATAATTAGATTTGCCTAAATATTTAGTTTCTTGGAAATGGTTTTTGGACGTTATTATGATTTGGGCATTTTAATTATTGGGCATTTTTTTTAGTCATTTGAATTATTGGATATTTTTATTTTTGGGCAATTTTATTTTTTGGACGTTATTATAGCAACTCAGTTATTGTTTTATTTTTATTTTAAGTAAAATCAGCTTATTTGTTTTTTATTAAGAGTATGAATATCGTAGGAGGTAGAGTTCTCTAGTTTCTGCCTAGTAAAAACACTCACTCCGTTTTCCCGTGGAAAAAGGAGTATATTTATTTATGTGTGTATTAATTTTTACAAGCATTTTCAATATTATTTCTACATTTTATGACAAAACCGAAGTAAATACCTATTCAACAACTTTCATTACCAACTGTACCTCGAAAACACATTCTTGGTTTAGAGGGCGAAACAACGCCCAAGGGAACCACAAAGTATGGCAAATTGCAACATTTAAGCCCGACACAAACACTTGTTTTTTGATGAACAAGTCTCTTTGATGTCGAAAAGATGACAAAGGAGGAAACCACACAAAAGTTTGTTTGACAAAAATATGTGGAACAAAAAAAAAAACTGGCATATACATTACCTGTGCGTTAAAATAAAGTTCCTTTTTCAAATGTTTTCTTTTTTGTTGAAATGAATGTATGATGTTTCCATATGAAACAGATGGCATTCATAGGCATGTTTAATGCTTTGCCAAAAATTCATTCAGTTTTTCTTTTATTTAAATACTTTTATAATGGCATATTTGTTTTGAAAATAGATTTAAAATAGAAATGACGATTTCAATGCCGTGTAACGCGATGAATAATAAAATGATATTTCATGCTTTGATGTTGAAAAGTACAGCTTAATTGTTATAGTTTTTAGATAAATGTTTTCGTATTTCAATGACTGGCAGTTTGTTGCTGAATTCAAAATAAAATTGTGGTATTGTATTTAGACCGGTGGCATTCAACTGCAACGAACAAAAATAAATTAAGTACAAAACTGAACAAAATATATTTTTCTATTTTGCGGTTCTGCTGACGTAGATAGTTTTAAAATAATGATATGTGCTTTTAGCTTAATAGTTTATTTAAAAAAAAAAACAAACTCTATAAGGATCGTGACTTTGATGAATGACAATTTTTATTAAAAGCTATATAAATTTTCGTTTCTAAAGGCTACATTTTTCAATGGTACGATACTTTCATGATATCTCGACGCAATTAGATTTATATTGTACCGATAAGTGATTTTTATTGCGAAATCGCAAGTACGTTCGCACAGACGCAATCCGACGCAGTCCGATTTACATTTGATATTTTCTTAGAAAATACTATGGCCGATGGCCATGACGCTTTGAGTTGTCATCGTTGTTCGAAACGGTTTCCACGTCACCATGACTTACTTGACTTATTGTCCTACGTCCCCTGGATGGGGCACAAGGCGTCCACAGTAGTCCTCCATCGCGATCGGTCCTGAGCTTCACGCTTCACCTCACTCCACGTCATACCGATGCTCGTTGCTTCCGCCAACACGGTGCGACGCCAGGTTTGACGGGGACGGCCACGCTTTCTTTTGCCTTGAGGATTCCAATCCAGTGCTTGCTTCGGTATATGATCAGAATCCTTTCGCAGCGTGTGGCCAAACCAACTCCACTTGCGATGCTTGATCTGGCGGTCGATCGGGCTCTCGTGGCATTGCTCCAACAGCTCTTTGTGGTGATGGTCTCAGGCCAGTAAATGCCTTGTATGCGACGAAGACAGCGGTTGACGACAACTTGGATCTGGCGTGAGATGTCTTTTGTAGGGCACAAAAGACATCTCCACGTTTCGCACCCGTAAAGCAGCACGGATTTGACATTAGACCCGAAGATTTTGAGTTTAATCCTTCGGGTCAGTTTCCGTGATTGCCAACGGGTTTCAGCTGCGCGAAGGTAGAACGTGCTATGGCTATCCTCATGTCACCATGCGCTCAATGATATTGTGCCGAGGGCATTGGTGTCGGTAGATGTCCCTGCGTGCTGGAGCCTCCGGGTCTGTGATGGACCGACGGCAGGAGGCTGGACGGGCTGACCCTGGTGCCTTGAAAGAACGGCAAGTGATTAATGCGCAGTTGTAGCACCGTTGGTAAATCATTACCATATTGTACCCATTGCCGTTGAGACCTTGGGCGGTTCGGGCACTGAGGTAAAGAAGCTCATTAGCGAGATAGGGCACAAGCTCCCTGACAAAACGGGTGACCCCCGCTCTGGCTTAATCTTGGTTCAAATGTTGGCGGCCATTGCCATCCAACGTGGCAATGCAGCAAGCGTTATGGGCACCTTTGCGCCGGGAACATTTAGGGACGGGTTATTTGTCTAGTCATAGGACGTGTCGTAGTAGTTATAAATTAAGATTTAATCTCCTTTTGTGGTAGATACTAGTTTTAATGAAATCTGTTGAAAATATAAATATTTTTATTAGGAAAATACTTATACGATGTCACTTATCGTCACAATTTAAATAACGCTCCATCATAATACTGTTTTATTAAAATACATTTGGGGCTTTCTCAGTACTTCGATACCAATTGACGAATATATGAAACCTTACGACTTTAAATAAATACATTCAAGAAAAGAATAAAAGAAATTGGAAGGTTTTCTGTTACACGGAAAATTATTTTGAAAATATTCTTTATTATGTCATTCAAACAATTCACGCCCGGCAAATAATTACTTATTCTTTATTAAAACATTTAAGGGGCTGAGTGCTCCCAATTTTCAACTTTTTTTTTATGAACAGTTGTGAATATGAAATGTTATATAATGGTTGCATATAAACAGTGTAATAAACTACAGCACAGTTGTTGTAGCGTTATCCAAACTTTCGTTTATCCTTTTATTGGTCGAGAAATTATTCCAAAGTGATTTCCTTTTTTGTATTCGTTTTTTTTTCTTTTTAATCTGGCATCCAAATTACTTACATAATTATAAATTAATTTTATAAAGCTAAATGCTGTGATGGCGAAAAAACATTTTTGGTTTTAAGTAAAATGTGGTTTAAAACAATCGCAAATCTAATTTTCAAAGGCATTTAACTATTTTCAAGCTCAAACATTTCTCCAGAAATATTCAAACAACGCGTTACCCAGAGCCTTAAAAAAAAGAAAAAAACCAGAGGTTCCTTTTTCAAATCTTATGTTTAATCAGACTCCGAACAGCTCCGAACGCAATTATCATTTGAAATGATGAGAACCCCGAGCGCACCGTATTTGCATAAAAGGCAAAGCATTGCCAGTGAAGAAAAATTGATGAAAAAACTTTTTTCTCGTGTTTTAATTGATTGAGGTTGATTAATAAAAGAAATCGAGTTATCTCGAGAGGGAAAACGATTATTGGAGGAGATGTGATGAAGAACGTTTTCTTTCATTATGTTTGACAGATGGAATAAAAGGAATACCAAGTAACAATAATGAGGTCTTATTTTGTCAGTCTATTTTATGAGATGAGACATTGTAAGAGTAGCTTGTTCTAATTTTCACGACATTTTGAGATCAAATAAATATAAAATCGTATTGAAAAGAGATAGTCCTTCAAAGTTCAAAACATCCCTAATTTGAAGGAAAGGGTCTTACGTCATATAAGTAAGATCCATTTTTTATTGAAACAACAATGAATAAGTTATCATTTAAGCATTTTATAAAACAGTTTAATCATCATCATCTGCCTAGCCTTTTCCTCTTACCGGATTCAGCTTAGTACCAGTGTTTTAAATGGAGCGACTGCCTATCTGACCTCCACAACCCGGTAACTGGGTAACACCATACCCCTTGGCAAGACTCGTGTCAGATCTCAGGCTTCTGACTACTCGTTACGACTTTCAAAAATGATTAAATGACTGCCGGGACCAACGGCTTAACGTGCCTGCCGAGGCACGTTACCTCCCACCCATCCACGGACCGACCTCGTCAAGCGTTGCTTAACCTTGAAGATCGACTCTTTTATAAAACAGTATCATTACCGAAACATACCACCACCAACACCATACCATTATTTTTAGAAGGCGTTTTACTTCGTGTAAATTATTTCATCACCACTGCTCTCAAAACGGTGAAGGAAAACATCGTGAGGAAACCGGCATGTCCTAGAACCAAAATATGAAGACATATGACATCCACCAAACCTGTACTGGACCCGCGGGGTTGATTACTTCCCATTCCCTCTCACAGAGAGGAGGCCTGTGTTACAGCAGTGGGAACATTAAAAGGCTGTTGATGATGATCATTACTAAAGGTAAATGTCAATTTCCACACTTATGAATCAATGAATATAAGCCTGTACTCATGTTTCAGCAAGCGGTCTCTATAGGTCAGATAAAATTTAAGAATGGTTGAGATCAATTTTGAAAATAGTTCAGTCAATTTGAGAATAGTTAAGAGAATATTTGAGTTTATTAATACGAGAAGTAGAAGATTAACTGAAAGAAAAAGCTGAAAAGTCACTACTTATAGTAACCACTTGTAGTACCTTTCAAACTGGTAACTTAGTGACTAAAATCAGTATTTTCAACAACTTAAGCATTGAATATACATCCTTCCGAGAAAAGCCTCCGTTCCGAAATCACTTCAAAACCAGAATCCGTGACTCTATCAAACGAACGTTACGAAACCACTGCCGACACCCAAAGTACTAAAACTTATAGAGTCTGTTTGCTGAGCAAACTATTGCATAAACATGAACCCTCCTTGGATGTTTGTATGTTAACTAAAAGACTGGAAGTTTGTCCTGGAGTTCGGTTAAAACTCTACTATCAATTTGTAAATATTTTGATGTTGTTTTTGCAATTTATTTTGGGTCTTCATAATGTTTTTCGTACGTCTTGTAGTCGGACGATGGAATGGGGTAGGTGGCATTAGTTAATGTAATTCCGTCGCACACTCCCCGAAATACAACCGATAAAAAACCGACAAGCTGACAACTCGACGTCGATGTTCAAGGGTCTGGAGCTTTGAATTGACCAGTGCCTCATTGCCGATGAGCTTCTTGGCCCGTTTTTCGATCGACTGAAGTGCATCAAGCTGGTATTTGGCAGACTCGTCCCAGAGATGAGAATAGTACTCCATGCATGATCGATCTTGCGCATGATACAACTTGAGCAGCTGTTCTGGCGTGAAGTGCCGTCTCACCTCGCAAGGATCCCCAAATTTTTGGAGCCAGCCGAGCCTCAATGTATGGCCCAAAATTGAGGGAATGAAGGAAATTGAGAAACGTCTTTCGTTGTTGTCACATACATTTTGTTTTTAATACTGACTTATTACAAGCTTTTCTCCACTGATTATGATTCAATTTTGCATACACGTTTAGTTTGGATGACAATGCATGATTAGCTAAGTGACGTCATTCTAAATCTAATATGGCGGATGGCCCAAGATGGCGAACTATCAAATGAAAGGGTTTGCTAAGAATATACGAAAAAAGCTTGTTTTCAAAAAGAGTTAAGCTTGTTTTAAGAAGCGCTAGTTCGGTTGTGCATAGAGTACTGCTCTCACCTCTGGGACGGATCTGCCAAATATCAGCTTGATGCACTTGAGTCGATTGACAGACGGGCCAAGAGGCTTATTGGTAACGATGCACTGGTCGCGTCAAAGCTCCAGAGCCTCGAACATCGACGCCGAGTTGCCAGCCTGTCGGTTTTTATCGGTTATATTTCGGGGAGTGTGCGGCGGACCTGCACAATTTGATTCCGCCTAGCCCTTTCCATCATCGGACTACAAGATGTACGGCCATGCGCCATCGGTATATGGTGGACATCCCACCCATACGCACTAAGCGTTTTGCTAATACTTTCATTGTGCGCACAGCTAAGGAGTGGAATTCGCTTCCGGAGTCTTTGTTCCCTGATAGCTACAACCTTGGGGTCTTTAAGTCAAGAGTGAATAGGTTACTTCTTGGCAAGCGTGCTTCACCGTCGACCACATCATGGCTTACTATCAGGCGAGATAGTGGTCAAACGCGAGCCTATAGATAATAATTAAAAAAATGTTTTTTTTTTTTAAAGTTCTTCATCATCTGTCTAGCCTTTTCCTAACTATTTTGAAGTGTCGTTTCCAACGAATATTGGACATGGAGTGATTGTCTATCTGACCCCATAACCCAGTTATTGGATATACCTTTTGGCAATTTTTCAGTGTATCGTTGTTGAGACTTTTTTTGTGTTGTGTTTGAAGTTTTAAAATAGTTTTCAGGTTTCTGGTGGATTTTTCGCAGTCATTCCATTGTGATTCATCACGATCAGTCTTCGAATTTTCGTTTTTAGGATAATATTCCGGTTTACCCACCATGTTTTCCTTCACAGTTTTTAGTGCCGTGGTGATAAAATAATTTAAACAAAGTAAAGCGCCTGCCTGGGTTCGAACCTACAACTTACGGAGCCGTTACCACTGGGTCGCCACTGCTCTTGTTACATTGTGATTACACATAATTATAAAATCTGTATACAAGTAATAGAAGTATAAATTTTCTTGTGAATGTGTTTTGCTGTGAAAGTACTACAACCGAAACTACCTGCATATATTTTAATGACAACGTCACTAGTTACAATTTCAAATCCAATCTAATCATGTACACGCCAAATTCTCAAAAAAATTGGAGCGTCTCAATTTTTGTTGTGAGATACCACTGACGTTCGGTGTATGAAAATATACGGCAAACTTGCGTATATTAATCTAAAAACCGAGCACATCATTCAAAATTCGGCATTCCTCTGCATAGGACTGGCATACATTCTGTAGTAGAACAAACTGCGGCTTTAATTATATAATTTTATTTATCGTAATTAGTAATTCTAACACACAAAACCGTGAACGTGAATCATACCCACGTAAATTTTAAGTGGCACCTAACGAAATAATTCGGAAACGACAAATTAGGTATCCATTGCCAGATGACTCAGCTTTGATGATGATGAATCAGCTTGCATTACGATTAAAGTAACGAAAGTATGATCCTACTTTCTACCAGATATTTAGCATCTAATTTGCAACAGTAGAAATCACATTTTTTTGTCTATTACATCACTGACTTGTGATTATTTGATGACACGCCGTGGCCACAATATTAATTAATAATTTTAATAAAAAAAAGTTAAATCAAAAAACCCGACTGCTTCAAAAGCGAACTAAAAAGACGTAAACAAGGAAAAAATCATGCTGTGCAGTCGGAGGATACATATTCGCGGGCTGGCTGACCAAAATCTGGTGTATCCTCCGCCTGCACAGCATGATTTTTTCCTTGTTTACGTCTTTTTAGTTCGCTTTTGAAGCAGTCGGGTTTTTTGATTTTTTGATTTAACTTTTTTTATTTATAAGTTTTTAGTTAAGTTTTTTTCGAATGAGATACATTTAAACATATAAGTGATATATATTTTTGAAATCACCTCTTAAAACCCTTTATTTTGATACCCCACACACTGGGTTTGGAAGAATTTGGGACCCCACAATATGGCGCCCAAAATCCGCCATTTTTCTATTGTCCAATTTTAACGTAGCCTATGACACTCGCAGGGTTAAGACGAATCGATTGACGTATGAATCATCAAAATCGGCCAACGCGTTTGGTCTCTGGAACGCCACATAGGAACAAACATACATACATACATACATACATACATACATAGACTGATAAACACATTACCCTCCTTCGGCAGTCGGGTAAAAATGGCACGATAAAGATTTCCCATCCCTGTTTTAGATCTACCATTACTACCACTATTAACACATGATCTCACAATAAAACATTCACCAGCATTCTGTAAATGCAGAGACAACAGAAATCTCCTTGCCTCTGCTGCAGAGGCAAGGAGATTTCTGTTGTCTTATTACCGGGATTGCAGCAATCCCGGTAATGAATGACGACAAACTGCATCGTAAACAATATTCAGACTTGTACACACTCCACAGTATTGAGTTCTTCATTAGATTTATTCATAAATGCTTTATCTTACTAATATTATAAATGCAAAAGTTTGAATGGATGTATGTTTGTAACTCAATCACGCCAGAACTGCTGAATGGTTATGAAATAAATTTGGCACAGAGATAGATTATAGTGTTTTTAACACATGTAATTTTGACAACATGTTCTTCATAAAAGTCAACCAGTATTTTTACGACACGGGATCGCAACAGATTTTTTTGAACACAGGTGACTTCATCTCCCATCTAGTAGATCAGTACTGCACCCACTAACTAGATCAAGACTTTTTATGACTGTTTCACTTAACCATGCAATGTATCTAGTCCTAAGTTCATGTTTTTTTTTTTTGTAATCTGCAATAGTACACTGGCTACTTTTCATACGAGATTAATGTTCCCTTGGGATAAGAAAACACTTAACAAGCGGGTGAAGCCGCTGATAGATGCTAGTTAGATTATAAATTATTTATCTAGCATAGATTAAAAAAATACTTTATTGTACACCAAATTATTTACATAACCAATTAGTTCGTATTCATACCTTGTCTGTTATCTGAACATAACTTTATGGCAAAAAAACAACAAAAGAAACTATGTTCCTGTTTATTCAAGACCTCCGCAAATGAATTCTAATTAGTTTAATGTTTCTTGTCAAAACCATTTTGTGTTATTACCAACGGTCCTATCAAAACTTATCAGATACTGAGGTTCCGCAAAGGAAATAATAGAGAAAAAGCTCCTTTTTTTAACCTTATGTGAAAACAAGTACAGTGAGGAACAATGGTGGTTATCCCATTACATAAGACGAGGTCAAACCTAAAAATGCAGGCTTTTTTATCGAGGTAATCAAATCGACACGTTTGTATGTAATTTTGTTGGAATTGCACAATATTTACATAAGTTACTCTGTATGGGCTTTAAAACATGTGTGCCAAATTTCATAAGTGTATGTATGTGTGTATGTTTATCCACGTATTTCGCCAAAACTACTTATTGGATATTGGAATAAGTATCTCTCAACTTAGGGAACAGTGCAAGTTTAATCAAGATCGGTTCAGCAGTATTCAAGATATGGATAAGATATTTTATAGAAATTGCTTACTTTTAATTAGTGATAGGGTACTAAAACTAAAAAGATAGAAATAAAAACTTTTTCAAAAAATGAACTTTCGTTTCGGCAGTCAGTGTTGAAAACCGATAAAAACTAAAGGTACCAAAGACACCGACTGCCAAAACAAAAGTTATGTTTGCACTATTTAGTGTTTTACGTAAGAAGTCAGTTTATTTTTTGTGAAATGATTTTTATCTACATACAATAAAAAAATACAAATATATAGTCCACTCTTTCACAGTTCAACACAGAACTTCTAATACACCAAAAACATGAAGAGACTGGAACAATAAACACCTTATCACAAAATAAAACATTCACCAACAGCGTTCTGAAAATGCATTTACTTTCCTCTGCAAATCTCGTAATGAATGGTGACAAACTGCATCGTAAACAATATTCAGACTTGCAAGCGGTTTCAGCACTCCACTGTATTATTTAATCGGAGAATGATCTTCAAAGTTTCTGAAATGAATATATATAAAATATTCGTTCTTTTCTTTGTGAGAGTAGGACTGTTGTGTTATACCAACGAGATAGAGCAGTGGTGGCCCAGTAGAAGCGTACTTATGTGTCGAAGTCGTGGGTTCGACACAGACAGGCACATACTTTGTGTAAATTATTACATCACCACTGCTCTAAAAACGGTAAAGGAAAACATCGTGAGGAAATCGGTATATCCTAACTTAAAATTCGAAGACTTGTGACATTCTTCAATTAGCACTAGCCACGCGTAATGGATTAAGGAGCATTTCCTCTTCAAGAGAGGAGGCCTGTGTCACAGCAGTGGGAACGTTAAAAGACTGATGATTATGATACCAATGAGTGTGAGTCCACTGCAAGAATCTGCAGGCAGATTGCTTTTGATTAAAATAATTTTATGAATGATACTTTATAGTAGAATAGATTTTTCCCCAGATAGTGCTTCACCAATCAAAACTTTAACTCCTCGTTGTGAGAGGGAAGTCAACTCCTGTTGGATGTGTTCGAGTTCCGCGTAAAGGTGCGTCATGACCGGGCCCTGCTGCGCAACCAAGTTCACGTCGTTGTGTGCATCCGGGAGCTGCAGCCCGCGGAGTGCCTTCCTGAGTGGTTTCGGTTTGGCAGACATATCCACCACCTTGTCGAGCACGGCCACAAGCATCTGCAGGGACACCTTCTGAGACAATTCCGCGCTCCGCTTTAGCTCCTTTATTGACGCGCACGCGTCGAAAATTAATATCTGCCGAAGGGCCTCAGTGTCACTCGCCAGCCTTTCCACGTTGCTTTAGAGATTCTTATACTCGCTCTGAACCGACTCAAGAGCACGAGCATGTTTTTGAGGACTACGCTACTTGATAGCTTTAACCACGAATATAAAATATTTTCAAGTGAATCCAACGAAATTTAAAAATAAAATAAAAAATAGGAAAATATAAGGTTTCCAGCGCTCAGTTAGCCGCAATATGTGGATTGCCATTGTATCTGCTAAATCTGGTAACCCATAAATGGCGGCTAACTGAGACCTAGATTATGTTGCATACGCACTTTCGACACAAGATACATTTTAAGCGTAGGAAAAAGTAAAAAAAAAGTATCAAAAATCCGAAAGACGTCCACTGCTTTACATAGGCTTCCACCAAGCGTCGCCACATTGACCAGTCCCGTGCATCTCGTATCCAGCGGATCGGCGCAACCTTCACCAGGTCATCGGTCCACCTGGTGGGAGGCCTCCCAACGCAAGGTCTTCCAGTACGCGGTCGCCACTCTATGTAACCCTGGTTCTCTTGCGGATCTCTTCATTTCTGATTTGATCACGCAAGGAAACGCCGAGCATAGCCCTCTCCAATCTATTATACTATCAATAAATAATAATGATTCATAAAACTCAAATGTTATCAAAAACAATGTAACTGCAGAATTTTGCAGTGGGTCTCATACTAATAGAACTATTAAGTAATCTGTGCTAATAGTTTCAATCCAAATGAAACAATAAAGGAAAAGCTTATTTTGACAATATCCTTCTTAAATTTGTAACAACAATATAGGTTATACTATTTTACATACGACCACGTAGATAACTTCTAAAGCTATCATACTCCAATATCTTAGTCCTTATTCCGTCTCCGTCCTAACATTCCCCGTATCAACGAGATATCGATCTCCTGCACCCGATTTACTAGAAAAACTCTACATTTCAGTTGATCCTATACAGAAAAATAGTGTTGCGATACTCAGTGATAGCAACACACAGCGATAGCTGAATAAAAAGGTTTCAACGTAAAAAATACAGGAGGCAGTTTATCTGGATTGCGATATATTGAATCGCGTTTTGCAAACGTGTGATTCGATTCCTTTAACTGTGTACATGGCTTAGTTCTTTGATAGCGTGTTAGTGTTTTTGATAGCAGGATTGTGTATTGACATATATTTTCTAAAGCAATGTAAACTAAAATATATGTAGCGTTCAACACTTCTGACAACAATTCTCTAAAACTTCAGTATCAAGTTTTAGAGAATTGTTGTCAGAAGTGTTGAACGCTACATATATTTTAGTTACATGAGGATATAAATAAACTATATCGATTGATGACTTTCAAATCTTATTAATACTTAAGGAATCTGCCCACTACACCATTACACACCATAATTATGGTAGTAACGTGTCAGTATTTGTATGTATATTCATTGTCAAGGCTACCTTAAGGTGGTAATCAATTAATTTCCCTGACAGAAGTTATAAATATAAACTTGATTCAAAAATACTGCTAAACATAGGGTCCTTGGTTGTGAACGCTTCTATCCATTTAAATTACAATCGCAAATTCAACACATTTATTCAAACTAAGCCATTTACAGGTACTTTTGAACTGTCAAGGAGTCGGTCCGTTACAAAGTCGAGGTTATTTGTCCATTCCAAGGCGTTGTAGGTTCCTATGGAGCAGAACGAGCAAGAAACTCCATGGAAATATTATTAAAAAAATCAGCTCAATCGAACACCAGGAAATGGATAAAATTTAGCTAAGTAAATAAAGGTGCATAACTTATAACGAAGGCCCTTACTTACTACTTTACCGCTTTAGAGCCGTTAACTGTTTCTTTCTAAAGCATACTCCTTAGTAAAGGCTAGATTAAAAGGTTTGAAAAAATAATAATTTATTATTGATTCATGTACATTATTTGTAAAACATAGTTTTTTCGTGTGGCTAATACTTTTGCTTTAAAAAAAATATTAACAACTCGATATCTTTTCGCTTCTTTTGCATACTACTCCTCAAAAGACTTGGATGTTTAAAAAAATATTTACACAGATAAAATGATAGAATTTAATAGTCAATCAAAAAATGTATTGGAAATAAAATTGCCCAAAAGAAGGTCCAATATTGATATTCTAACACCCAGTGGGCGTTGGCCATACGCCCGACGGATAAATTTGGAAAAGATTTACCGCGGCCCTGGCTCAAGCAACTGAAGGAACACGAGGGGGTTTAAGTTAGTAAAAGTCTGACACGCCCACCCGCTTCACCTAGAGTGGAAGAAGTCATTGGACGATTTAACACTAAAAAAAAAAGAAACAAAACTTCAAAGACATGTGACATCTACCAACCCGCACTGGGCCCGCGTACTAGATTAGCGCACCGCCGCCCGCCCTTTCCCTCGGAGGCCTGTGTCCTAGCAGTGGGAACATAATAGACTTATTATGCTATCATAATGCTTATGCTATAATGTTACTAATTTCATGTCTAGTTTCGTGATTAAACGTTAACATTTTGTTTCTCTTTGTATTCGATATCTGAACGCGTTTGCTAATTGATTGTTCTATTGTTAGCATCAAATGATGGATAAACAGATGAATACGGGCCCGCTTATGTGGAGTAATTTAATTGCCTCGCCTGATTTGACGGTTTAATTATTGAATTATGGGTGTATTGTTTAGATAAGACAGTCTTTGTTGTTGCTGATAATTAGATTTAGCAGAAGAAAGGAGTAAGATGGAGTGGGAGAGGGAGATCGAATAAATGGTGGATGGATTGTGTGATGATGTGACCGTTTACAGGGGATAGTGTAGGAAGACGTCAAGTAACATGTACCACATCCAAAACATACATGTGAAAGACAGCAAAGTTCTTCATAATGGCTTCGCTGGCAAAAGATGTGAGAGGTAACTGAATACCAATTTCTCTCGAAGCGCCGTAAATCATAGCTCCTTTCATAAACATACCCTACATATAGTTGTTCTAGATATGCATGTCTTGTGTATATAAGTTTAAATTGTTGTAAATGCATCCACGATACGGTAAGAAATTCCTAGTGTGGGGCAAGGTTTAAAAACTTTCTTCAATTCCTTTAAAATATATTATGTTCTTTACCACTGAATAGTGCCTAGGTTTTGTAATTAAATTCCTAATTAAGTTCAAATAGGTCTAATGAACTGTCAAATAATCGGGTAAAATAACTTTTCTGGTTGAACTGAATTAACCTTTCTACCTTTAATAATTCTCTTGCCCGTTACACATTTTAATTAAGGTCTGCAACATTTCTCTTCTTCCCATACTCCTACTATTTCTATCCTAGTCAAAATGGCCACCAATACATTACATTTGCAAGTAAGTTAGATACGGAGCAGGATCATTTTCTGCGGCCGCAGTTAAGTAGTTTGTAACATGTGGTTCAAGCCAAGCAGCATGGCGTTTAATGGAATTGCTCATATTATATAGCCATGACGCAAATTGTAAGCCACTCTGAATTTGCGGTCTAAGAAAAATACTTTCTCAAAAGAAAATACCTATCTATATCTCAAAAACCTTTCTCGTGAAACTGTAAACACTATAAATAGTATCACTAAACTTCTATTACCGGTCTAGAAAACGTACAACAAAGTTTCTTCAAAGAGTGAAACACCTAAATACGTTTACACTTTCCAACAAGCAGCAAAAGTAGCTAAATAAAATTATCGAAGCGTACGAAGACGAAGAAACCGACACAGAATACTACAGAAAATCCACTACATACAACGAGCGAAATAATCTGCACGCACACATAGACGCGTACGTACGGCGATCTGAAACAAATGCCGCTTGCGAGTAGGCTTGCAATCGCTATACGTGAAACATGTCTATGTGTGCGTGTGTTTTCTCTCGTTGTATGGAGTCGACTTTCTGTTTTCTCTGAAAGGAGTGCTAAATAAATTCATAGGTAAACGTGAGAACAGGTGTTCCCCGATGTTTCCACTAAAAAGGTTTGCAAACAAAATATTTTCGGCGCTATCTCGGATTCCATTTGCGTCCTTTTTTCAGTTAAAATGAAAGCTGTGTTTACAGTATGAGGGCGGAAATTCTTCGAAGTATGTGTGAAAGTGTTGGGGTTGAATATTGCGTGGTTAAAGTCAAATTGTTTTCATTTTCACGAAAATTGGTCATGGTAAAATTACACAGAATTGAAACATTCAACACTCCAATTAACGGACATTTCTGTCTAATTGAGTGTTTTAGAGGAATCTTGAAAAAAGTGCCAGTGACGGAAAAAATAAAGGGAATCGTTTTTCCTGAGGCCTAGACACGTAATTATGATCTTGCGAAAACACCCCGATTCAAACAGTAAAAAGCCCACTATAGAACGGGTGAAGCGATTTTCATGAAACTTAACTAAGACACTCGATAAAATCACCTTTCAAACATGAAAAACAAAATCAAAATCGCTTCATCCGTTTAGGTGCTATGATGCCACAGACAGATACACTTACACACAAGTCCACACCTCAAATTTATAACACCCCTCTGATTCTGTCGGGAGTTAAAAACACTTCTGCGTACACCATTAAAACACCAGAATGAAGATATACACTTACTTTTTATCACTTAAGTAATTCTCTTACACTGGCAGCCAGTAAAAATGGACTACATTCTTTAATCGACGTCCATCGCTCCCTTTTATTATAGCCTTTACGATGGTACCCTTATAATATCTTAATAAAGGAGGGTATGGCCTAAATATTAGGATGGAAGCTAGCCTTTTTTGGCAGGATGTGTAATTCTGAGTGTTGGGTGAAATGTAATTTGATGGCCTCGATTTGAGTATAATACTTGGCGGTAAAATCAGTGTTGGGATTTGAACCCAACACTCACGGCCAGCGCGCGCCGTCTGCACTTGGCACACTCGCGCGCGGCGCACGCGACATCGGTGTGTGGGTGCACAGCGCGGCGGCGACGCGGCACGGCTCGGCGGCCACTCGCTACCACGGACTCCACCGCGACAGTCGACACCTCTTCCTAAACCTTAATTGTTTGTCCGGGACAGTTTACTGTACTTCCAAGAATATAACGGCTTTAAAACCAACCGCCTTTTAATACAGTCCACTCATCTCTTCATCCACGAGCTAACAATCAGGTTGAGTTTTATAAAGCTGGTTCTGTAGACCGTCGCTTCTGTCTTGTTTAAACGCTAATATATTAAAGATAAAATTTGCTTATCTGTATTATCATTGTATTTTTTCATACAAATTAAACAATCTTTAATGTTACAGACAAAGGGTTCAAAATCGTTCGTTTTTAGGGTGGGTCAGGTAACAGCTATTACTGACTGTAACTAAGTATTGCCTTAGACAAGAAATATCAAGATTTTTGTGTAGTGACGATTTTAACGGTTACAAAACGTATTTTCTTGTTTTTCCAAGGGGGTCATGATGACAAAATAATAGGAAAATGACACAGCTTTCTATTGGAAAAAAAAATCATAAACGTTTGTCTAGAAGCTTGAAAATTACCGAAACGAAAATTAAGAAAGGCTGTTTTTAAATTAATTTCCAAAAGGGGTTGAATAGAAGGTTAAGTAATGATGCGCATGGTTTGGCGCATTATAAAAAAAAAATCGCTGGCAAAGTTGTTAGTAGTAAAAAAGCTAATCTATCCAATTAAAATATACCAGCCAAGCCAAGCCAATCTAGATAATTATAGCTGTCTCAATATGAAAAAGGTTATTTATTTCTTTCACATACAGGAGATTAATCGTAGCCTCTAGATTTCTATAATTAATTATTAACAAGTTAGCTAGAGCTAACTTGTTGTTTCAAAAAAAGTAGATTTATCTTATTCGTATTTCTAATCTATGTAAGTATAGAAAGTTCAACTCATCTATGAGCACAGCGCTATGTGTGGGTAAGCATGTGTGGGTGGTTGTCTGCTTGGACGACACTGCCGCTTCACTACCACACAAATGCATAATGTATAATAACAAGCGCATGCACAGCGCACGCACACATGGCATCGTGCGCAAAGATGAGTTGAACTGGCTATTATCTCTTATGGATCTGGTTTTATGGTCTAGTAGTAAAATAATAAAGCTACATATGTTAAAGCTTAAGCTATTTTTGCAGAATTGTGTCCATGGTTGGGTGACTCATTAAATACTGAGACCCAATCGCGTCCTTGTTGTCCTTCTTCATTAACTTGTCCAAACTAAAGGACATAATTTAGTACTTCTTGTTATTCGATCGATCTAGACGATATGTTTAATTATATAGAAACGATTCTTTTCATTTTATTTGGAATGCCATTCATTTAACTCTTAAATTTTACTTGGCTCTGGAAGTTCTGTTTATTTAGTTATCTGTTCAAATCGAAAGACCAAATTTTTTGAAAAAATATCACATGACAACTGTTTTTCCCTTAAGTCAAAAAGAGTAAGAGGATCAGACCGGAATGTCAAAGTTTATAGTGGGTCAGACAGGAATTAAAAAATAATAATTAGATGTATTGGCACCGTGAAATAAGGACAGCCGACCTCACCTAAAGTTAGAAAAGGCTAGGAAGAAGAAGAAGATAAGGGGATCCAACCATAATAAACCTCAGATAGTACAAATATGTAAAGCTGGTACAGGCTGTCATTTGAAGTTTTTACGGATAATTAGAAGCCAGGAAATTGGATACTAGTCATACGAAAGAGGTATCGTTTTATCCAGTTACTTAGTTGTGAAGGTCAGATATAAAGTCTCCCCAAGTGATATACTGATATTCAGCAGCATCTGGATAGACTGGGAGCTGACCCCAACTTATTTGGTAAATACTTGAAAGAAGAAATGTAAAATCTCTAATATAAAGCATAAAATATTTAACTAATACACACCTACATATTTAAATTATATTAATTATCTATTTTATTTATCCACGTCCATGTTTCACTAGCGGGGTGCCAACTGAAAATCAGCGCTGGATGTCTGACGCCAAGCAAACGCTGAGTTGGGAACCCTTTCGGTATGGGTACGCCCGGTGCAATTCTTAAACCTTGAGTGTACTTTTTTACTATTACTTCTGTAACTTTGTGATTGTTGCATTTGTGTTGAGTTTATGTCGAACAAATGTTGTTTATTCTAGTCTATTCTTATTTAGGCCAAATTAGGTAACTACAGTAAGGTAACTAGGTTAAAAGGGTATAATAAAGATCATCCTTGCTTTTACATCCGACTTTACCCTTACTTGAAAGAAAACTATATTTTTACGATATACCCTTTAATCATGATATCTGTTCAGTTTATCTTTTTCTTTTATAGTTCATAATCCTTTGTACTCGGAGTAATGTGAGGTCTTAAATCGAAGAAAGAGTAGTTTTATGGCAAATAGAGTGGCTATATTTGCATATGTTAATTTTTTATGGGCTTAGGCCCATATTTTAAGTCAATTTGAAGGACCTTTACTCGACTCGGTCATAATGACGACGGGACGATTGACTTCAATACAAGTAGAATTAAAAAAAAATAAAAAACCCCAATACATTTTTATTTCATGCTACATAATTTATCTAGTACATAGTAGATACGCTTCGATCGGCAATCTATTGAACACGTAATTATGACACGATATCTTGCGAAAACACCCCGATTCAAACAGTAAAACGCCCATAACTTTTGAACGGCTGAACCGATTTTATTCAAACATAGCTAAGAACACTTTCGACAAAATCACCTTTCAAACAAAAAAAACTAAATCAAAATCGGTTAGAAGCTATGATGCCACAGACAGCAACACAAGTCAAACTTATAATACCCCTCTTTTTACATCGGGAGTTAAAAATGGAAGCTGTAACTGTCGATTTTATTATTCAAGTTTGAAGGACATGACTTTAAAAATAAGGTTTAATGTTTATCCAAAAAGTTTTTAATTCAGATGTTTTTTATTGCGTCACAAGGTCAGTTGGATAAAATGAAAGTCAGATTTTCGTTTATAATACTCGTTTTTTTTTTATAGAGAATGATATATGTTTGTATGTACTTGGCTGCTGCCAATTTTAACAACTCTTTTTTATTGGTTTATGGTCGTAAAATAAAAAAGTGCTACATGAAGTCAAGGGCAAGTTGAATATCTGTGTTGTGGATAAGTACTATGTCAACTATTTTAGAAGAAATAGAAGTGTTTTATTTGACAACTCTTCTTCAATAGTAGCATGAACTTTCAAATTCTGATGGTGTCACAATAAACATTAATGTCTTTATGTTTGCATGTTTATTTATCAATTACGCTTCAACTTCTGAATGGATTTTGATAAAAGTTAGCCCTCATGTAGACTATGACCTGGTTTCAAACACATACTCTAATCCCGATGGTCACTATATTTCCATAAGATAAATTTCGAATTTCTCACAGGCCAAGCTGCCAGTAGCCACTATTTGCTTATGTGGCAAAATGAATAATGTGGCTTATATAAGAATTGAACGCTCTAGACTAATCATAGCATACTATGTAAGTTATTGTTTTCTCATGAAGTCTTTCTCAGGAGAGCAGTGGTGGTCCAGTGGTATCGGCTGCGACTTACACGTTGTAGGTCGTGGGTTCGAGCCCAGGCAGGCGCTTTACTTTGTGTTAATTATTTCTTTACCACTGCTCTCAAAACGGTGAAGGAAAACATCGTAGGGAAACCGGTATGTCCTAGAACCAAAAATTCGAAGACATGTGACATCCACCAACCCGCACTGGGCCCCCGTGGTGGATTACGGCCCATTCCCTCTCACAGAGAGGAGGCCTGTGTCCCAGCAGTGGGAACATTGATAGGCTGATGATGTTATGATGTGATGTGTGTGTTTTTTCATGATGTTTTATATGAATATTTTTTTCCAATATTCACTTAGAGTTTTTTTTTTCTTCTCTTTTTGTTTATGAAATTGACTGGCACACTGTTCCATTGTTGTTGAATTATGTAATTTACCTATGTTTGCAATATTTATAAGTATGTGAGAACCATGTTCCTATTTATCAAATTAACGAATTTACCGGTTAGTGCTTGTAATACTTTATACCTATACGTAGTATAGCAGTGTTAGTCTAGGTGCATCTTCCATTCTTTTCGTATGTTGTATGTTTCGTATGGTTCATCATCTTCGTATATGAATTAATTAATGTATGTCAATATTGTAAAACACTTTTTTTTAAGTGTAGGAGGAAATTTCTTGTTTGTTCTTCTCCATAACAAGCTACTTTTCCTAATGGGCACTAGAATCAATAAGTAAATTTTAATTTTTATCTTTTTGACGTGTAAAAGTGCTCCTTAATGGCCTAGATGAAACAAAGAGTTTTTGTCTTTGTCATTGTAAAGTTTCACCCCTTTTCCACCCCAACCACATCAAGGTCTTAATACTCTAATTGCAAAAGAAAAAAACCTCTGTGTTCAGAACAGAAAAGAATTCTTTTGTCAATACTAATTAGTCTAGTAGCTGCGCTCTTTGAGAAACTTCGTCTAAGAAAGTGTTGCGTTATTTCTTTATTTTTGTTCTTGTTCATGTTTGAAAGGTAAGTAGGTTAAATGTGATAGTTTAACGATGTCTTTGTTTCACAGAGCACAAGCTAGGGACAATATAGTTTTGTTTCTTTTGGATGGAATAGATGGAGCTCGTAGCTAAATAGTAACAACTGCATGGGTCGATCTTCCAGGTTAGCAAGGGGTAGTGTGTAAGTCAGTTATTCAGTTACTGGGTTGTGTAACGTTGGCATTCTAAATTCTAAAGTCCCAATGTGTCAAAAAACCTATAATATTCGTACATACTGACCAGTTTTTAACATTGGTCGTCACCGAGATGAGATTGGGACTTGGATTTCAACCTTTTTAACCCTCGACGGAAAAAAGGGGTGTTATAAATTTAACGTGTACCTGTGTATTTGTGTATCTGTCTGTTGGATCATAGTTCCTAAACGGATGAACTGATTTTGATTTAGTTTTTTATGTTTGAAGAGTTATATTATTAGGAGTGTGCTTAGCTATGTTTGATGAAAATCGGTTCATACGTTCAAAAGTTATGGGCTATTTACTGTTTGAATCGGGGTATTTTCGCAAGATATCATGTGTTATGTGTTTGAAAGATTGTTAACCGAAGCGTCTCTAACTGTAGATAAATTAAGTAGTTCAAAAGGATTAAATAAAAATATGTCGGGTGTTTTGGAAATTTTACTTGTTACAAGTTTATAATTAGTTTCACTTTTTACTGTATTTGTGTGTAATCAAAGCTTGCAATGTTTGACCCCCTTCCTGTATTTGATTCAGCTACAAATTTGTACGCAAGTTTTTCTCGTGGCAATGCAATTTTTACCCGTCTGCAAGGAAAGAGTTTTTCGCGCGTTTCATGTAGTTATGTATATTTGTATACAAGTAATTTTATTGATTACCTCATAACTTTTAAACCGCTTAACAAATTTATATAGTTAAGACATTGTTAGATACGTCTTGACGTCTTGACCGCCCAAATGTTATTAGATAAGTAAAGTTAAAAAAACTAAACATGGCGGATTTTGGGCGCCATATTGTGTGGGTCACAATTTTTGTTTCAGCCATCGAGTTTTTTATGAAAATAAAGGGGTTTAAGATGTGATTAAAAAAATATGTACCACTTATATGTTTCAAAGTAAATAGAAGAAAAATATTACTAAAAAGTAGTAAATAAAAAAAAGTTAATTTACAAAACTAAAACCAGACTGCCGGAGGATCTGCGTCTGCACAGCATGATTTTTCTTGTTTTTAGTTCGCTTCTTAAGTAGTAGGGTTTTTGATTGTTAAATTAACTATTTTATTTTTAATATAAAATGTTGTGTTGTGTTGCTTAAAACTTGTTTAAATTCGAGAACTAGCTTTCAAGTCTGCTTTCAACCAAATATGAAAATATATAGACGGTCTCGTTGTAACTATTTAAAGTGTTATCTATCATACGGCGATATGAATTTGGCTGCAAATAAAAGCCGTACCCTGATATGTTTAGTTATTTGAGTAAATAACACACACATATATTACGAGGATATCCAAAAGGTTTTCCGAGAACAATAATAGTGGATCAGTTTTTGTTTTATTTCATCACATTACATCACATCATCAGCCTATTTTAATGTTCCCACTGCTGGGACACAGGCCTCCTCTCTGTGAAAGGGAATGCACCGTAATCCACCACGCGGGCCTAGTGCGGGTTGGTGGATGTCACATGTCTTCGAAATTTTGGTTCTAGGACATGCCGGTTTCCTCACGATGTTTTCCTTCACCATTTTGAGAGCAGTGGTGAAGAATTACATGAAGTAAAGCGCCTGCCTGGGCTCGAACTCACGACCCAAAACTTGTAAGTCGCGGCCGATACCACTGGGCCACCACTGCTCTCTTGTTTTATTTGCTACAATGTATTTCTCGCGTATTAAATATAAACAACTTCATATGGAAAGTTATTCCGTGTGTCGGTTAGTATCACCCCCTTGACGCAGATGATTAAACCGCCTGTTTATAACTCACCTGAGGATAAGTGGTACCTTTGCCTATAAAAATATGCAATAAATACTTCCATCATCATCTGCCTCAAGTTACCCAGCTTTTTCGTTGCCTGCACTTGAATACCGGCAATTTTGAGACCGTCTGAGATTTATTCATATATTTGAAGAAAACAAACAGTTACACATTACATTTTATGGTAAGAATTACAAGTATACCAAATGTGTAACCAACCACATTTTCCACAGAATATACTTTTTTTTTTATAATCTATAGGCTCGCGCTTGACTACTATCTCACCTGATGGTAAGCGATGATGTGGTCAACGGTGAAACACGCTTGCCTAGAAATAACCTATTCACTCTTGACCTAAAGACCCCTAGATTGTAGCTATCGGGAAACACAGACTCCGGCAGGGAATTCTACTCCTTAGCTGTACGCATAATAAAAGTGTTCCAAACAGCATTTTTTTTGCATGCGATGTTATCTAAAATTCCACAATAATTGAAATTATAAAACCACATCAAATACCGAATAAAATCATTAAATACCAAATTAAAAATGAGAAATTGAAAAAAGATATTAAATATCAAATTAAATAAAAACATTGAATCACACTAATATTATAAAGGCGAAAGTATGTGAGTATAAGTGTGTGTGTTTGTATGTTTGTTACTTCTTCACACTCAAACGGCTGGACGGATGGGGATGAAATTTAGCACGCAGATAGGTTATAGTCTGGAATAGCAGATAGTATACTTTTTATCCCGCGAATATGTTCCCTTGGGATAAATTTCGACATTCACGCGGGCGAAGCCTCTTGCAGAAACTAGTAATAGATAATATTAAAATATATATCCATTGTGTGACACAACATTAAGCGATAAAACTTGTAAGATTTTTAAACTTCTTACTACCCATAACGGCTATCAAAAATCTACGAGGAACAGTAGGAACAAACGTTCAGTTGAGACACGCAGGAATCCTGTTTTGTAATGTTAAGTAATCCATCCACGTATTGACCTACACTCTAATTGCGTATCTGTTTTAACAGTACGAAGCACACTCTTTACCTTTCATTTAGGTAACTCAACAGTAAAATAAAAATCCGTCTCCTCAACAACGTAAAACACGCGACGACGGATTTTTGAACATTTTATGAAGAAACTAGCTGACCCGGCAAACTTTGTTTTGCCAAAAAACACCATAACATTCATCTACCCTACCTATCCTACCCTACCTACCCTACACTACCTACCCTACCCTACCCTACCCTCCCTACCCTACCTACCCTACCTACCCTACCCTACCTACCCTACCTTACCTACCCTAACTACCCTACCCTACCCTACCTACCCTACCCTACCCCACCTACCCTATCCTACCATACCTACCTATAAAAAAATAGATAGTAGCCGATTCTTAGACCTACTGAATATGCATTTAAGATTTCATAAAAATCGGTCAAGCCGTTTTGGAGGAGTATGGTAACTAACATTGTGACATGAGAATTTTATATATAAGATGATGAATACAAGGAAACCATATCGTACGCTACTCTTTGAACTTACACTATTAGGGTGCTGACCAAGCGTAGCATAACAGTAATCACTTAGCGACGAGGTTCTTAAGAGGGGACTCTAGTGAGACTTTCTCCATACAAAATCATTCTGCTGTTTTCTTCGTGGATAATGCTTCTAGAGCAATGATTTTTTTCCATAAAATCTAGGTCTAATTAATACGTGCCTGTATCATTTCCTTTTTTCCAAAACATAATCACAAAAAGAAATATGACAATCCAAAAATAATGCCCGTTTTTACCGCCATGTTCAGAAGACTTTCAGACAAAATTTATAGGTTTTTAACAAAAAAGGAAATGATAGAAGCATAGATATACTTTTCCTCTAAATTTTATATAAGAATTTTTTAGATCAGACCAGTTTTCATGAAGAAAACAGCAGAATACGAAACGTCTTTTAGTCAAAGTTTTTGTAGTTAAAATCAGCCTGAGCTGCAGTTGTCCCTTTCGCACTTTACGGGGTGAGGTTGGAGGTGACGCGACGGCAATAGTTTCTTCAAATACCTATTTTTCAAATTTCTGTTGACTAGAGTCCGCTCTTAAGGACAAAATCATTTTGTGAGTATTTTGATCTCGGCAGCAGTTGCATAACATTCCATCGACCCATGGGGCTGTTATGATGTACCCAAAAGCCACGAGCCCCTGTTAACATTATTAAGACCGCCTTCCAAAGATTCCTTCCGGGACAAACTCCTTATATTAACGTAACAGTATTAGAACTAATGCTCCGTTAATGAATTACTTTTATTTCCTTATCTGTTAGTGCAGGAAAACATCGAGAAAAGGAGAGTGCGGAAGTTGGGACCACTTCAATAATTGGATGAATGTTTTTGCCGGTCAACATGATTTTCGCAAGAGTATCCTGTTAATGATTTAGTTCGGGTCAAAACAAAAGGTATTTTTGTTTTGTCACTAAATTGCATTGCCGTGCTACAGTAAGACCCATGCGTTTAAAGCTTGACACAGAGTGAGTTGACAACACGAGGTCAAATTAAAATATGTCATACATAATGGGCCGTGTTAGCTATTAACTTGGAGTTAGTAAGATAACCCAGGGTGGAGCACACGGGGCTAAGAATTATTAGCCAATAATTTGATGATATTATTTATTCAAAAAAATGATATCGACTTCCAAAAAAAATAATTTTCTATTCGGAAGTAGGTGTCTTTAGTAACTACTTTTTTAGTTTTTGACATGAAATTCTGAATAAAACGTTATATTTGCTTGGTAGTGTTTTTTTTTTGAAAGTCAGTAATTTTTTTTTGTTAAATGTTTTTTATTTTTCTCTTTTTAATTTTGATACTTTATATTTTTGTTTATTGAATTTTTACGTAAATTTTTATTATATAAATACTTAAACACTAAACAAAAGTAAAATATACAAACTTATACTAAACCTAACTACTTACACTATATACAAAAGACAGGTATACTTAGGCGTCGAAGTACTCCTCCACATCGCTGTCATCCGGGAACGTGCCCAGAAGACTGGCAGCATTGCCACTATGAATGGCAATGCTGATTCTTTGCGCAAAGAAAGAGCCAGCCCTCTGGTCACGCACAGTGTCGATTAGTCGGCGAGAAATCTCCTTAAAAAGAAGACGTGCACTCGGGCCCCATGACCCAAGCGTTTCGATCCCAAACGGCTCAAACTATATTATACTTAGTATTATATTACTATGGTACTTTATATTACCATGAACATGCGCATTATTAAGGTTAACTTAAAAACTGCCCGTCAGATCTTGATCTAATTGAAATGGGACTACATGGAAAGCACCACCTTTCAAATAAAAAATAATCATCAAAATCGGTTCAAAATTTTTTTTTTTTTTTAGATATCGTATATAATAATAATAACAGAAGAAGAATATTCAAAATCGGTCAAGAATTGCAGGAGAAATCGGTAAATATACAAAAAAAAATATATATACAGTCGAACATAGAACCTCCTCCTTTTTGGGAACTCGGTTAAAAACAACGATAGTGTAGCTTCCTATTAGTGTAAAAACAACGATAGTGTAGCTTCCTATTAGTGTAAAAACAACGATAGTGTAGCTTCCTATTAGTGTAAAAACAACGATAGTGTAGCTTCCTATTAGTGTAAAAACAACGATAGTGTAGCTTCCTATTAGTGTAAAAACAACGATAGTGTAGCTTCCTATTAGTGTAAAAACAACGATAGTGTAGCTTCCTATTAGTGTAAAAAATTTCGTTACCGGATCAGTACTGCCAAAGATTTATTTATACAATCAGTTATGCCTTTAATAACTTTAGTATAGATGAAACTATCGTTAACTACTATCGTTAATAATCTTAAACAAACCAGAGCCTACCATTCGAATATAAACATTAAAACTTTTACAAACCCATTGGCAATAAGAACACAGCATCTTTGTGGAACACGTACGTCATAACTTGTGACTTATTAGGCGTAACGTGGACCCCTAATCCAAGTCATTTCCTCCATTTGACTCAACCTCAACTAAACCTCGACTCGATTCAAACTGGCGCGAAGGCGCCGTTTGAGTCGAGTTTGAGTCAAGTTTAAGGAAATTCTTGGCAATTCGGCATTCGGCATTGTTGGTTTAGGGAATTTTATTCTCATTGTTAAGGTAATTCTTAAGGATATTTTCTTCAGGGTACTTAATATATAGGTGTATATAGGATTTTGAGGGTCATAAACCACACACGTCATAGATGATGACTTTCTTACGCGTATTATATGGCGTTTTTCAACACACTAGCGAAGTAACTGTAAATCAAATTTCATAAATATGAACCATGTAAAAAAATATGTGAAATATTTAAACACGAAACCAGAGTTACCTATTCGAATTTCAACATTAACATCTGGAAAGCACGCAGCACCTGTGGGGAACACGTATGTCATAACTTGTCAGTTATGGCAGGACGTGGTAAGACTAGGATGTAGGATTTGCATACGAACGGAATTGTCGTGTGACAGGATTTAGGGGCTCATTTACATGAGGACCAGTTTGTCGTCTTGAATTGGCTGATACGGAAGCGGTTATAAAGTAATCTGAAGATTAAAAATACGTATTTTAAAGTCACTTTATTCAATTACCTACAGATTTACAAAATACTTTAAATAATATGTAGTACCAGTTACCAAAAGATATCATAAGTCTTATTTTCATGTTTTTTTTTATGGTTCCGTACCCAAAGGGTAAAAACGGGTAAGACTTCACTGTCCGTCTGTCTGTCTATCACCAAGCTGTATCTCGTGAACCGTAATAGCTAGACAGTTGAAATTTTCACAGATAGAATAAAATACAACAAACGTGTTTTTTTTGCTGTTTTTGATATAATGGTAAGAAACCCTTAGTGCGAGAGTCTGACTCGCACTTAGCCGGTTTTTTCCTCTATCGAATAATGCCTTGCCATTATACTGGTGAAAACCTTCTCCATGTCCTTTCATAGAAGGCTTTAGTAACAAATAAAAATCAAAAAATTCCTTCCATTCCATTTATTTCATTAATTTTAAACTACATTATTTATCTATTAGTAGACCAGCTTCGATCAACAATCTATCGAACACGATATCTTGCGAAAATACCCCGATTGAAACAGTAAAACGCCCACAAATTTTGAACAGCTAAACCGATTTTCATCAAACATAGCATTGAACACTCCCAAGAATGCAACCGTACAAAAAAAATAATATGAAATCAAAATCGGTTCATCCGTTTAGGAGCACACACACGACACAATTATAACACACCTCTTTTTCCGTCGAGGGTAAAAAAGAACACTAAATAACCACCACGTAAACGATATAAAAGGAGATATAAGGATCGTCGGACAATTGGCTTTCTGTAGTTTCTCATCGAGAGAAAGGCTTGAGTTTATCCGAATCTTTCCAAATTACTAGTTTTAGACGTATCCTTTTGAGCCAGTAAAACTAAATTTCTGGAGGTAGAAAGAGCCTAAAGATCACTTTTAAAAGTAATCTATTCTAAGCCATATAGATATCCCACAATCGATCTATATAGATTTGGTGGCCAATTATCAGTAAGAAAACTATATCTTTTAAACATTATTCTTTATTTGCACAAATATGTCCCGTTAACCCAGAAAGTCAGGCTAGGAGGCGGAAAGATATTGTGGCTTATTCTCCTCGGGTACGTACTGTTTTTGCAAGGCGTCAGTATATATGCCAATCAGCATACATATACAATAAAATTAACGCAAAACTAAATTTCCATCATGAGGTCTCGCATCAATGCAAAAAAGTGATAACTGAGTGGTTAAAAACTATAACATACGATGAAATAGAGCAAATTCTAGTCAGACTTACATGAATACTTATCTTCTTATCACAGTGTTTATAGCTTGTAATTACATAGTTGGTATTTTCAACTTCGATTAAAAAGGCACTTTCAGCAAAAACTTAAACACACGCACAAATACACACTAACAAACACACGCACACACAAACAAACACTTAACCCACACGCACACACTAATATAGATACACATACACATTCTCACAATCACATGCTACTCAGAGCTGATAATTACTTTTTAAGTCATTGTTTTACTTAATTTAAGTCTCAATATTGTTAACTGTCTATTATGGGAAGGAGCGAGTCAACCCCAACACAAGCATTATTGTTTACTTACTGGGGCTGTCTCATTCACATGTGTTTATGTAACTGTTTGAGACACAATAAACAATTTTTTATTTATTTTTATACTTTTGACTATACTATCCGTTGCGCGGCATATTCTCGTCCAATTTACCGCAGCGTCTCAAGACAAAAGTATATGTCCAGTTTGTGTTGCCAGTATGAGTTGCCACCTATGAGACCGAGACGTGGTCGCTTACAATGGGCATCATCAGGAAGCTTAAAGTCACCCAAAGGCAATGGAGAGCGCTATGCTCGGAGTTTCCTTGCGTGATAGTATCAGAAATGAGGATATCCGCAGGAGAACCAAAGTTGCCGACATATTTTTCAGGTGAGATAGTGGTCGAGCGCGACCATTTTTTACCCGACTGCAAGGACACATAACCCTTATGTGTTTCGCGCGTATCTTGTTAAAAAAAACCCGAAGAATAGCGAAACTTAAGTGGCAGTGGGCAGGACAAATTGCTCGCAGAACGGATGGCCGATGGGGCCGAAAAGTTATAAAATGGTGACCATGAACTGGAAGACGATGCGTTGGAAGGCGTCCCACTATGTGGCCCGATGACTTGGTAAAATTAAAATCAACCATACATTGATATAAGCTTTGACAACACTAAGAAAAGAGAAGCAGTGGATAAACTCAGGCTGTGGATAATAATTATAATGATAACTTTATTAACAGACTTTCAAAAATCAACCACAAATTACAAATTAAGTTATACAACACTCACTCCTCATGTAACCTCTGCCAACCCCAAACTGCAATGTTTCACGATCACGCCTCCACACCGGACGTGTCTTACTCTCCTTGCATTACAAGCGTCACTCAGACCCACCTACATAGATTAGAAAGGACCGCAATTCATATTTCAGTAGAGGAGATCTCTATGGACAAAAGATGTTTATGGCAGACAAGGTCTGAGTCCCCAATGGTAGCCCCGATCTATATAATACTGTTACTAACCTACTGCAGAGCAAAGACTTCTTCATATAGGTACAATGAAGCTAAATACCTATTTTTCTGTTTCTTCTTCTTGTTTGTTAAATAAGTGTGTACATTTAATGTAATTTAGTTAATTAAGGCCCGATTTTTCAATAGTCTGTTAACTTTTAACTGAAGAATCAAAATGGCGGTTTGACAGCTTTTGTATGGAAAATATGTCAATTGGCACTTTTTCTTCCTCAGTAAGAAGTTATCAGACTATTGAAAAATCGGCCCTTAATGAAATAAAAATAATATGCAGCTGGTTAAAGAAGGCACGAGTTTTAATGGCGACGCTTGCTCGCGTAAAAACGGGACCCTACCACTAAGACTCCGCGTCTGTCTGTCACCAGGCTGTATCTCATGAACCGTGATAGCTACGCAGTTGAAATTTTCACAGACGATGTATTTCTGTTGCCGCTATAACAACAACAAACAAAAAAAAACAGAATAAAATAATATTTAAGTGGGACTCCCATACAACAAACGTGATTTTTTTGCTGTTTTTTGCGATAATGGTATGGAACCAGCCTTCTAACCATCCATCGAGGAGCTCGTGGCTAAATAATAACAGCCACACGGGTCGATCTTCAAGGTTAAGCAACGCTTGACGAGGTCGGTCCGAGGATGGGTGACCATTTCAACATACCGAGTTTCCTCCGTCCCTCAGAAAGAACGTGAAGCCGTTGGTCCCGGCTGTCATTTGAAGATCTTTGAAAGTCGTTACGGGTAGTCAGAAGCTTGAGATCTGACACCAGTCTTGCCAAGGGGTATGGTGTTACCCAGTTACTGGGTTGTGGAGGTCAGATAGGCAGTCGGTCCATGTAAAACACTAATTAGCTGAATCCGGTAAGACTGGAAGCCGACCCCAACAACAATTGGGAAAAGGCTAGGCAGATGGCAGATGATGTATGGAACCATCCGTGCGCGAGTCCGACTCACACTTGGCCGGTTTTTTATTCTATTCCATAGTAAAAGTTATTTATATTCAAATTATTTTTATTGAATGAAGAAGAAAAAATTATGAATATTAAATGCACAATTGTTACTCACTTTATATTCCCTAAAGATGTCACCAGAGGTGTTCCGCATTTCCCCTTTTCATAATGATAATATTATACAAGTTAATGTTATACTTTACCATAATGAAACTATGTATAATGCGCCCCAACTCCGCGGGGTGTCATTTGTGCCCCATCGTTATACAAAAACAATGATAGTAAAGCGTGACCGAATAATATAAAATGAAAATGTGAGTGGCGACTTACCCACATTTTAATTTTATAATAGTCTAGGGATTTTATGTTTTTAATATTAAACAGACGACATAATAAATGAAACGTATAAGGAATTGGAAATAAAAACAAAAATAGTGGGTAGGACTTACCCCCCGCAGGTTTTGTAGGTTTTTAGAAAAATATTTTTCTTTTATGAAAGCAAGACTTAATTTATTTTCTGTTCCAAAATGCAGCAGCACGAATCGTGATCTTTGCCGGACATAAAAATTGTATTTGTACTATGAATGTCTTTTAATTATAGAGTGAAAAAATTACCAAATCGGATCTGTAATTTCAGAGATTGCCTTTAACAAAACATTATGTTCCTGCTCTTAATGTTACTTGGGGTCGGCGCAACACGTTTTCTTCTTCCATACCGTACTGTCCCCTGTCACCCTATCACTGACTCCCTTTTCTTTCATATCACTCCTCACACAGTCCATCCATCTGTTCTTTGGCCTTCCTCTCCATCTCCATCCATCCACATTTATATTCATAACTCTTTTAGTATCATCCCTCCTTACCACATGCCTTTAAAAACGTACATCGTTACAGTTTGGTCGTTTATATCCCGTGAAGGGTCAATAAGGTGTATGATACAGTATCGATATAAAAAGCCAAAAACAAAAACCGAATACCAAAAAAATAATGCAAAACTAACGTTCGTTTCAGAAGTTGGTGTTGCAAAATGATTACACAAGAGGTACCAAAGACAACGACAAGATATAAGAAGGTTATATATAGCACACCGACGGATGGACTGACATATTACGACATATTACTGACGTATTACGACTGACATATTACGGTCAATTATTATGAGAGCTTAGGTAGAGAAAGTCAGAGACAAACTATAAGCGATAACGATTGTTAAAAATCCAAAATATTCTGGATTGAAAACGTGACATTTTGGTAATGAATATGAATATCATAACTATATTTTGGACTTAGGGGAGGCGCTTTTAGGGTTCCGTAGCCAAATGGCAAAAAACGGAACCCTTATAGATTCGTCATGTCTGTCTGTCTGTCTGTCCGTCCGTATGTCACAGCCACTTTATTCCGAAACTATAAGAACTATGCTGTTGAAACTTGGTAAGTAGATGTATTCTGTGAACCGCATTAAGATTTTGACACAAAAATAAAAATAAAACAATAAATTTTGGGGGTTCCCATACTTGAAACTAAAACTAAAAATATTTTTTTTCATCAGACTCATACGTGTGGGGTATCTATGGATAGGTCTTCAAAAATGATATTGAGGTTTCTAATATAATTTTTTTCTAAACTGAATAGTTTGCGCGAGAGACTCTGCCAAAGTGGTAAAATGTGTCCCCCCCCCCCTGTAACTTCTAAAATAAGAGAATGATAAAATTAAAAAAAATATATGATGTACATTACTATGTAAACTACCAGCGAAAATTGGTTTGAACGAGATCTAGCAAGTAGTTTTTTTTTTAATACGTCATAAATCGTAAACCGCAATTTACCAAGTACGGAACCCTTCGTGCGCGAGTCCGACTCGCACTTGGCCGGTTTTTTTTAGTCTCCCCAGAGATATGCCGTAATAGGCGTGCACGGGGAATTCTGGGATGGTCTTTTTGAGAGGTCACGGTGCTCCTTCTACATGCCGATGGTGATCACCGTAGTAATTTTAGTGAGGTAAAAATCCCACACTACCTATTCTTTTCTCCAAAGTTCCAGGCGCCTTTTGTAGAGTTTCCCAATAAAAAATTATAACCAGGTGATTATTGGCCTAGACCCAAAAGTTCCGTTTTCGCTATTGGATTACTGAACCCTAAAAACGAATCTTGTTTTTACCAATCCCAAAAACAGTAATTTACGCACACAATCAATCTAGTAATGCCTAGCCTTTTCCCAACTATATTGGGGTCTGCTTCCAGTCTTACCGGATTCAACTGAGTACCAGTGTTTTAAATGGAGCAACTGCCTATCTGACCTCCACAACCCAGTAACTGGGTAACACGATACCCCTTGGTAAGACTGGTGTAAGATCTCAAACTTCTGACTACCCGTAACGACTGTCAAAGATCTTCAAATGACAGCCGGGCCAAACGGCTTAACGTGCTTTCCGAGACACGGAGGAAACTCGGTATGTTGAAATAGTCACCCATCCACAGACTGACCACGTCAAGCGATGCTTAACACCTTAACTGCCCGGAAATGAGACACAATTGAAAATGTATTGTTTGTCGGTCACATGGTGTCTGCCATGGCGTTCAACGTGTTAACGTTGATGATCAACCAGTGCGGTTGTTATTATTTAGCCACGAGCTCCTCAGTCATTTACGCACACATCTCTTGAAATAAGCCGTAAACACAGGAAAACAGTAGATACTTAATTCAATTCCTTTATTACGTAAATCCTTCTACCTACAATTTTATTGCTGGAACCAATGTAAGAAAAACAGATTTTTATCTGATTATCTTTACGACTTGTTCGAATCGAATGAGGATAAAAACATTACGCTTTTTATTGACGCGTTCGGGTAAATGTGGTTTGTAGTTCTGAGAGTTTCCTTTGAAGGGACGTTGATTTTGAAATAAAAGAGGTACTGATAACATTGAGAGATTTTTTTACGTATGAGAATTTGAAACGTGCGCAGCTTGATTGATGTCTTGATCTATACTAACTTTATAAGAGGTGAAATAATAAGGAATTTTTAAAATTATTGCGTTCTTTTTTTTCTGTGACGAATTATTTTCTTTTGAATATGATAGTGGGCCTTAGTAATTGTGTAGCCACTATCACTGAGGCACACTTGTGCCAAAAACTTATCCCAGAGTTAGTCACTAACACGAGTTTAAAATAACAAATTTTAATATGTCATACATAAATGGCTGAGTTAGGCTCACTTGCGCGGAAGACTTAACTCGGACTTAGTTGCTAACACGTGGTTAAATTGCAAATTTAGAAACTGTCAATTTAATCTCTAAGCCAAACTCAAGAATTTCGTGTAGTGGGCCTTAGCTAATAACTGAGAGTTAATAAGATAACCCAGTGTGGGGCAAGTGGGCCTAAGTATTATAGATTATTCCGTAAAAATGTACCGTTTTTATGGGATGGGACACGTGTGCAAAGCCACGGGAAAATTAAAGATATTGCAAGCCTATTAATATTTAGCCCACTTTGTGCAAATATTTAGTATTTTAACTCCGCTTGCATCATAGGCTAGTGGGACTCCGGGGTCATGGGCGGTCAATATTGGGGACTCTGTTCGCCTATTAAGTGACTCCAGGGAAGACGGTGGCACAGTGATCACGTGCTGCCGTGCAAAACGAGGCTCAGGGGAGGTGTTTTATTAATCTCTCCGGGGATCTATCTTAACAGGTGTTGCACAGAGGGTTTCCGGGGTGGTGAGAGGTCACGGAGTCCCTTTTATGTGCTGATGGTGATCACTGGAGGGGTTTTAGTGAGGTAAAAATCCCACACTCCTTGGTCTTTTCCCCAACATTCCAGACGTCTTTCGAAGACGAACAAAAAAAAAATGGATCAATAATTAAAAATTATTTATAAACTAGCTTTTTTCGTATTCTTCTCAGCAAACCCTTTCATTTGATACCCATACCATGGCAGTGCACAAAAATAACTAGTCCGCCATCTTAGGCCGTCCACCACATTGAATTTAGAATGACGTCACTTAGCTAACCATGCATTGTCGTCCAAACTAAACGTGTATGCAAAATTTCATCTTAATCAGTAAAGTTTAACTGCTTTAAAATTCAGTTGCAAGATTTGACCCGAACACACTTACCTAAATACATACATACATTGCAAGTTAAATAAAAAAAAAATTTGTAATAGTTCAGTTTTCCATGCCAAATCAAACGGTTAATTTTTGTGCTACGCAGCTACAGCGCTACGAGCTACGTCGTAGCAAATTGCTACGACACGTAGCGCTACGCCTACGCACGTAGCATCACGCATACGCGAACGAAATTGCTTCGCGCATGAGGCGAAGAGTTTAGACGCGTGTTTGGTTACGCAATTCATCAATTTGGATATTAAATAATTTTGTTATGATGTTAATATTAAAACGAATCTTTTATTGAGATTTTTTCTTTGCAAGTGGTGATTATAAAATATATCCAGTCAACTGGCTATTTAAAACCTGGCATGATCTGTTTTCATAGTTCATTCCATAATTATATTATATTGTATTACTACTACAAAACACAAACTGAGACGCTTTAAGCTTCTGTGGACGATCCTAGAGGCGGTATTGTCAGCACTTTTCATACAAAATAAGCGTGTTATTCGCACTAAGGAAAAAAAATTAATACCAAAAACCCAACTGCTTAAGACTAAAAAAAAATGTAAACAAAAGAAAATTATGCTTTGCAGTCGGAGGATACATAATCGCGAGCTGACTGACCAAAACCATATTTTTTATTTATAACTTCTTAGTTGTCTTTTTTTGTCGAGTTCTTGTAAACGTATAAGTTATTTATGTCGGGTTTAGTCAATAGTACGGACGTTAAAACAAATCGCAAGCACGCCATCTGGCGGCAAAGCAAGAACAACTACGCATTGGCGCGCTTATTGTAACCGCTGGCGTAGTGGGGACAGCAGAATATGGCAGTTGAGTACTGAACGCCGTAGAGCTAACACGTCGTAGAATCAGTGTCGATCCGTAATATTAGTAAGCAAGATTGTAACAGAGTTGTGACTATTTAAATAAACCCAGTGTATCGAATAACTTCTGTGATTTCATTTGCACGATTGTACCCAACGACCTGCCCACACAAGATGTCTTAACCTAAGGGAATACATCCTGACTTCCCGATGGTTTGCATCTATCGGCCAGCCTTGATGCGACATCAGAATTGGGATTCTGTCGTGCTAATGAGATCACACGTAAAAACAATGCTAGTAAAAATTGTGGTTACATTCTTGCAAAAAAAAATCGCGGTGTCAGTTGAGACTACCCTCAGTCTTGAATAATAAAAAACCAGTCTGGGGCGGAGCAGCAAGGAGGCTAGTAGCAACCAAGGAGTTGGACAGGTCAAGGAGGAGCGTGTGGACGTGTGGAAAGATCCATACACACTGATCTTTATGCGAATCTGGTGAGTCGTTTTCATTTTGTTATGACTATGGCCAAAAGTGTATTCATTATTCAAAATTCTGGTTTTGTGTACGGTATGGTGGTCAGTGGTTCGTCGGAGTAACCCGTGTTAGGTTATAATTTCATGTTAGTTATCGATGGTCAAGTTTTGGTGTTGTTGAAGAGTTACTATTCTACTGGCAATAACCTTTGACTAGCCCTGGCTGACTATTGTTTAGAAGGTAGAACGATATAGTGACATTTACGACCCTACCTTACACTTCAGTCTGCAAATTATGATAATTCCAAATGAAATATTTTGTTTAGTTTTGTAGTATAATAGTTTTATTTAGTGAGAGTTAACTAAGTTTGAGAAGAAGCTTATTTGTGGTCGGTGCGCCAAACTTTCTAAAAAGTTTAAAACCCTACCATGCCTCAATTGCGACTTAAAATGCTATGGCATTCATTGGATTCTCTTAAGCCCATATACCTGGGTAGGGCACTTGGGAAACTGTGATGTGTGATTCATGTTTTGGACAGGAACTCTGCAATCACATTCTGTGTCCATAATAACCTATTTTGCCATGCTGGTTTAGGTTACTACTACTACTAGAAACTCGTGGCTAAATAATAACAGCCGCACTGGTCGATCATCAAGGTTAAGCAACGCTTGACGAGGTCGGTCCGTGGATGGGTGACCATTTCAACATACCGGGTTTCCTCCGTGCCTCGGAAAGCACGTTAAGCCGTTTGTCCCGGCTGTCATTTGATGATCTTTGTCAGTCGTTACGGGTAGTCAGAAGCTTGAGATCTGACACCAGTCTTGCAAAGGGGTACCGTGTTACCCAGTTACTGGGTTGTGGAGGTCAGATAGGCAGGCGGTCCATGTAAGACACGGTAGTCGGCTGAATCCGGTAGGACAGGAAGCCGACCCAATGTAGTTGGGAAAAGGCTAGGCAGATTGATTGGTTTAGGTTAATTTTCATCAAAGCTGTGTATGGTTAAGATAACTGTGTGAACATATACTCTCGTAATATTTTTCATGTTTCAGATACCATATTGTGTCGCAGCCTGAAGCCTCTGCTGAAGGCTAGTGGTTCAGATGCTGTATGTGAAGGCTGACGTGTCACTATCTGAGAGGTTAAGAGGAACGGCAGGCAAGCAGTTCGCAGGTCGTAGCCGAACGTTACAAGCGCGCGCAAGTTTGGAATGGAATACTCGGTGAGTCGCTTCCATTTTATTTCGATAGTGAAGTCGAATGTTCTCTAGTGATGAGATGCTATTTCGAGTTTTAAGTGTTCATGTTGGAACACTGAACTGGTTGGTAGTGGTTATACCTAGCACCATCACTAGGTAATTAAGACACCCCTAGTAAAAAGCAAGCAAGTAGCTAATAAGTTACCTATTGGCTTGTTAGTACTTTCCTAGTTTCAACATTTGGTTCAGTACGAACTTTAGGATGAGATATCCCATATGAAGGAGATGAGTTATCCAAAATGACTGAATAACTAGTCGTTTTCAGTGGCAAAGCGAGTTAGTGATGTCGTTGGGCTATCGCAACTGTATCGAGTTAGAAACGGTACAGGCCATTTGCGTGTTTTCGGATCAGATCTTATGTTACGTATCGACGACGCTTTCTTTCAAAGTAATATTATGATAGCAGTAGATCTCGCGATCGTTTTCCGTACATGAAAACTGAGTTTGTGAGCGATAGTAAAGGGTTACTGTTGATAATCTGGTTTAAACGATTTTGAGCCGAGTTATTCGTGAAGGTCCTTCACGCGAGCTATTAAGAAGCAAATATGATCAGGCCTAATTGTTCCCCTCATATTAACAGTCTGTATGTTACAAGATCTTAGAGTGAAAGGCGCGAATCTTGTGAAAGGGATAGCCGATCACCAAGTTCCTTGAGAATTGTAAGTCATAGTTGATGACGGTGTAACATATCTACTCGTAAGACCAATTCTGGACCGCACCTCATGCGTAACATGTGGCGATGGGTTTTTGAAGAGGGTTTATGAGTTGAGTATGCATTGCCTTTGAATTGTAAAGAGTAACAGAATTGTCACAATTACTTTGTTTAGTTGAACTTGTTGATCGGCGGACCTTTTTCTAATGAATAGTGTTGTGTGGGAAACTTTAGTACGAAAACTGAAGAGGCCCTGTATTAAGTCCGCGATAGGTGATTATGACAGGATGGTGATCGTTATACACCGAAAACTTTAAATAGGTACGCTTAGAACCTACCAGTATGCATAAGGTAGGATGAGGAAGATGCCAGCGGGTCATGTACCAGTCGATGTTGATGTTAAAAGGATTTTAACAAGCTTAAGATGTCGAGTAATTGAGTCTATCAGCCGTTTTATGTTTGACCGTACCAGTGGATTCTGGCGTAGGTCGGGGTCTAGAGAGACCGTTGTGTGAGAGCAATACAATTGCTGGTCGGCTTTAGAGCCGTGGCGTTAGAGGTTTTACTCGAAGGTTTCTTTTTGCTTGGCAGTTTTTGCTGCAGCAGTTTTGAAATTTGTCTGGAATGACTGTGGTACATGGCCCAGGGTAATGATTTAGTTAAAGATCAGAGTTCTAAAATTTCCCTATTATCACGAACCCAATGATCTAGTTTGGTCGGTCAGGAGTAGCCGAGCGTTGTGTGTTGGCCTGTGTGGCAACTGTTGGCCTTTATGGCAACTGTTGGCCTGTGTGGCAACTAAAGGCCAGTGTGCCAACTGGAGGCCTTTATGGCAACTGTAGGCCAGTGTGGCAACTGGAGGTCTTTGTTGCAACTGGAGGTCTTTGTTGCAACTGGAGGTCTTTGTTGCAACTGGAGGTCTTTGTTGCAACTGTGGGCCTGTAGGGCACCTGTAAGTCGGTGTAAAAACACGTTTGTGTAAGGAACCTTACAGAGGATTCCTGTTGAGTTATGAGGCTAAAATAAAGTAAACTCGCATAGTCACGCGAGAAGTGAGGTCACCATGTTAATGTTGATGACGTTCGAATCGTCATACCCTCATTACGAAAACTGAAATTATTTTAGCTTTTCTAATTTTGATTACTATGCGTAGATTGTGTTAGTAAGATACACAAAGCTCAAGTACCAATTGAGATAGTAGATGACAAATTGACGTAACATACGACAGGCTAAATGTCTGTGTGGAACTGGTTCTAAGTTCAGAGAGTTAAGTTTACTCGACATCGTGAGGATGTGAGTAGAGCAATTGTGATTGCAAAGAACTATGAGATAGCTAAGAGAGCTAAGAGATAGCTAGGAGAGCTATGTGATGGCTAAAGATCGTGAATAAGATACCTGGTGTCTTGTTTCTTTTGTTTCATTAAATGTGACATTAATGACTATCAGTGGTACTTGGACTTTGTAATAACGAAGATTAGGTGCTATCAGGTACCGGATCGATGATTAAGTTGCTATTTTCTTTAAATTGAAAATAGAATTACTTGTTCCTTGCAATGGTGAACAAAGAGATTTAAATGATCATGTTTGATTGTTTCGAAATGTTTCCTCACTCTAGAGTATGAGTCAGGATTGGACGAACGAATACTGTTTGGAAATTTTGTGTTTCAGAACAACATCCCTTGTATGATGGGAGACTGGCGGGTCGGAGTAGACTAAGAGGACGTGTGGCGCAACACGACATGAGATGGCAGTGAGCAAGGACAAGAAGATGATGCCTGCGGGTGATAGATTTGGGGATCTGTTACCTGAGAGGCCCGAGAAGGCGACGTGTTGTGTTCCACGCTCGCCTCTCAAGATAAATAACGGCCTAGAGAACACCATGTGGTTTTAGTCAGTAGGAGTCTGACAGACCCCTCAGCTTCCCCCAAGGGCTGAGGACATTCATGAGAATTTCCACATGATTCGATACACTGTTAAAACCTGACAATGAGGAACAGACGAGGACGCCTGTCTCGCAGGATGGCCGTGTCGGGTTTAGTCAATAGTACGGACGTTAAAACAAATCGCAAGCACGCCATCTGGCGGCAAAGCAAGAACAACTACGCATTGGCGCGCTTATTGTAACCGCTGGCGTAGTGGGGACAGCAGAATATGGCAGTTGAGTACTGAACGCCGTAGAGCTAACACGTCGTAGAATCAGTGTCGATCCGTAATATTAGTAAGCAAGATTGTAACAGAGTTGTGACTATTTAAATAAACCCAGTGTATCGAATAACTTCTGTGATTTCATTTGCACGATTGTACCCAACGACCTGCCCACACAAGATGTCTTAACCTAAGGGAATACATCCTGACTTCCCGATGGTTTGCATCTATCGGCCAGCCTTGATGCGACATTTATATATTCTGTAATCACCTCTTAAAACCCTTAATTTTGATACCCTACACGATGAATTTGCAAGAAAAATAAAATTGGGTCCCCCACAATATGGCGGACAAAATCCCCCTTTTTTCTTTTTCTCAATTTTAATGTACCAAGATTAATACAAATCGATTGATGTAAGAATTATCAAATTTGTTTTACGTGTTTGGTAGAACGCCACATAGGAACAAACATACATACAAATATTGATAAACACATCCACCTTCCTTTGCGTCACGCGATCGGGTAAGAACTTTGCACGTTAATGGCGGAACACAGTTTCGGCACCACGAATTTTTAGCATTTCTAGACTCTGCAATTTAATAGGCTGCTTTTATAATATAATTTTATTATGATAAGCTGGCCACACATTGCACTCATGGCCAGCGGCCATGGCCATAATTTTGTCAAAGCGTCTGTCATTTTTTACCAGCGACGAAACAAGAGGGCGGATAAGTTTGACGTGTGTATTTATGTGTTTGCGTATCCGTCTGTGGCATCATAGCTCCTAAAAGGATGTACCAATTTTGATACAGTTTTGATTTTTCGGTTGAAAGGTGACTTCATCGAGACTGTTCTTAGCTATATTTGACCAAAATCAGTTAAGCCGTTCAAAAGTTATGTGCGTTTTACTCTTTGAATCGGGCTATTTTCGAAAGATATCGTGTCATAATTACGTGTTCGATTGATAATCGATCAAAGCGTGTTTACTTCTAGATAAATTATGTCGTTTAAAAAGCATGAAATAAAAATGGGTCGGGGCCTTTTAAATCTTACTTGTAAATTAAATAAGTACTATTTAAATGGCATGTGTTATTGACGGAATCAGATTACTTATTGCGGCTAACAAATACTGTCTTGTATTAAGACAAGTTTGACTTTTATTAGACAATTTTAAAATAATACTTCTATCTTCCATAAAAAAAAAACAATCTTATAATTTATCGAAAATTAAATCTGTCTGTCTGTTACCTTTGCACGCCTAAACCACTAAACGGATGTCAATGAAATTTGGTAAGGAGATAGATGGCATCCTGGAGAAGGACACAGACTATTGTCTGAATCAAAAAAAAATATTGGTAGGTAGGGTAGAGTAAGTAGGGAAGGTAGGAAAGGGTAAGTAGGGTAGGGTAGGTAGGGTAGGATAGGTAGGATAGGTTGGTATGTAGGGTAGATAGGAAGAGTATTGAAGGTAGATAGATTAAGGTAGGTAGGTAGGATTGGGTAGGATAGGTGGCCAGTTGTAGCAGGTGACCAGGTGGGAGCGAAGCTGCGGGAGATATCAAGTATTATATAAATGTGAAAGTAACTTTGTCTCTCTATCTGTTATCTTATCACGCCTAAGCCACTGAACCGATTTAGATGAAATTTGGTATGGAGAGAGTTTGAGACCCTGGAAAGGACATAGGATAGTTTTTAAACCGGCAATCATCCTAAATAGGGAGAAAAGGGGGGTAGGAGTGTGTATGGTGAATAAATAATTTCTCAAGAAAGGCGGCCCACACCTACAATATTATCGTCGCGTCGCAACAGTCTTGTGTCTTTATATAAATGTTATCTTAAGTAACTGAAACAGCTGCGGGCAAAATTTAGAGTTAAATAAACCTTTGAATATATATTGCATTGAATTGGTCTATTTCAATATCATTTCAGTAACTGATTATCTAGAAAGGTCAAAGGATTCATAATGAATATCTTTAGAATTATTTTCTGAAGATTTTATGAAATGGATATCATCGTTGAATTTGAAACATAAACCAATCATAGCTAGTGAGGATAATAATACTTTAAAGGATACGTCACGTGTAGAGAACTATTTTACATAAATGTTAGCTTAGATTTGGGTGACGTCACAACTATATAATATGTTGTCTACGTCACAGTACCTTTATTGGTTATTAGTCTACACAGACAAGGAGACGCCTTGGCGGTCACTGCTTGAGTCAGCATTGTCATTGTGTAGTAATAGAAATCGACAACCTGTGACAATTCTGACTTAAACAGCCGAAACTTGTGCTCAGCGCACACTATTATTAAAAGGTTTTATTTAACTTGGAGTGTATGTCTGTATGTAAGTGTGTTCGGGTCAAATCTTGTAACTGAATTTTAAAGCAGTTATCCTCAACCGATTAAGATAAAATTTGGGTGAAAATGCATGGAAAGCTTAGTGACGTCATTCAAAATCCAATATCGCGGAAGGCCCAAGATGTGCACTGTCATGATATGGGTATAAAATAAAAGGTTTGCTGAGAAGAATACGAAAAAAGCTTGTTTTAATGAATAATTTTATTATTTCTTAGTAATGGCGTCCCTAGTCGCTGCCGTCACGGTTATTCCGTGTTTGTGAAAGCACATTAAATAAACCTTGATATGCATTGCACTTTTATGTTTCAGAACAAGCAGCCATTGCTCGTTTCATCTCTTTATATGAAAAGGTCTTTACTCTGATAGAGAAAAACAACCTTATAGTTTTTCCTACAGCTTTGCTCCTTTAGCTTATTCAACAATAATACATATTTGCCGCGAGAAAGGGCTTATGGCACTCCGTGCCAGTGTGGCGTTCTGTCGGTGAAAGATTTTCAAGAATCATCATTATCATCAACGTACTTTTAACTTTCCCACTGCTGGGACTCAGCCCTCCTATCATGGACAGTAGGCTATAATCTACCACACGGGCCCATTGCGGATTGGTAGAAGTCACATGTCTTTAAATTTTTGGTTCTAAGACATGCCGATTTCCTCACGATGTTTTCCTTCACCGTTTTGCGAGCAGTGGTGATGAAATAAATAAGACAAAGCAATACGCCAGCGCCAACAGTAATCATAGTGGTACATACATACATACATAAACTCACGCCTTTTTCCCATGGGGGTAGGCAGAAACTACAGAACGCCACCTGCTACGATCCTTACATACTTCTTTTGCTTCACACACATTCATACATTTAGTCATACACACACGCCGGTTATGGGTACTGCGCACTTGGCCTTTCTGAAGAACATCACCTATAAGGTCTATGTATGTCTTTCTAGGGCGTCCCCTCCCGGCGTTTCCATTCACGTCTGCCTTGTAAATACCTTTCCTAAGTCGACTTTCATTCATCCTCTCAACATGGCCAAACCATCTTAACATACCCTTTTCAATTTTAGTCACTACATCTTCTTTTAAACCACAACGTTGCCTTATTACCTCATTCCTGTGGTACCTTCGTAAAATTGCCTCTTTATAACATAAGTTTATAGATTTTACCTATCCAGATTTGCCACCATTTTAACCAAGTAATTTTACAGCAATCGCCGAACACCAGTAAGCCATGTAAGCCCATACAATTATGTATGAGCTCTATTTGTGTGTGAAAGCGAATCGGAACAGTGCTGTCGAACCCGTATGTGATAAGCTTGAGTTTATGCATTATGTATTAGAGCGACGCTATTTTTGTACGTAGTTAGGGAAAACTATCGAGGGTGGCGGAATTGGGGATATTTTTACGTTGGTGAATGTATTCTTTGGACAATTGTGTTAGAATTTCTGGTGATAAAAATTCGTTACTTTTAAAATTGCAGCAGTTTCTCTCGTATCTCTCTCTAATATGTCTTTCTGTCTTTTCCGCCTATGTATAACCATTGTAAATGAAGTTAAAATAAATAAATAATGGTGTATAGATAGACTAAAACCGAACTACAAAAAGTCGCGTTCTGTAAAGTATAAAACAATAAAATATTCTTAAAGGATAGCTAATGGTCGTATGCTGTTTTTACAAAAAAATCGTCGTTACGGGTCAAAAACCTTTAGGCAGGTGGTCAAGTCTTACCAAGAGCAGCTCAAACTGCTACCCAGTTACGGGTTTTGGAGTTCGGATATGCTGTGGCTCCATGAAAAATACTTGTTTTTAGCTGCATCCGGTTAAACTGGAAGTCATCCCGGACCTTCAAAATCCATAACTGGGCAGCATTTTGGGCTGCTCTTGGTAAGACTGGTTGACAGTCTGACTACCTATCTTAGGACTTTTGACGACCCGTAACGAATATTTTTTGGTAAAAACAGCATACGTCTTCGTCTATTCTCTAAAAATATATTCTTGTGTTATATTTTTCAGAGCGCGGCTTTATGTAGTCAAGTTTTTTTTTTTTTTTCTTTTTTATATTTATATTTGTGCATCAATTGTGCCAGAATAAATGCTTTTCCTATCTTTTCTATTTTCTTTCTCAGATGTTATTTTGCTCACGACACGTTGTGCACAATGTCTATGCATTTGCCAAATCTATTTTTAAATTTAGAACATGACTTTGTTAAAAACTTATTGCTTATACAAAAATACACTATCTTGCAAACTTCAGCGTACTGGCTGAAGTTTGCCATTCTTACAGAAAACCTTTAAAAGGAGCTCAGTAATCCGGACATTACCGCAGGATATATTGCAAGGGTGTGCTCGATCGATTACTTGGTACGACGTGAAGATGCGTCGAACTTCGCTTTATTAGTTACTAGGGATGGTGTTATGTCAAAGGAAAGCAAGAAAAAATTAGGTAAAATTATTTTTTACTATTCAAGAGGATGTTTTTATTTTTTTAATTTTGTGGTGTTTACCGTGGTTAATGTTAAGTCAGGTTACGTGGTAAAGTCTTCAAGAAGAAAATTAAGGAGCATTTCCTTTCAACGTAACAAATAATAAAAGTAACATTGCATTATTAGTTGTACTCCAGCATTTTATACAATTAGTATAATAAACTACCCTGTGACAATACGGTTTGTTTTTTTTTTAGTTATTTATTTCTGTGCAATAATGAATAAAATAAAAGTCTTGACATTATTCAGATTAAAAAAAAAAATATTTATATTATCATCGGGACCCTATTACTAAGACTTCACGATCCGTCTGTCTGTCTGTCCGTCTGTCACCAGGCTGTATCTCATGAACCGTTTTAGCTAGACCGTTGAAATTTTCACAGATGATGTATTTCTGTTGCCGCTATAACAACAAAAACTTAAAACAGAATAAAATAAATATTTAAGTAAGGCTCCCATACAACAAAAGTGATTTTTTGCCGTTTTTTTGCGATAACGGTGAAGAACCCTACATGCGCGAGTCCGACTCGCACTTGGCCAGTTTTTTATTTAAAACAACTCACTTACTGGAGGTAACAAATCATTTTGGCACACGACATAGGTACCTAGCTTGTGAAACACAAAACCCTTCTGTTTGACTTTGCCGTGAGCAGGCAAAAAGGGTACCATGACAAGGCAAAGTGAACAATACCATGAAGATGACTTCCATTCTTTTATAACAAAGTATAATAGAAGACGCCATAAATGTATACAAAACATAACCCCTGTATGCCACATAAAGGTAGGCTATTAATTTTACAAAAGTTTTATAGAAAGAAATAAATAATATTAATTATACCGTCAGAATATGCTCAAATATAACATATACAATAAAATAATGACTTATTAATATTAAAACTAATAGTAGTCTCTCGATTATATGTTTTCGATACATTATGTTTTGTAAATCTGTCATAAACATTCTCAAAATATGTTAAGCCCTCGTCTTGGTATCATGAGAAATGGCGCTTGTCCTAAAATGTCTTTAAGTTGTAGCTCGTGGGTTCAAACCCAGGCAGGCGCTTTACTTTGTGTAAATTATTTCACCACGACTGCTCTCAAAACGGTGAAGGAAAACATCGTGAGGAAACTGGCGTGTCCTCGAAACAATAATTTGAATACTTCACCAACCCAAATTGGACCCGCGTGGTGAATTATGGCCCATTCTCTCTCACAGAGGGGAGGTCTGTGTCCTAGCAGTGGAATCATTAAAAAGACTGATCATGATAATGATATTGCCCGAAGGGTTGGACAGTAATATTTAAGTACCATGTAAAGCAAATAAGCTCCCCCAGGGGCGAGCTTATTTGCCAATAACCGGGTACAAATCCTGACTCCTGGCTGCTACTGAGAAATTCCAGATTGAAAAACCCAACAACACTTTGCTCAAACCGGGTCCCGAAACCAGGACTTCATGCTCAGCAATAGGGTTTGCAGCCTCTAGACCAACAAGGCAGTCAGAAATTACAAATTGAAAAACCCAATTGAGAAAGAAAGAAAAATATTTATTTGTGACCCGCACAGGAGACACGAGAAAATAAGCATACACTTAAACAATAATAAAATAAAAAACCCGGTGCGAGACCAAAAAGGCTCCTATCTCAGCATGTGCAGCGATATCCAAAAAAGGTAATAACGCTGCGCTGATATTCTGATAGGGCCTACTGTTGATGCCACGGACACACTTACGGAAACAGGACTTATATAATAAAATAATATAGAAGAATATATAAATAACAAACAAAATAGAATAAAACACTGAAGGTGGGTCAAAGTAAGTGTAAGTATAATACAAATATATAAACGCGATGCTCAATGATCATTTGTCGAAACCATAGACAAACGACAGAGCGCGCGGACCAAAGAGTGGTTTATTAAAAATACGGAAAAATCTATGGCCGGCTGTCAAAAGAAAAATATTATGTAAGTTATGTTTTGAAATAGTTTAAATGAATAAGTGTAAATAAACCTGGCGAAAAGAATTGCTGAATTACAGTTTGCCCAAACCGGGACTAGAAACCCAGGACTTCATGCTCGGCAATCGGGCGTCTATAGACCAATAAGGCAGTCAGAATATTCTTTTATATGTCAAAAATCTATACACACTTACGCACGCAGGCTCAACCGCCTTGAAGGTAAATTCTTAAGATTTTTTCTATAAGCCGCAATGCTATTAGGTCGTTAGCCTTTACGACAATCGGCTATGTAGCCTATATCCCACTCCTTATACGTCGACAATCTCTGCGTGGTCAGGATATTTCGTTTTATTAGGATTCTTGGCTTTCACTTAGATTGAGTCATGCGAGATGGAGACATTATTTGAAATTAGAACTTGTTATTTAGGTAAATTATCTTAAGCCATTGTCGAATAGTAAGCGAACCGAAAGTGAAGCGAAGCGTTTTTGTTTTGTAATGCATGGTATCGTTGGTATCTAGTCTTATAGAAAAGCGAAATCGAACCGATACTTACCGATACCGCGGCGAACGGAAAGGCGTGTGTCGCCATGACCAAACAAAGGCGAGCGCGCGAAGCGAGGTGTGAGCGAAATAGTTGTGAAGCCAACTAGACTTTGTATGCACGACGTCAAAAAGAGAACGATTGCGAGATGTGAACTGAGAGCAACACGCAACTGTAGGGTTTATTTACAAATTCAAAACAAATTTTTCGCTATTAGGTCGCTGCACCTAGTTTGACGTCACCACTTCGATTCACATTCTCCACATTTTCGGTTCGGTTTGATTCGCAGTTATGTTTTACACTGGCAGTGATAAATCAATGTCGAAAAAGTGATTTTTGTCGTATTAAAATTAAAATGCGATGGGCAATTCCAATATATGTTTTTAAGAACGATAAAACAAATATATTGGAATTGTTAGTTGTTGTGATTGTTTGGTCAAAATAATAATAGCCGGTGAAATTGAATAGGCTCGCAAACAGGATGTAATCAAAACGATTAAACAATATCGATTTATATTTGTCGATGTTTAAAAACAAACCTTTATGTTGGCATGTAAACATTGGTCTGTTTCATTTAAATCTAAATAAATAAAAAATATGTCTATGTATTAATGGATCTCAGAATATTGATATAGTCTGCAATTGATACTACTAATTATTTAATCATATACTAACTTTTTTTCCTACCTTTTTACGCATGGTATGTCCTGACCATCTCCACTTTTGCAGATCGATTCGCATGAGTACGTCGGTGAGTTTTGTAGGTAGAGAAGGTAGGAAAGTGGAGCAGGAAGGTAATAGAAAGACACCCAAGAGACAGTAAAAGAAATCGAGGAAGACAGCACTCAAGCTGGGAAGACGAACTTCGATTAACAGCTGGACCAAAATGGAGAAGGGTTGCCCAAGATAGGCACCAGTGGATATCTTTGGAGGAGGCCTTTGCCAATAGGCACACCGAACTAAGAGATATTTTATCGTTTATTTTTAATAATAGTGTACCAAATGTATATATTTGGAATAAAAGGCTTAATTATTATAACCTTTTATGGCCCCAAAAGAGAGAGGTTTATGTTGTGTGGATGATCAGGAATCCAATATCAGTTTCTCAGAATAATAATATTTAAAATTTATCTCAAATCACACACACACAAAACAAAACATAATCGCCTCTCGCCACCTCTCGCATAACGCCGTCCATTTCTCGGTAATAATAAAGAAGGGGCCCATTCCGACTTAGATTTATACAGCGAAGCCTTTTTGTGGCGCCGCGATGTTTGTTAGCCAATAAGAGGGTAGGTTCCACTAATATGTTGCGGGAAAATTTCGCGGGTAGTTCCGTGGTGTTTGTTGTGGGTGAAAATGATATTACCTATTCTTTCTCTTTTAATTACTTACTTGCTCTTCCAATTAACTCTCGGCTTTGGAAAAATAGTAGTCCACATCGGATTTGCTCGACATATAAAAAGGATAGTTGTCTCTTATGGACACCCGATTGGAACGGAGCTCTTTCAGTACTAGAAATATACTGTATATCCCGATTCATTAAAGAAACTGATCTAAAACCTCGGTGCTTTTCTTTAATGAACCGGGTAATACTGTGTGTCTAGTCACCGCGCGCTCGTACGTCTTCGGTTTTCTTCGTGCTCCTCCGGCTCTCTCCTCGGCGTTTCCCGTTTGTGTGGATCTTTGCTTGTACCATCCTGCATGCAGCACGCTTTGCCTCGCACAATTTATCACGCAAAAATGATTATTTATAACTATTTATATTAATAAAAGAGGGTTTTTAAACGTTAAAATTAATAATATTTTTGCATAATATTCTTAAAATTGACGGTAAGCTGAATCGATTGAAAAATGGTTTTAGTTTCGGGCAGTGTCTCAAAAATCACCGCAAAAAGGTGTCGGTATTTGGTGTCGTTTTTTTCATTGTTACACTTTTTCCGGTCTAGTCCCTCAGACCGCAAACAAATCAAAACTATTACGTGCGATAAGGAACTCCGTTCCAAAATATAGAATAGATATTATCCAGTCATAAAACTGCCTCGTTGCTCTAGTGGTCGCAGGCACTACTGGTGAGCAAGAAGTCCCGAGTTCGATGCCCAGATCGGGAAAAATGTGACATTGGGTTTTTCCATCTGGAATTTCGAAGCAGCAGCCTAGTCTGGATTTATGCCCGCTTGGTGGCAATCGGCTCTACAATATTTTTTAGCCAGTAAGAGGGTAGGTGTTACTAATATTTTGTTGGAAATTTACGTGGGTTGTTTGGTAGTATTGTTGTCGCTGAACAATGATATTAGTAGTGAGTAGGTATTTTCAAGCAGCTTTCAGCAGGCTAGACTACGAAGTCTAGCCTGCTGAAATCTTATAATTTGACGGGATAAATAGAAAGCCTATGAGAGGAGAATTCTAGTTATCGGATCAGTACTTCAAGATAGTTGGAGCGGTGCGGTGGTGGCCCAGTGGTAACGGCCCTGACTTAATGTCGTAGGCCGTGGATTCGAACCAAGGCGTGCGCTTATCTTAATTATTTCATCACCACTGCTTAAAAACAGTGAAGGAAAACATCGTGAGGAAACCGGCCTATGTCCTATCCCACCTCACCAATCCGCACAGGACCCGTGTGGTGGATTAAGGCCCATTCTGTCTCTTAAAGAGAGGAGGCTTTTGTCCTGGCAGTGGGAACATTAAAAGGCTGCTGATGATGATGACTTCAACATAAACGATCTTTTGAGAAAATGCCTAGACCAATCAACTGTATAAAAAAATTACCTTTATGAATGTAATTAAAGAAATTACTCTTTGGTGCAAGCATAGATAATAGCATAAGATTATTATCAGCTCAGTTGTTTATAGGTAATTGACATAGCTTGAAATATACATTCGCCAGTAGATAACGTGATCAAGTTTACTGATTGATTTATTTATTTATTAATCACAAAATTCACAGCTCTTAAAATACCTTAACACACTTATTGTACTACTATTACAGCCAATTACGGATTTACAATTTATTAACTTTATAAATAAATTGCAACAGAAAATTAGAACAGCAAAACATATATAATATTTGAAAACTCGTGTGATGATGATAATGATCAGTGTGCTTATGCCGAGTTTTTTAACGTACTTACTCGTGATAACGTAAACGATCTCTAATGTCAAAACTAATTATTAAATTAAATTAATTTAGGATAAATTTTGATTATAATTATGAAAGAATATTGATATTTATGATATTATTGCTATCCACCATTTATCGTTTATTTATAATATAAGGCACATTTTACAATAAAATATCTTAAACATATAAAAGAAGACAGTTTCTTATTTGCCTGAACTAGGTTGAACCTGTGTTTCAGGGTATAAAGTGCTTCAAACTTATAGTAAATAATAATAAATTAACAATAGGTATGGTATATGAATACTTAAATTAAAGACACAGCAAAATTATTATTTTGTTACAGCCAGGAGATCTTCTGTCTCTCCGTAAGAGATGCCAAGTAGATGTTCAAGGATAGTCTTTTTACAGCTAAAATAATTTAATTTATACATCTTATCTTATCTTGTGGAGGGGCCGAGAAATAACTCGGACACTTCGACCCATGGGATCTATTGTGTTCAAATAATACATTAATTTATACATACTTAATTTTCTATTTAATCTATTGTACAGAAATGGACCTAAGAAAGTAAAGAATCTATTTACAAAGACATATTTTGAGGATGCATTGGAATCGCAGACGATGTCATTTCGTCTCTTATTATTTATGTATTCAGCGTTATAGGAAAGCATGGTGTGTTGTTTTAATACTAAGTGCATAATGAAAAGCTGCCGAACAGTCAGCACGTTGCAGGATTTGTAAAGCAGATCAGTGGGGTAGAGAAAAGGGTGGAAATTGGCTACTTTTAAAATTGCTCTCTGAGCCCTTTCAAGAGGCAGTAGATGCGTTTTTAGTGCGCCACCCCATGAGGTGATACAGTATAGGATTACAGATTGACCTAGGGCCAAATAGACTTGTTTGATCAATTTTGTATCTGCAATCGTTCTCAACTTTTTTAAAACATAAATTAGTTTGCGCACTCTATTAACTAGGCTATCTATATATATCCATTATGTTGATATTATTATTATTGTGTACAGAACTAAATAAAATGCTGTGCTTACCTATAATTTAGATGCATGCAGTACTATTATATTTGTTAATGATAAGTATTATGAATGTTCTTTTGTGTATTTAATTGGTTTGCCAAAATAAAATAAATAAATAAAATGTAAACAAAAAGACTCCCCTTACCGTCTCCAGACGGCACTTATCCAGTTTCAATACGAATTGACGTTTACTTTAACGCGTTTGAGCGTGAGGAAAAACTCGCATTAAGGCCTCTGTTGGCAACACCAATAATTTTTTCACGTGTGCATACAATCAATAGATTGATTGGGCCAGCACAGTTATTATATCTTGACAGTATTTTGCTGGTGTAGTAGACTGAAAACAAAAATTTAAAATGATGATCCTGATTAACAATGTTCATACAAACCTCAATATTTAAAACATATAAGAAAATCCTGTATTCATCCACTAAATGACACTATGCAAATTGGTCGATGTAGCATGCCTTCAAATTTTAAATGCGATGGCTCCCTCACGATATTTTCCTTCATACCTTTGAGAGCAGTATTGATTTCATTGCGACTCATAAGTCGGGACCATTGGGGCAATACTGCTAATGTATATTTTAAATTTTAAATGATGATCCTGATTAACAATGTTAATTAATACAAACCACAATATTTAAAACATATAAGAAAATCCTGTATTACATCGACCAATTTGCATTGGGTTCATTTAGTGGATACTAAATGAACCTAATGCAAATTGGTCGATGTAACATGTCTTCAAATTTTAAATCCAAGGGCGATTTCCTCACGATATTTTCCTTCATACCTTTGAGAGCAGTCGTGATTTAGTTGCGACTCATACGTGGGACACTCAGAAAGTTTTGCGAAACTAAAAAAAATAGTTCTATACGTACATATATTTTTATTAAATCTTTTCAAAGTACTTTCCACCAGCCTCTATACAAAGATTCATGCGCCTAAACCAGTTTTCAAAACACTTTTTCCAGTCCGCCGCAGACACCTCGTTTACAGCCTGCTCGAACGCAGCCAGCGCATCTTCCGGCGACGAAAATTGTATCCCTTTGAGCTGATTTTTTATTTTTGGGAATAAAAAGAAGTCACACGGTGCTAGATCAGGGCTGTAAGGAGGGTGACCCAGGAGTTTGACTGGCGTGCTGTCCAGGAAGTCCCTCGTTTTGAGTGCGGTGTGCGCAGGTGCATTGTCGTGGTGGAGCAGTAGCCCGCGGAGCCCTGTGTTTGGTCGCTTGTTGCTTATAACAGAGAAAATTTCTGGCAAACATTTGGTAGTATACCATTCGGCATTAATGCTTCTTTGATCCCGTAAGGGAATTGATACCAAGTGGCCAGTCAAATGAAAAAAGCTAGCGATCAAAATCTTACCCCCGCTTCTAGATCGCTTCACTTTGGTAGGCGTTGGCTCATTTTGAAACACCCAAACAGTCGACTGGCGCTTGGTTTCTGGGTCGTATTGATAAATCCAGGACTCATCACCTGTAACGATGTCGTAAACACGCCGAGACGAGCCTGCTTCAAATTTGTTAAGCATATCACGGCACCATTCCACCCGGGCCTGCTTCTGAGCATCGGTGAGGTTGTGCGGCACCCAGCGTGATACAATCCTCCTCACGCGAAGATGGCTGTGTAGAATCTCGTGAACGCTTCCCGATCCAATCTTCAATATGTGTTGAATCTCCTGATATGTAATTCGCCTATTGTCTTGGATTAAATTTTTCACTGCTAGCACGTTTTCTTCGGTAACAGCCGTCAAAGGGCGACCGCTTCTTTCGTCATCCCCCAAAGTTGGTCGACCGCGCTTGAATTCGTTATACCAACGATACACGGTTGCCTTGGAAGGGCCTTCATCCATGAATGCCATTTGAAGTCTATCGTACGATTCATCCGGTTTCAGGCGACACTTGAAATCGTATAAAATCATAGCTCTAAAATGTTCCCGGCGCAGATCCATATTTCAGTGAGACACAATACTTTGAATTAACTCGCAAAAAATGTGGAGGGAAATTTTGAAATTGGAACTTACTTATTTTTACTTATAAATAATCATATTTTCGAAAAACATTATAACTGGCCAGTCTCCCATATATAAAAACTTTTTTTCGCAATACTTTCTGAGGGGCCTGGTAAGTAGGGACCACTGGGCCAATACTGCTTCTTTATAAAAATACAGTATAATATTACTTCCAAATTCAGCCTACCTCAATCAACTGAATGCCAATAGCAACATAACAGGCCGAAAAACCTCTGGAATGTAACCGCCATACGTTCAGAAAAAGAAATAATTTCCGTATATAAACACATTGTGAGTAGGAATCATTTTCCGTAGGTACACATCGTGTTTTTCCAACAGGCAGAATTGCTTGTTCAAGTGTCAAACATTGTAATGAACGCCTGACAAGACAGCCAGGCTGGTTTTCCACAAATAAGGAGCGCAAAGGCTAGGAAATATCGACCAATAAGATTTCTTTATTTTCCATCATGGCGAAGAGCAAAAGAAGAGCAGTTCCATTTTTAAAACTCAGCTATGAAAGTCTGAATCCTAGATAATTTGTTTTTAAAACAAATGACATGCGCTTTCGAATGGTGCTTTATCATTAGAGTTTCGAAGTCAAACTCTTTAAGGCTACGGTCTCCTATTAAATGCTATACGTGGCTTTAGCGTAACTGTTCCGAACAGTCCGATAGACGTCTTAACGCCAGGCACAGCGTCAGCGGTCAGTACATCTCAGCAGCGAACGACGAAGTCTCGGTCACAACAGTAGTCGAGCGGAGGCAGGGCACAGAAATTACGTCACCAGTAAATACTGGCAATGAACTTAAGACACCACCATGAACTTAATGCATTTGGCAAAATAACTAGATTATTAAATAAAAAAATACTAGGAAAATCGACTAAACCACTAATTTTTGCCCAACATATTTTGTGTTTATAAATATTATTTATGTTTCTTGTCGCTTTTATTGTATAATGTATTATAACATTGAACTGAATTAATTAATCAAAGATGAGTCGTCTTTAAGTTATCAAATTTCACCACTTTGTACTAACGCTAGATACGAAGAAGCTGCAATGATTCGAAATAACAAAGAGCCTCTGAGACAGTAGTCACCGACAGTGATGGACTTTTAGGTGGCTAAAAGCCGATTTACATAGTTAAGAAAAGTCTAGTCCAGTTGATTCCTTTTGTTTTTTTTTTATCCTCTATAGGCTTGCGCTTGATCTCTATCTCACCTGATGGTAAGCGATGATCTGGTCGACGGTGAAGCACGTTTGCCTAGAAAAGACGCCAAGATTGTAGCTATCGGGAAACACAGACTCCGGCAGGGCATTCCACTCCTTAGCTGTACGCATAATGAAAGTGTCCCCAAAACGTTTTGTGCGTATGGGTGGGATATCCACCATGTACCGATGACGCATAACCGTACGTCTGGTAGTCCAATGATGGAACGGGCTGGGCGGAATTAGATCATGCAATTCCATCGCACACTCCCCGAAATGCAACCGATAAAAAACCGACAAGTTTGCAACTCGGCGACGAGTTTTCGTTTTCGTTTCACTGCTAAGTTTAAAAAAAAACATAATATCATAGCTTTGCATCGCTTCACGATCCTACTGGAAAACAAGCCCAAACCCCTGTCAATATATCTTTTACGAACACCAATAATATTGTAATTTTATTAGAAAAATCTGAAAGTGATTTCGTCACCTTCTTCACAATAACTTGTCAATATATATGACAGTTCACTGTGGGGGCTGGAAGCTCAAAAGTTAGATGACCTTTACCTGTGTCACGATTATTCAGTCATTTTATTTCAATACCTTTTTCCACTTTGTGGATTGAGGTGACAATTTTGTTTGTAGAAGACCCGTTGAAATGGGAAAGTATAAACGTATTATAAAAATCCTTAGGGCTAAGACAAAGCAACAGTCTATCAGTGACATCATCATCATATCAGCCGAAAGACGTCCACTGCTGGACATAGGCCTCGCCACATTGAATGGTCCCGTGCGTCCCGGAAGGCCTTCTAACGTCTTCCGTTTCGCGGTCGCCACTCCAGGACGTTCTGCGAGCAATGTGCACTGCCACTTACGTTTGGCAATTCTTCGAGCTATGTTGGTAACCCTGGTTCTCTTGAGGGTCTTTATATTTTTGATTCGATCACACAAGGCAACTCCCCGAGCAAGACCCTCTCCATTGCCCTTTGGGTGACTGTAAGTTTTCTGATGAGGCCCATTGTGAGCGACCACGTCTCAGAGCCATAGGTTTGGCAAAAACACTGGTAATTCAATGACAATATGGTCCAAAAGTGTGGGAAGCAAAGTATGGCCAAAATGTATAGGAGTGATATACGTTACGGAAATGCAATATAGTCAATCTCAATAGGGATGATGACAAAAAGAAAACTATTTAATCCTTTAGTTAGATTACCTAAAAATATTGGACACGTATTTTTCTTTTGTCTCGTAAAAGAAAAATGACGACGACATATCGCGTGGTGTATGTGAAGCAGAAGTGTTCCTATTTTTTTTTGTGATAGAAAGCGGGTATTTGATCATCAACCAAGCACAAATCTAGACGCCAAGCTGCTACTAAGAACTTCATTAGGGAAAAATCCAATGACATTTTGTTTAATCTGGAAGTCGAACCTATACCTAAGTTAGGTAATAGCGATCAATAGTTTAATGCAGTAATCCCCCCTCATGCCAGCTAAATGGTTGCTTTTGGATATGTTAAAAAAATCACGGCTGTAGTATATATAACGAAATTAAAATGCAAACTATCACAGCTTAGTAGCCTTTAAATTTACGAGTAATAGTCGACCAACTTATAAAATATACTTGGAAAAGTAAAAAAATTGTATATTGATGTATATACAACAGTTTTTGAACGGCAAAGTTATTTTTGTCCCCTCGTTAGAGCAATGTTCGGTGCTTTCATTGTTCATGAACGTTAGTAATGTTACCTATTTATTTTGGTGAATGTAGCTGTTTTATGGATCCCTCTGTGCGTGAGTCAGACTAGCACTTAACCAACATTAGTTTAATGCACTAATCATACACCCATTTCTAAAATAGCATTTGCCAATACTACAAACATTAAAATAATTAAGAGAAATAAATACACAACATCTGTCACCATTTCACGCAAACAAAAAACAATTGAATGCGACAAAATAAATAATTAATTCCATTAAAACAGAAATATTGTTGCAAACTGCTGAAAATACTTTCGAAACTATAATAAAGTGCTTTAAAACATAAAATGCAGTACTTTAAAAGTTAAAATTGAGTGGATAGCGCGCTTGTACTTCGGGATGGAGTGGCCATTCAAAAGTGGGCACTTTCCAAACTTTCAGCATTCTTGAAATGCGATTATTTTTGAAATAAAATTCGAGAATTTTGTTGTATGCGACTTTTGGACAACCTTGGAAGTTTTTACGGAACACAGTGTAAAAAATCAGTATTGCGAGTTCGCATTTGGGTCTGTGAAAAACTTTAAAATCTAAACATTTTTTTTTAAATACATTCATTAAAAGACGATAACACGCCAAGCCTAACAACTGGGTCAACAAGAAAAATTACAAAATTTAAATAGCCCCCGACGCATTTATCTTGTGAAACCACCCCGATTCAAACAGTAAAACGCCCATAACTTTTGAACGGCTGAACTGATTTTATTCAAACATAGCTAAGAACACTCTCGACAAAATTACCTTTCAACCAAAAAAAAAAAATCAAAATCGGGTCATCCGTTTAGGCGCTATGATGCCACAGACAGACACACAGCTACACAGATGCACAGATACACAGCAACACACTTGATACTTATAACACCCGTCTTTGAGAATATTTTTAATGGCGTCGGGGCGAATTCAACGACTAGCGGCGTTTTTTTTTTGACTTTGGTCTATTAAAGTATCGACTTAAACCAAGATCCTTTGAGAAATATCCTTTCACGTGACGGATATCTGCTAAAACTGGCACTGACAGGAAATTTTGGAAATTTGCGATTCGGATGGATGGACCATTTAAATTTGTTAAAATCAACTGTCATTTTCCTATTCGGGTGAATGGACGGCTTAGGGGATCATACACGAAGTTTTAAAACTTACTTCAGAAGAATGTTTGAAAATTAATCCCATACGGGAATTGTCTCTATATAGGACGACTCATACAATATGGCCTTGGAGTAACTCTTCGGTTTACTGCCCAATTTCTATGAGTTCTTTTATAAAGAGTTAAATAGGGATGTAAGTTTTTATGGAAGTTAGTAACTTTTGCTTTATAATAATTTACCTTCCTAGAAAAAAAAACAAAACGCTTTCCTGTCACATGATAAAATTATTGAGTTTGACAGTAGAACAAAAATGGGTCACGCCTGCAGTCCCCTAATGGATATACATTGAGTTTTATGTAAAAAGGACAGCCTATTACCATTTATTGGTAAAATAACTGGACACAGTCCAGAAATCCAATGTTATTTAAAAATAGTCAAAACTATTTTCTATTTTATTAATATTTACTCTGCATAGTTCTAGACTTAATCTGCCTAAGCATTTTCCATCTATCTTGGAGTCAGCTTCCAGTCTAACCAGATGAAGCTGAGTAATAGTATTTAATCGACCTGCGTCTGCATAGTCCCTGGCGCTGCGGGAAGTGCAACCCCTTCGCCCTTACGTAACAAAGGATAGACACACATGCTCACTTTCGCAGTTTCGGCTTGCTGGTTACCAGTCTTAGCCTTTACGGCTCGCACGGATGATTTTACTTTTTAACAGCGAGTGGGGGTTACACTCCATTCACACCTCCAATTTAATATACACTCTAGGGGTATCAGCCAAAAGACTACTTGAAGTCGGGGTCAAAAATTTTCTAAGTCCCAAACGCATATATTGTTATAGGATTTCTCCGAAATCATTTTAACGACAAACGGCAGGTCGGAGACATAAAACACCAAGATGCTTTTAGCCTTATATTTAGTTGTTATATACGATAGAATCGAGAAAATAAACAATTTGCGAAAATAAACCCAACTGCCCCGTTACGACTGTTATTATTTAGCCAGGAGCTCTTCCAGTAAGCTTAAACATTTATAGTCGCTTCAAAATAGCAAAAAAAACATTTTCCATTTTATTAATATTCACACAGCATAATGCCAGACTGTGTCCTTTTAAATTATTCATCCGAGCCTGCCGTTGAACAGTTGATCATTTATTTTTAAACACTATTTTGCTTACTCATTACCACACCAATATTTTAACCGAAATAATTTAATGATTTCATAATGGAATGCTTTTGTTAGACAATATTTTACTGGCTCGTTGGTCTGGTTGTAAGCGCTACTGCAGACCATAAGGTCCTATGTTCGATATCCAAGTCGGGCAAAGTGTTACAGGGTTTTCCATCTGGAATTTCTCAATTACTGGCCGGAATCTGGACTTGTGCCTGGTTGATGGCAATAGGCTCACCCTTATAACATGGGACTTAAACATATCTGGCAAAATGTGGATGTAACTATAGGTACACCTAGTCTGCCTTACCGTGATGTTTTGTTTTTGCTTGCTCATTGATACGCCAACGTGGCCATGGACGCGGACTTTTTAACGCGGAGTGACCGTGAGAAAATCTCTAGATTATTTAAACCACATGGTCAGTCTGGGAGGAACTTTTATCCGAATGGCAATGTATGTGGGATAATTCCATCAAGGGCCGACACCACCACCAATTCTTACCATCCGTTTGCGAGCGGCTGGCCAGGATGTGGCTGGATGTGGACCAATTTCTCACAGGACATGGTAACTTTAATAGTAAATTAATTTCCTTCTAGCTCATTGCCTCGTCTTTATGTCAGTGTTCTACATCTGACTGCGAATATGTACAATCTGCAATTCATATCTTATGGGAGTTTATTCTTTGGCAGAATGAACGCAATATTATGTTGGATAATGTACAGGGTGAATCTAGAGTTGTGATGATTTATGGTGATATATGAGTCAAAATCATGAGCGCGGGTGACGTGAAGTAAGGTCAATAATGAACGAAAGGTACAAAGAAATGTATCAGGTAAATGCTTACTCGCCGTGAGCGTTACTTCGAACGCAGCGTCGAACATTCGCAAGAACGTTAAATTACATGCAAATCATTTATGGAACTGAGAATTTGTCTGTATTGTACCATTCGTAAAAACGTTACATTACATTGTAATGCTCGCGAAAATGTTCTAGTGTATAATCACCAAGGAATGCTTTTGTCAGCCAATATTTTACCCTATTGTAATGTTTCACGGAGTAACAATATCAGTTGAATCAGGCAAAATCGTAAAGATCGAATCACATCTTTCTGTGTCACCGTCTGTCATATTTGACATTATCAATGGAAGATCTTTCAGTACTCGTATAACTGTCTCGGAGGCGTCCATTTGGAAACTGATGAATGTTACCATCTGAAATATATTTTTGTTTTTTTACTGGTTTTCGTGTAAGCTCTGCTTTGTGGGACATTTAACGTGTCAGTACACGGAAAAAGGAATTCGAAAAACATTGTTTTCATATTATTTGTTTTTTTTTCTGGTTTCCGTGTGTAGGCTGTGTTTTGTGAGTTTATTATGATATTTAATGTGTCAATACACGGAAAAAGGATTTTCACAAATGTTTTTTTTCATCCGACTGCCGAAGGAGGGTAATGTGTTAATCAGACTATGTATGTATGTATGTTTGTTCCTATGTGGCGTTCTAGAGACCAAATGCGTTGCCTGATTTTGATGATTCTTACGTCAATCGATTCGTCTTAACCCTGTGAGTATCACTGGCTACATTAAAGTTAGCGCCATATTGTGGTTCAACAATTTTTTTTTTCTGCCGTACCCTTCATGTGGGGTATCAAAATAAAGGGTTTTAAGAGGTGATTTCAAAAATATAAAACAGGTATATGTTTAAATGTACCTAATTGTAAAAAAGAAATAACTAAAATGTTATAAATAAAAAAAGTTAATTGAAAAAAACAAAAACCCGACTGCCTACAAGCGAACTAAAAAGACATAAACAAGAAGAAAATCATGCTGTGCAGTCGGTGGATACATCTGGTTTTGGCTAGTCAGCTCGCGAATATGTATCCTCCGACTGCACAGCACGATTTTCTTCTGGTTTACGTCTTTTTAATTTACTTTTTAGGCAGTCGGGTTTATTTTTTTATTTTTTTCAATAAACTTTTTATGAAATCAAAACATGAAATATTTTTGATTTAGGTATTACTAATAATCCAGTTTCGATACGGTAGAGTCGCACTTACATAATGATGTTAAATGAGGTAAAATTGTATGTTCGTTCACATGATAGTAAAAGGTGATCTCTCGAATTACCTACTGATCTGAGGCCTTAGTGCGAGTTTGTACTCACACTCAATCGTGTCAACGTAAACGTTAATTTATATTGAAATTGGATAAGCGCCGTCTGAGGCAGGTAAGGAGAAACCTCTTTTTTGTATACATTTTGACATAAGAGATCGTTTACGTTGTCACGAGTGAGTACGTTAAAAAACTCGCACTAAAGCCTCTGATTGTTAAAACAATTTCACTGATAAAACGCTATACTATCCCTGGGAGACGTAGGCTTATAATTCTGAAAAATACACGCTACCTATGGTGGTCACAAGAGCATAGCACAAAAAAATTGTTTGTATTTACTAAAGCTCGGATCCAAGACTATTTAATCGTTTGTTCGGTACTCGTCGACCTTCATTGACTCGACGCTTTTGTTTTGGTTGATTCCGGCTTTTCGAAGTTGCACTGGCTGGGAATACTTTGGCGGGCTCGTTCCAATAAAAAAAACCAGCCAAGTGCAAGTCGGCCTCGCTCACGAAGGGTTACCAGTACCATTTTCGCAAAAAACGACCCCACATAAATATTTATTTTATTGTATTTTTAGTATTTTTTGTTATAAAGGGCACTAAAATGCATCATCTGTGAAAATTTAAATTGACTAGATATCACGGTTCATGAGATACAGCCTGGTGACAGACGGACAGACAGACAGATGGAACGCGAAGTCGTAGTAATAGGGTCCCGTTTTTACCCTTTGTGTACGGTACCCTAAAAATAAAGCACTCAATTTTTATCTTAACATAATCCAATCTACACCCAGACTAAGTTAAATCTCGCACCTACCACTATTTGCACCTACTTAACTTGTCCAACTGCAAAATACACTTGGGAGCAAATAAATCGAGCCACTTCCTTTTTCACTTCATTTTTCTTGCAGAGCCAATAATTTATCATTTAATAAGGTTATTATTCAATAATTTACCCTCATTGTAAAGGTTATTAACTAAACTTTTAGGCGATATACAGTTCGAATTGATACGTTCCATATTACCAAAAATATTTACCATTTTACGTGAAAAAAGGTAGTGGCTCGATTTATTTGCTCCCAAGTATAGTTGGCTGTAAAATTAAAATTACCGGCCTTCATTGACACAAGCGTCGACAAACAGCAAGTAGCCAGCCGTCCGATTTATTTTTAAAACCATTGACTTTATTTTCGTGCAGACTCAATTCGGGAAAATAAACTTTGTATTTTAAATGGACTTTTTATTTACTTTCCGTTTTACGGTAGGATGACGGATTTGCTGTGTATTTGTTTTAAGCCGACTGAGGTGTTATTTTAAAGGATAAAAGTATTCTCCTGTGTTTGTGACGGATTGTGATTTTTGCAATTATATGAATAAATAATCTTTTTCTATTTGTTTTTTTAAATATTTAATTTAAGAAAAGTTACACACAGGTAATACCCACATTTTTTCAACCAATCTGCATAGTTAATTGCTGCCATATTTCTCGTAGTTTTCTATACAGTTTTCTTGACTCATCTAGATAAACTTATAGGTATACACTTTGACACAAAGATAACAAAAGTAGGTAGGTAATATTAAGTAATATTGCATTGAAAGAAAGGCGAAAACTAAATTATTATGTTTTAAACTTTCTACATACTTACATACAAAAAACTCACACCTTCCCGTGGGGTAGGCAGAAACTACAGAACGCCACCTGCTACGATCCTTGCATACTTCTTTTGCTTCACTCACATTCATACAGTCATATACACATGCCGGTTATGAGTACAGCGCTCCTGGCCTTTCTGAAGAACATCACCAATAAGATATATGTATGTATTTCTAGGGCGTCCCCTCCCGGCGTTTCCATTCACGTCTGCCTTGTAAATACCTTTCGTTAGTCGCCTTTTATTCATCCTCTCAACATGGCCAAACCATCTTAATTTCAATTTTAGTCACTACATCTTCTTTTAAACCACAACGTTATCTTATTACATCAATCCTCCATCTATCATTTATAATTACACCACACATACTTCGCAAGGAACGCATGTCTACTGCATTAATCCTACTTTCATGTCTTATTTTGCCATACCCAACCTTCACTTCCATACATAAGTGTAGGCACCAGCACGCTGTTGTGAACGGCGAGTCAAGCCTATTTTTAATCTAAGCGTAATTTCAAGAAAATTTTACATGTTTATAAAAGGTAATTTCTGGCAGTACAGATCTGATTACAAAATTATTTTCCGGGTCCTCTTTCAGCTACACTATTCCTCAATGTCATACAATATTTTTTATGATAAGACATACATATTCAAAGTTGATGACATAGTCTTATTGTTAGTAAAAGTCGGACACAACAACATAGTAAAATAGATTAGACTTTTATCGGCAATAAAATATTGCTGGCAAAATGTCAATGCCCTGTTAAGGATTTCTTGCTTATACTCCTCCTTATGTATTTCTATTCCATGTTATATTGAGTAAGTACATGTACCTCCTAGCAAAATATCATCATGAAAATGTCTAGGTTTCGTAAACGACATAGCCAGTGTTTAGTTCATTTAGTATTTACATAAAACTTATCGGCAACGATGCACTGGTTGCCTCAAAGGGCCTTGAACATTGACACCGAGGTCTGTCAGCTTTTTATCGGTTACATTTCGGGGATTTTGCGATGGAAATTCACAATTTGATTCTACCTAGCCCTTTCCATCATCCGACAACAAGACGTACGGCATTACGCCACGAGTACATGTTAGACATCCCACCCATACGAACAAAGCGTTATGCGAATACTTTCATTGTGCGCACAGATAAGGAGTGGACTTCCCTGCCAGAGTCTTTGCTTCCTGATAGCTACAAGCTTTGGGTCTTGGCAAGAGTGAATAGGTTACTTCTAAGCAAGCGTGCTTCACTGTCGACCACATCATCGCTTACCATCAGGCAAGATAGTGGTCAAACGCGAGCCTATAGATAGAAAAAAAATGTACTCATCTCGCTACCGTTCTTAGGCTAACACCCATACTCTGTAGATCATTACGTCCTCATTTGCCCATAGTGTATCATACATGTGGCTTAAGCGGTGACGAAATGACTTATACGCCCACCTTGAAGTGGCACAGGAAAAAGCGTTTTGAGAGATATGCGGCAGACTTTTGCCCCTACAGTGGGTCTATCTAGGCTAAAAATTAAACAAAATGCTCATTCCTTCCAAACTATTAGTAATTTTACACTATTGTCCGACTTCATCATCATCATCTGCCTAGCCTTTTTCCCAATTATTGTTGGGGTCGACTTCCAGTCTTACCGGATTCAGCTGAGTACCAGTGTTTTACATGGAGCGACTGCCTATCTGACCTCCACAACCCAGTAACTGGGTAACACGATACCCCTTGGCTAGACTGGTGTCAGATCTCAAGCTTCTGACTACTCGTAACGACTGTCAAAGATCTCCAAATGACAGCCGGGGCCAACGGTTTAACGTGATTTCCGAGGCACGGAGGGAACTCGGTATGTTGAAATGGTCACCCATCCACGGACCGACCTCGGCAAGCGTTGCTTAACCTTGAAGATCGACCCGTGCGGCTGTTATTATTTAGCCACGTGCTCCTCTATTACTACTATTGTCCGACTTCGCTAACACAAATCTTCTTTAACAAAATAATTCAACAACATTCAACACAAACTTAAAACTCAAGTCCTGCCATGGCCAGATAAACCGTTCAACTTTTAAACAAACTTTTCACACTAATCTTAAAATTCAACATCACGAAATGAGGCCAATGTTTATGTTAAAGCTGAAGTACAGTAATTAATTCAGAGTGGATTTAACAATTAGCTATCACGATTTGCTCCATCTTGGCTAGGAGCCAGGGTTGTCAAGTCTCCGCTTCGAAGATGGATTGAAGGGGATTTCGGCGAAACAGCATGATTTTATCCGTAGCTGGATCGGGGTATTAGCCTGCTGTAGTTGGGTTCTTTTAATAGTTTGTTTTTGGGAACTATCGTTCGTAAATTCTATCTTTAAATTTAAACTGAGCACATGGCTTGTAAATCATTCTGTATTTTTCTTAATTCAATTTAAAAGATGCACATTTTTCAGGACAATACATGATAATAAATGAAATTAGCCATACACAGTTTTGCTACATGTTGTCACTTAAAACGACGGGAATGAGCATTAATTAGTCACTAGCCGGGCATTTGGCATTTGGAAACCATCAATTCGAAGTCTTCCCTGTCACTGTCTGTTGACGTTGACGTTGTCATCATTCGTGTTTCTACCGTAATCTCAATTTATTAAGGGTTGGCACAGCATAAAACAATGTCCTCGTCGCATCCTCAGCATCTACTTGCCGAAGACCGTCACCAACGTAGAGCAGCTGGAGATATGCCACGAGAGCCCGATCGACTACCAGATCAAGCGTCGCAAGTGGAATTGCATTGGCCACACGCTGCGAAGGGATTCTGATCATATACCAAGACAAGCATTGGATCGGAATCCCGAAGGCAAAAGAAAGCGTGGTCATCCCCGTCAAACCTATTTTTTTTTTTGCGTGGAGAAATTGTCATGCATACTGCACTACCACGGGGAGATAGTGCAGTTATGTGGGACTCTAACCCACTAAAACTCCAAGGTGTCCTCCTGTGCCGCTTATGGCGGGAACACGGGCACGCGTTAGCACTCACCGCGAACCCGCCGCGGCTGTCCGTCACCGGACCCTCCTCGGGGGAGTACTCCCCATCACCGGCGCACCAGAACACACTGTACGCCGTGATCACCCCAGGGACCAAATCAGCACATGGATGCCAGACGACCCCGTGTATGGCACGCTTGGTCCCCCTGTGACGGGTCAAGGTCAATGGCCCCACCACCTACCATTTAGTGGCCGCAGAGGATAGGGAGAGCAGCTAACGCTATACCGACACTCCTATTCCCCTGCAGCCCCACCGCGTCCACCATCAGACGGTGGCGACCCCGTCTAGGCCGTGGAAGGTAGCGGTTGCGGCGCACCGCAATACCGGCACTCCTCTCCCGCCACGGCCTCCAACCCTCAGCCGCGATATCGTATGGGACGTTCCATAAGACTTCGCGGCCCGCCTCAGTTGCGATGTCGCCTGTTACCAAGCGGCACCGCAACCTACTAGTTGGCCGCCCTAACGAGCGGCCCCTCCTCGGGTTCGCCACGGTTACTGAGCCCTCCCGCCTCGACAATGCGGGAACCCACCGGGGGAGGGGTCCCTGTCAAACCTGGCGTCGCACCATGTTGGCTGAAGCGACGAGCATTAGAATGGGCGCACGGTTGGCGCAGTGGTTGAGCGATTGACTGCTGTGCTGCGTGTCGCGGGTTCGATTCCCGCACGGAACAAATATTTGTATGACCTACAGATAGTTGTTCCGGCTCTGGGTGTTGTGTATGTGAGTTTGTATGTTTGTAAACGCACCCACGATACAGGAAGAAATTCCTAGTGTGGGGCAACGTTCTTTAAAGAAAAAAAAAAAAAAAAAAAAATGTCATGGTGCGAAGTGAAGCGTGTAGCTCAAAACCGATCGTGATGGAGGATTGCTGTGGACGCCCTCTGCCCCGTCCAACGAACATAGGTCATTAAGTCAGTAAGTCCACGGAATAAAAATAAGTGCAAGAGTGAATTAAAACATAAACTAGACAACCCTAGCTTAAAAGTCTTAATTCCTGATGATACAGAGATTTAACGGTACCTAGTCAAAGTTTTGAAGTTAAAACTGTAATCCTACACCACTGTGATGATGAATAAAGATTGGAGTCTTGATAGTTTTGCTTGAAATCACTTTTATAAAACTTTTTTCATTGTTTAAGAAATTACTCGACAAAATTGCTACTTTTATCTTAAGAACAATTTTGTCTTGACACTGATATGGTTATTCAAGATAATTATAGACTTCTAATATAGTTGTTAAACGATTGCGAAATAATTTCTGTGAAAATTTTGAGTAAACTTTTTAATTCACAAGAATCATTAATATCACAATTATTATTACTAACTGGTTTTGACCTTGTTAGTTTTCTACACGTTTTCTCGAAATTATTACTTACCTCCCAGACAGTACATACACATAAGTAACACATAACATCATACGTTTCTCCAGAAGGATTACGTAGTGGTGTAGGTACCTAAAATCGATACATAGGTGTTCCAACTATACGTAGGTACTTACTTTACTTTTATCATATGTCGGGGTCTTGTCACTGCCGGGGTACTAGCTGTTTTAGAACCCAATGGCATAGCACGCGACGATGGGAGCAGACCAGACGGGATGACCATAATGCCTTGGAAGGTGAGTAGGCCTTTGGTGTGGGATGCAACATGTGTGACAGTCTTGCGCCATCCCATCTTCTTAGCACGGCCTGCTGTGTTGGGGCGACTGCTGCTGGTGCAGAAAACCTCAAACGACGCAAATATAACCTTTTTGAAAGTTATATGTTTGAACCGTTGGGTTGAAACATAAGGGCCATGAGGTCCGAGTGCGCATCGAGTTTTCAAGACATTAGCACAAAGCTCTTCAACTCTTCACGTGACCAGACGGCTGGCCTTTTCCTGCCTGAAATCAGCATTGCTATCCAACGTAGTAATGCTGCCAGGTTTCTGGGTACGTTTCCCATTGAAATCGATGTTGACGAATTTATTGATGCACAATGAGCCCTTTTCCCTCTCCCCTATTTATTTGTATAATCTTCATAGGCTTTCTTTTATTTAGAATATTCTATTGTATATATGTTAATATATTTGTTACTATAGGCAAATCTTTGCATAAACTTGTACTTTTGCGTATTACTTTTTCATATAAACACATAAAAAATCGAAGGTCCAAAACACGCATAGGTACTCTAACAATAATATTCCAAAGCAAATTAAAGGTTACGAAGTTTATTTATACAACTCTAAAAAAAGACCTGGACCAAACCAATTTAGCCCAAAAAATAACAACGCTACCCACACAATGCCTACTCACTTACATTGACATCTGAACCAGAGTACAATCATCCATCCATCAATGCAGAGTCATTCTTTTCCAATTGATCCTTTACCTATCTAGACAAATGTCCCACTCCGTACTACAGATTTCCAATTTGCTAAAAGATTTCGACTATATATATATACCTTTTTCCTGTGATTATTTTGAGAGAGATTTCGACGGATTTCATTCAATACAGGCTGGTTTATCGATTGAGTAAGGAGGACTTTCTCTGAGACGGTAATCGAAAAAGAATTGCATCATTTTGTGACGGACGGTGTTTTAAAACAAGAACAACGCGGTTACCACTGAATGCATTTGTTTCATCTGAGCGACTTACATCAACGAAACATGCGATTTTGATTTGTGCTGATCGTGTTTCGTTCATTGGTGAATTTCGACCTTAGTTTGGTTGGAAGACGTCTCCGAAGGATGTGTGCGTTTTGAGAATATACTATGAATTAAATGTGTGTGTTTTAACTATATTCGTTTAATGGTTTTGAACTTGTTACAACAGCAGTGATGTCCATTAGATTAAAGAAAAAACGTATTGATATATTGACGCAACAGAAATTAGCGTGTAAAGCTAAAAACATAATCGAAACATAATATTATAAAGTTTTTAAGGGCTCTAGAAGTGGTGATCCGATTTTAAATTTTTTATCACTAATACAAAGCTATTTTATCTCTGAGTTTTTATACTTTTTATCGGGAAAAATGCACAGTTCATATTGAATAAGCCACAAAATAGTATCCCCGGAGAAAAGTTTGTAAAAGTTATATTCATTAAATCTGTACTATTACATATTTAATTAATATTTAACTTTAGGCATAATCCTATTTTTATTATTTCTTACTATGCAAAAAGGCTAGCCTTCAATTTAAAAACTTCTAAACCTTCTAAGAGTCAACACACACGACCTATGACGTAATTGGCATATCTTTCCTTTGTCAAGCTATCGACCCGGACACTCCGTCGACTGGCAGACGTCAGATATCGCTCGTAAAACTTTATTGTTCTAGTCTTTAAATTGTTTGTCTGAGTGCTTGATGTTAGGCATGTGTAAGAAAAGGATGTTATGATGTTTAGCTTTTTCTTTTGTTTTATATCTGTCATCTCTTCTTGATTATCTTTTTCGTTTGTACTAAATAGCCCAGGAAAATAAGAAATTGTCTTCGAAAAAAATCCGACTAAACTATTTTCACCGAAATTATGTTCATTATGATAGTAAAACATGCTTTGTGAAAGACCATAAAGATACAAAGTGAAAATAAAGCGAAAGTGAAAACTTTGGAATAACTGAGTTTTTGTGCAATAGACTCAACGCTAGGCGTCGCACAAAAACACAGTTATTTCATCTCCCCTCTCATCTGCATGTCGATGACCCTGATATATTAGCTGGTGGCTGACGCGAACTCAAACTCTTGCCCCTACCAAAAATCACTCAAAGCGGCTATCACAGTTTTTCGCTTAACTCTCATAAAGTTTTGGTTTTACTGCTCTCTATGCTAGAGAAGCTACAGATAGAGCTCCAGCAGAATATAATCTTTTAACTTTTGCATGCCTATATATATTAGAAATAGCAATTTTTGTCAAAACAAATGATCACTTATTCCCAACTTTGAAAAATACTAGAATCAGGACTACAAGTTTAAGAACTCAATACGAAGATAAGTTATGCATAGGTGGATATAAAACTGCATTATTGAGAAAGAGTGGTATGTGCATGGCTCCTCTTATTTATAACCATAATATACCAAAAATGGTTAAAGAGCAACCTTTAAGAATATTTAAAAAGAACCTTAAAAAATTACTAGTTTCAAAATGCTATTACTCTGTATCAGATTTTTTGAATGACAAGACTATTTAATGTTTAATGTTCTTATATTATTAATTAGCTTTAAGTAAATATAATTATCTATAGTGTTATAAGTAACAAAAATTTTTGCATGCCATTAAGGCGAAATGTATAAGGATCCAAAATATTTGTAACACCTAATTGTATTATTTACCTACATTCTAAGGAAATAAATAAATCTATCTCAGCCTGAAAAGTGCGCAACTCTAACTTAAAAAAAAGTATCTTAAAATTACCATTTACTGCCTCAGAACACACATATAAAACATACACAATTCATTTCATTTATTTGCCAAGAGGTCAATCCCATAACAACTCCATAATCCTCTTTGTTACTCACCCCAGCAACAAAAATTTCACTAGACAAAATACCAATTCAACAGTTATTTTGCTACTACAACCTACTTTTCCAAGTAGGATAATTGCTAAAGCCCTTTGTCGCCAACACTTCTAATCCTTCGTGGAATCCTCTTTGTTACAAACCTTTTACGCCTAAATAAAGCCTAAAACCTTGAGAGACCTTTCCGATGTAAAAATGAGACATTAAGAACAAACAAGTTCTGGCGCCCATTTCAGAGTGCCCGGAGGCATTTACACAGTCGAAAAAAATAAAGAATTTGGTTTGAAATTACTTGTTACTAAAAAAAAGAAACTTACATAGATGTAGTGAAACAGGCTATTTGTACAGCACAATAATCTAACTTACATATATTATATATTATCTAGTTAATATCATACATGTGAAAGTTTGGATGGATGTGTGTGTAGATGTTTGGATGTTTGTTACACAATCACGCCAGAACGACTGAACGGATCTGGATGTAATTTGGCTCAGAGATAGATTACAGTTAGGAATAGCACACATGACTTTTTATCCAGGGAATATGTTCCCTCGGGATAACTTTTGACATTTTCGCGGGCAAAGCCGCTGGTAGAAGCTAGTAATCGTATATTAATGGCAAAGACCTTTTCTCATGCAGAGAAGGAACGTCATCATAATATATCAAAACAAAATTATTGTATAAAAGCAGAAATTTCTAGTATGTCCCAATCAACAAGTTACAAAAAAAAAAAAGACTCAAAAAGGCCCCTTGCTAATTATTTAGTTCTTAACTCATTTTCTCGCAACAGAAAACCGTACCCATTATCTTCAAGGCTACCAACATAAGCATAAACGAAAAACAAACATTGAACCAGCATTCCAAGGGTAAGAACTTTAAACATCAAACGACAAAAATATATTAACCCGAACGTCTTTTAAAGCTATTTCCTCAAGAAGAACAATTGGAAAGGGGCAACAAAAGTTTGAGAAACGATTCCCTTTGATAGGAACGTGGCGTCGTTAGCAATCAAATTACACAGAGAATGCGAATTCCGTTTGTTTGAAAGTTTGAGAGCCTCTGGCGTAGTGGTGAGCAATGTCGATGAATTAATGTCGATAAAAAAAAAATTTGTGTGGATTTCGCTGTTAATCATCTTTATATTCATATAAATGTATAAAATAAGGATTTTGGTAATTCAACATTTGGTTAAATAAGAAAATTCAAAAAAGTTTTTAATTATTTTTTTACTATATGTAGGCTTGGCTTGGCTTGGTAATTCAAAATTTTGTTAAATAAAACAAAATAAATTAAGAAATAAGAAAAAAAAAAGTTTTTTTATTTAATTTTTTCATCGAGTGCGATAACTGGATCTGTTGATGACGCAAAGCTTGAGGGAAGCTCTATGCTCAGCTGTGGACATTTTTAACTGAAATGATGATGATAAAATTATAAGCAGGGCTTACGAAAAGTTACTAAAATTGATATTCACCTAAAATACGAGATGTGATAGAAAATACTCATAAATAAGTAATCAATTTGAGTTAAGCCCATATCTCAGGATCTATAATAAATTATGTAAAAGAAGTTTCGCGCGAATCTATCAAGGCGTAGCGTAGCCCAAATCACTTAGCCTAGAAATAAGAAAATATTCTCTCCTGAAATCTCTGGATCCCTTAAGACATTGTATGAGAGGATTCAATAAATAAAGGGCAGGCTGTCTGTTTATTTAACGAATATTACCACGTCTATATTCCCAGAAGGAGCAGACTGAGACATCCAGATTTCGACTGCGTTCTGTGTTATTAGTATCAAACACAAATCTAGAATCCCTGGCTAAAATTGAGTGTTATTAAGAAAAAAAAACTGCAACACACTGCTCGATCCAGATATCAAAACTAGAGGCTCTAGAAAAAGTGTGATTTTGTTAGCGATAACAATTCTTCTAAATTCATAATATAATGCATAGACCACGTGACATTTTTTGTAGTGCATGTCAATTACATACATCATACATAGGTACGTGATACATGAGAATCTTCATCCTTGATCGAATTTTACTTGTCTAGGCTACGGATCCCACACACCTTTTCATTTATTTGCTGTTTCGGGTAGAAACCTTCAAAAGGCGCCTGGTCTTTTGAGGAAAAGACCAAGGAGTGTGGGCTTTTTACTTCACTAAAACTACCTCGGTTATCACCATTTGCACCTGGCAGGGGACTTAAAAGACCACACCGGAACCCCCTGAGTGCAACGCCTGCTAGGGCACATCCTTGGGAAGGCTAATAGAGGCGTCTCCCCTGAGCCTCGCTGTGCTGCCGTATTTCCTGAAGTTACTTCGTGGGTGGACAAAGTCTACAATCTGACCACCCGCGACCCCAGAGTCCCGCCTGCTTATTAAACAGGCGAGGTTTCATCGTAGGCGATTGCCTCCCCGACGTCTTCTTCTTCGAGCGGGACCGGCCCTTACACAATCCCGTTCGGCGAATTCCACAGTTGTGCTTTAGATAAATTAACAAATGAACAGTCAACATTTGTTGAAATAGGTGTGTGGAGTGACGAGAATGGATAAAATGACTACCTGTATTAGAGGAAGTTTGAAAGTGGCGCCAGTGACAGAAAAGTTGAAAGGTAATTGTTTGTCCTGGTATGGTCATGTGATGAGGAGGGATAAAACGCATGTTACTAAAAGAGTTATGAATATAAATATGGATGGATTGACAGGGAGAGGAAGGGCCAAGAAAAGATATATAGACTGTAACAAAAGGAAGTCAGTGATAGCGTGATAGGGGACAGGAATGGAAGAAGAAAACATGTTGCGCCGACCCCAAGTAATATGAGAAAAGGGCAGGAAGATGATAAAGTAACGAACAGTCAACAAATAATATTCTTCATTGACAGTTTATCTTTTTGTTTTTCTTTTTTCACTTGCCATGCAGTCTGCCCTGTACATAATAACTATCCTTAAACAAAAAGTTATACTGAATAAGATTAACCTAAATAAACCTTAAACCCTCCACAAAGTACAATTATTTTCAATCCAACAAGTCTCTTTACAAACGCCTTTTGTCTTCCAAATTTAAATTATTAACAAAAGATTCGTTATTTCAATTTCTAAGAATCTAATTAAGTCAAAAGGCATTCCCGAGCTACTTAAAAATGTTATGTTCGTTAACAATCTTTATTAGGCATAGTAGTAGACATTTAGGTTCCAGAAGTTAATACCTAAGTGTTCCTAAAAGTAATTAAGATAAGCAAATGGCAAAACCTTTTAAATTAAATATTATTACTTAAACTGTTATTCTTGAGTTGTAAGATTTTACTGAGATTTTGTGTGGAAGTAAAAGTTTCGTAAATGTCAATGTTGTTCTTATGTTAATCAAAAGAAAATCTTGTTTCTAGTGAGATAGAGTTTCAAATTGTCCGCATATTATTTTGTTTTTTGAGATGTTCTTCTAGAAAAGAGGTTTTTAAAAATCTTGGAACAAAAAGTCCTCTGAACTGGCATTTGGTTGAAAGTCAAAGAATAATCTCTCCTCCTAATAATAGTTTTTTTTTCTGAATTTTATTACTTTTGTATTAATTCTAAACTGAGTAGAGTACAACACAGATTTATGCCTTTTATCGCTTATTGTAATGCTTTTTTATAAGAAATATTAATCCTATTAGAGTCAATTATAAGTTCTGATTGAGAATAAGGACTAAATTTATTTAATAACCACATTTATATTTATCTAACAGATATACATTACTTTCATTTCAGTCTTGTGATTGATTTAATCTAAACAAAGATTGTTAATAGCAAATAAAAAAAATATGGTCATTGTTTCTTATTCGACTTCTCCAAGAAGAAATAGTTAAACCGAACTCAGGGTTCATCAAATTATACTGTTTGGACCATGTATGGCCACGTTTATTCCAGCATTGGAGGCGTTTTATTCAGGATTCCTTTTAAATTCCATATTTTATCTTGATCATTATCGATCATCATAAGATCCACTCAATTTGAGAGGACATGAGAAAACAAAACATCGACAGCAGGTATCGATAACAGACTGAACATCCCTACTCAAATGTTTGAGCAACAGGTGCATGTAACAGGTGCATATAACTTCTAATTGTTATTGTGACGTTTGTTTCGTGTGTCGAATATTATAATTAGAGATTGTTATGTTGAAAGTGTGAAAAGTAATAAATGTTTAACGACTTGATTTCCTCGTATTATGCCAAACAATGCACAACCTTTGTTCTGTATGTTTTGGAGAATTCTGAGCGCTTATTTGCGTTCGAGTGAAGCGTAGTCGCAACCGGCGATCGCAGTCCGTGGAATCAATCTGTTTAGCCTTTTTAACCGACTTCAAAAAAAGGAGGAGGTTCTCAATTCGCTGGAAGCATTGTTTTTTTGTTTTTTCCCCGTTTGCTCATAGACGACTGTACCGATTTGTTTTTTTTTTTCTGTTCTTTGAAAGGGTATCCCAACTTCTAAGGTCCCATAGTCATCAGGTCAGGATCTGATGATGATAAACTGGAGAATTCGAGGGCACTCCTCAAATATTATCGGCATATATATAGCGATTTTTTTATTTTCATCAGCAATGCAATCAATTGCACTCAGAAAGTACGATATTTTTCTTTGCAACCATAACTATCCAAACTAAGAAGAGATAAATAAAAAACTTTTAAGCAAAAAAATCAAACCGACTTCCAATTTCGCTCGTTGTATGGAGGCGGCGTTTTGTACCCATTTATTCTGTAGTCCAACTTCCCTGTTACGTCAACCTCATGGACACGAGACGTATGTACTTTGGCACTAACTGACGTTTTGTTCTGACGGCGAGTATAGTACGATTTTTGAACGAAAATTGATTTGTGGGCCTTCAAAATATTACAGGCTCTGCAAGCGTGTCGGTCGACCATGAAGCATGGTTGCATGAAACAACTTTTAAAAAGATATTACTCTTAAGGCCGCTTTTGCAATCGTCAGATAACTGTGATCTGAGGAATGGCAGTTTGATAACGTTAGGAAAAGAATTATGACTAAAATAAATATTTACTCTTGAGACAAAAATTTTTGGCTGTTAAAAACTGGCCGTTTGTTTTATTTACTAACTTAATTTAAGTAAGTAATGGTTACCTATCATAAGTTCGAAAAATATTTGACCGAATTTCATTTCACGTAAAACTTTTCAACTATTATCGTATCGTTTTATTTTCGTAATAGTGGGCGAATACAAATGTTTGAAACAGGGATCTGAAAAAAAAAATTGCCAACGGAGTACCGCTGCTCCTATTTCTGTCGGCAGGGTCTAAAATAACCTAACATTAAGGAGACGACGGGCGCTGAGTTCGCTCGCTTTGCATTAAACACTTTTTCTTTAATTCTTTTCTATCTATAAACAGACAAAAATAAATGAGAACACCTAAACAAGATATTTTGAGATATCTCTGTTTGAGAATCTCAAGAAGAAAATTGTCTATCTCGGACTTTTACGTGACAGCACCTGATTCAGTTGGTGTCACATTTCGCATGAAACGTGACACCAACTGATTCAGATGTCTTCACAGACGTCAACATTTGACGTATTTTTTATTTTTAAAACTATGCCTATCTCAGTCGTACATGTACCAACATGTAGTGTAATAGACGAGGATGACAAATAACCACTCAGACAGCCGCCAACCCCAGTGCTCGCTACTTTAGGCACCTAATTTTTATATCGGTGGCGGGATCAACGACATGAGGCGTAATTTTGAAAGCTTGTGTTATTAAAAAAATGTATGGGGAGGTGTGATCTAATGATTGATTTATGTAAAATAGGGTGTAATTATATATAAAAAATAATAAAAAATCATAATAATGGTTTACTTTCTTTTTTCTATCTACTTTTGTAAAATAAACCTGACAAAATTTCGCTACTGCTGACTTTACAATTTATTTACCAATATTTAACAAGTCCAAACTGAAATAAACCATTTGAAATATAGCTTATTTCATTACGATTCTAACAACATAAGTTTCATGAAGGGTTCCCATACAAAACTTTCAAGATAACGGCGTTTTAGACGCGCGCGGGCATTTCGCGCCATCGCGTCCGGCCGACCCGTCACGTTTCCGTCAAAATGACAAAAATGGCCGCCACGGTTGAGTGGTTAATGAGTATTTATTTGTTCATCTCTCTGAAATAGAAAAAAAAGTAATTTCCATTACTTTTATTTATTTAAGAGTCTGTGATATTCCACTGTTTATAAATATATTTATAAATTAATGAACAGCGAACGGATAATTCCGAATATCTCCATAGCAACATGATCAAACCCAAATCTGTGTATTCCTTACAATTAATTACCTAAGTAAAATCTGATAATTATCCTTTGAGCCTCTGAGATATGATTACCGTTTGTTTACCACCCCTTTAAGCCTTTGACTTTGTAAGCATTGAAAATAAAAATAAGTATGAATTTTTTACTACATTTTTAACCTCTGAGGTCGACGGAAAAGAGAGTGTTATAAGTTTGACGTTTGTATCTGCGTGTTTGTCTATTTTTACCCGCGATGGAAAAAGAGCAATTCAATTATTTTATCTATAATTCAATTCTTTTTTTCTTCAACTCTCAACCAAAGTCTAAGGCTGATTTAGAGTCACGCTGACCGACGCTGACCATCGGCGCTGACGGTCGCCGCGAGCTTGTCAATCGAGTTTCACGGCTGTCAGAGCAGAGCCAAGCGACACGACCAACAACAAGCTCGCAGCGATCGTCAGCGCCGACGGTCAGCATCGGTCAGCGTGACTCTAAAATCAGCCTTTACTCGTGCATAAAATTCTATGTCAGACGAATGTAGAACCTACTTCTTTTAAAATTCTTTATTTAAATTATTATCCCGAAGGAACATTAATCCGGGATGAAAAGCTTATGTGCTATTCCAGACTATAATCTATCTCTGTGTCAAATTTCATCCAGAGCTTTTCATTCGTTCTGACGTGATTTACTTACATACAAACATCCATCTATTCAAACTTTCGCATTTGTATTAGTAAGAATAACAAGTAAGTATTCGTATGCATTCCACTTCCTTCTTTGACAAATCTTTCACGATTCAAGCAGCTCGGTTGTGGAATGCATTACCTATTAAAATAAGACGTGCTCAAACACTGCCAACGTTAAAGAAAATGGTGAAGGAGCATTATCTTTCACTATAATTTTTCATTCTTCTCCTTTCTCTGTTATATTTGATATATATTAGTATATTTTGTATATTGTATGTTTGTATTTTATGTTATTATGTCTAAGTAGTGTATTATTAATGTTAATTTGTACACTGACTGCCCTAAATTATTCTCCTGTTGCTCAGTCCATCCAAAGGTTGTCTGTAAGAGATTGCCTAGTGTGATAAGACCGCCCATTGTACACTTGTTATTGTAAACGTTTGTCCTATATGTTTTTTGTGGTGTACAATAAAGTATATAATAAATAATAAATAAGATGATCAATCCATCTTCTCAATTATTTTGCCATTTTGTATTCCTTACAATTTCTTTATAATGTAACAGCTGATTATTATCTGTAAAGCCTCCGTAGGTACGTTTACCGCTTGCTCATCGCCCCTTTTTGGTAACAAAGCGTTTAAACCCGAGGTTTAATTTCTCCAAACCTCTCTGAAGTCGATCCTGTGTCACGATTTTCGTGTACAATAATTTATGAATCTGGGCATCATAAAAATAGGTGTATTTTCTGGGATGATAATGAATTAATGGTTAATATTTTGTGTTAAGTAACACAACATAAAATCTCGCATATGTTCTGTAAAGATCATTTTCGCTAGTTACATGTTAGTTTGAAAGTGGCGCCAGTAACAGAAAAGTTAAAAGGAAACCGTTTGTCCTGGTATGGTCATGTGATGAGGAGGGATGAAACGCATGTTACTAAAAGATTTATGAATATAGATGTGAATGGATGGAGAGGGAGGGGACGGCCAAAGAAAAGATGGATGGACTGTGTGAGGAGTGATATGAAAGAAAAGGGCGTCAGTGATGGAGTGACGGGGGACAGGATAGTATGGAAGAAGAAAACGTGTTGCGCCGACCCCAAGTAACATGGGATAAGGACAGGAAGATGATGATGACATTCAACTTCCATTTAATAAGGAATGAGCCAGTTGACATGAAGCCCACTAACACTTTTCATAACCAGGCAATCAAGTCCATACGCTCATGAATCGTAATTGTGACCACTGGACCAATAAGACAGACAAGTTACAAAAAAAGCGTGTCAGTAGATGTCACATTTAATTTGAGGATGTCTTAAAAAGGCCTCTGCAAGTTGGCTCTGGCCCCTGACGCACCTTTCGAAGGACCATGACCCAAGGGTCTGGACATGTTTAAAGACATACTAAGAATAGAGATAATAATAAGTTTCTTTTGTTTGAACCGGACAAGCAAGAAAACCGGGTGATTGGGCGGTACGCAGGACAAAGGTCAACACACCCACACGCATAAAACTTTTTCGGAATACTTTCTATTTGCATTTAACTAAAGCCCTATTTATTAATAGCCTGATAACTTTTAAGGCCGTACCCCGAGCAAAATGCCGCGCAAGCCGTTTTTTGTGCTGTTTTTAGGAGCTGGTTATTTAAAAAGAAATATCAATTAATAAAAATACATTAATTTTGTACATAATATTGATTCTAAAATGGTAGATTTAGTTTTTTTTAAATTTTGTATATATTTCACAATTGGTATTTTTTCCAAAAAAACATAAAAATGAGAAATAATTATTGATATTATGCATCTCCTCGTAAAGTGGGTATTAATTATTTGTTGTACTAACACTAATGGATAGACAATTTAATAAAGAACATTTTTGTAGATTTTTTTTTTCAAAAGACCAAAATTGGATTTTATATAGATTTTATTTTAAAATTTGGGCGTATTCACTACTGTAATTCATGCGCCACCAGTGCCGCTAGACCAATAGGAATGCTCATATCACATGCCGATTTTTTGGTCAGGGTACCGTCTTAAAATGGCGGTTTGACAGCTTTTGTATGGAAAATATGTCAAACGGCCATTTTGATTCCTCAGTTAAAAGTTATCAGCCCAAAATCAGCTTTGCGAATAATAATTCTCGGCTTAAATCTATGGTTGAAAAACAATATAATTATCACTGGAATTTAATTGCGTTGATTTCGATTGTTTGTTTACCTATTTCGCCTGACGTTTCGGCCGTGTTGCAACGACCGTGGTCCCGGGTAGACTGGTATCTCGTTGTACTGGCTCCGTTGGGGCAGAAAATTCTTTCTCTACCCTCACATTTCTACACACTACACTGTGCCCTTATTCTGTAAGTTTGCCGATTGCACAAAACGAGGTAATGTTTTTTGACACCAGTCTACCCGGGACCTCGGTCGTTGCAACACGGCCGAAACGCAGGCGAAATAGGTAAATAAACAATCTAAATCATCGCGTTAAATGCCCGTGATAATTATATTGTTTTTGAATTATGAAACGCGAATGTTTTATATAATAATCTATATACTCTACCTTTTATATATTATATTAAATCTATGGTTCTTGATAGCCGAAAAGTGGGGGTCTTTTAAGTCAAGAGTGAACACGTTGTCGAACACAATATCATCGCTTACTATGAGATGAGATGGTGGTACAAAAATCTCGTATTTAGTACTGATTCTGTTACTAACCTAATTAACTCAAATTGTAATATCAGAGGTACTTACCATACATAGTTTCACCCACAAATTAAACTTCATCAATTCACTCAATCCCTTAAGTGTATTCTAAACACGTAACGTACTTACAACTAATATAATATGTAGGTACCTCAATATTGTGTATGATATAAACCTTCCAACTTCTGTCCGTGGCTTCACCTGTGTGAAAACTATTTTACAATGCATTTCCTCGAAAAGAGCGGTTTTCCAAGCAGCCAAACTGTGCGGAAAGTGTCACTTTTTTCAGTAGTGCTTTTTACTTTCCTGTACTTTTTTAATTTTTAACTCCAACATCAGCCCGACGCATAGAGTTTTTATTATTTGAGCAAAGTTTTAAAAATTAGCTATGTACAGATTATCATTCATATAAAAGGTAAAATAAAACTAATACTTTATTTTAGGCGTTTTTAATTACTCTAGATTGAGATTTTGATCAATAAATTAATTTTAAATATTCATTAAATATGTTTGGCAGAACGTATATTTTGCTCGTGCCTTATTGCGTTACGATGTGATAGCTATTCGCACATGCGCAGTAGATATGACCGAGGAACTATTAGTTAATCTGTGGATATGCTGAACGCGCTTGAATAAGCCCGCCATTTTATTAATTTCATTTTATTAATTTATTTATTTCCTCGCACAATGCATAGTAAAATGTTGTATGATACACGTACGTAAGATGATTTCCGACTTGTGTCGATTTATCCACTCATCGGAAATCACCTACCTTCCGCACTTTTAGCATAAATAACTATTAATAACCCGAGGGAACACTATACCGGGATAAAAAGTGTCCTATGTACAATTCCAGACTATAATCTATCTCTTTGTCAAATTTCATCCAGACTGTTCAGCCGTTCTGACGTGATTGAGTTACAAACATCCATTGAACCAAACTTTCGTATTTATACTAGCATACTAGCCTGCTTACGCCCGCTTTGTATTAGTACTTTTTTTTTAGAACTTTGCCCCACACAGAATTTCTTCCTCTATCGTGGATGCGCTTACAAATATTTAAATTTCCGGAACAATTATCTGTAGGTCATACAAATATTTTTTCCGTGCGGGCATCGAACTGTAAACAAAAATGACCATACAAATTGTCATCTCCTATTTCAACCCTTTAGGGGATGAATTACGATAAATCTTTTCTTAAATGACACCTAAAGTATAAAATCAATATCCTCTCAAAATTTTAAATTTCTACCATTAGTGGTTTAGACTGGGCGTTGACATGTCAGTCGGGAAACTGCCTTTCATCCAACCAACCGACGTTTTTCGTTTATTATGCGTACGGCTAAGGAGTGGAATTCCCTGCCGGAGTCTATGTTACCCTATAGCTACATTCTAGGAGTCCTTAAGTCAAGATGAATAGGTTACTTCTAAACAAGCGTGCTTCACCGTCGACCACATCATCACCATCAGGTGAGATAGTGGTCAAGCGCGAGCCCATTTTTCAACATTTCTGACAGAACAAAAAAATCGTTTAGTTTCGTTTTTTGTAGTTTATGACAGTTACAGCATTTCTGACATCTTTTTTGCACAACTAATCGCTAAGATATTTGAACATGAACTAAGCGAGCGTATCGTCACGTACTACTTCCGACGACGTACGATGCGTCTTTCCTCGGCTATTAACGTACCGTGCATTATCACTTCACGTCAATGTACCGCGCTGCGACACCGACCCGTTCCTCGTTGACGTCGTCGCGAAGTGGTGATGGGGACAAGTCCATACAGCTGTTAATATCAAATCACGAGCTCCTGTTTCTCATTACAAAGTAAACTAAAATTTTGTTAGTACATTTAGTAAATAAATTTTAACCACAAATTAAAATTATTCCACAGGCACTTAAGTGAATAGTTTTCACCTACAAATTAAACTTATTCCGCAGCCTCAAGACGCTCAATCCCGTAAGTGTATGCTAAACACGTAATGTACTTACAACTAATGTACGTACCTCAATATTGTGTAAGATATAAACCTATTAGAAGCTTCTATCTGTAATTAAGCCTGCCAGTAATGGAGAATTGGTAATTAATGTTTGTAGTGTTATCGGTAAGTGAGCCATCGAATTTGTAGGTAAGTGATCACTACATAATAATACGAGTAATATTATATACATAAGTCCCCCGCCGCGTCTGTACGCAATAAACTCAAAAACTACTGAACGGATTTTCATGCGGTTGTCACCAACAGACAGAGTGAGAAACGAGGAACATTTTTCTATATAATTTGTCAAGGGCAAAGCCGGGGCGGGTCGCTAGTATATATATCACTACAAATTATATAAAATAAAGTCTCCCGCTGCGTCTGTACGCGATAAACTCAAAAACTACAAAATGGATTTGCATGCAATTTTCGCCGATAGAACGAGAAACGCGAATTTTTTTGAGAATTTGTTTTGGAGGATGCTTCGCGTAAGTCGCTAGTATTGCTTTAATTATGTTCAAGGATTTATATAAAAATAATTTAAAAAATTAGAACTTGTTGTCTGCTGATGTTGGAAGCAGGATCCAAGCTACCGGTCAGTTTAGGGCTCCAGAGACAGGAACCTTGTCACAATTTGAGCAGTAACGAGGAGCACTGCCTTTTGTTATCAGGCCCTTGATACAACAGTGCGTCGACAGCTTCGATGGATAGACAGAGTCGAAGCTATAGGCACAAAGATTGCTGAGTCCACATTTTATAATGTCGTCAACCTTGTGTGCTAAGTCGAACACATGAGATTTCAGCAAGCGATACTTTTATGGCGCATAAAATTTGACTTGAAGAAAATTACCTGCATTATTTCAAAACATTCTTGCACAATCAATATTATTTAGTACTAAAATCGATCAATACTGAAATTGCAGGTAGTCAAGCTTTTTTTTTGGGAAAGGAAAAAAGTTATCATCAAACTAAAGTACAGGGCTTGAACTGACAGTACATCGACGTATCCAATTTTCTATTTGCTACGCACTCGTAGCAGGCGTAGCGGGTTGCTACGAAATCGAAGCACGTAGCCTCGCGAGCTACGAGATCATTGGCACTCAGACACACTTTTTATTTTTTGTTCTTCCAGTTCTTGACCTCGATTTCGATGGATCATGTTCACTGTTCATCGACTAACTGCGGATAGGACCTCTGTACCCATGGTATGCATGTTTTATGGAATGTTTTTATATGAATGTCGATTTCTATATGAGTAAGGAAATGCCAAAGAACCAATGAATGAATTTTATGAACGATGATGCTGACGTTTTTCGCTAGAAATTGGTGTCATGGTTCTTCTTTATCTATCTATGTAATTTCACTTCTAAAGTTATTATTTTATGAAGCAAAAATTGTTAATTAGTCGGAGGTAATATGGTAAAAAATATCCGAAATCATTCACAGATATAGAAAGATACTTGTTCACCATTGATAATTAAAACCTCGTCAATATTCACGGTCTCTGTGGCATAGAGGACGAGAGTAAAGTCACGGTAATTAACTTAAGAAAATTAAGATACGAGCGCGAGGATGATTATGAAACAATATAGGTATTATTTCTACCTTATAAGATACCCCGTCTATTTTAAGACAACTCTGAAAATACACAGTCTATTCCTTCAATCCTATCCGTTATAATCTAAGAACAATAGTTCCCTCAATAATTAATTGTCTAAGACAAATAGTTTCTTGTGTTTGTAATTTGATTTACCCACAATGGCTGTCAAGAATGGGTTGCGACCATAGAGCATAGAGACGCCTTGTCGGCCACTGTTAGAAACAGCATTGACAAAACTTTCACGACGCCACGTTTGCAGGTGCAACAAGCTCGTATGCAAGTTTCGTTAGATTGCAGGCTACCGAGATAAAATGTGCCCCGCAACGCATGAACTTGCATGCGAGTTGCTTGCAGGTGGGAAAGTGGTCTAAACGAGTTAGTGAGTGTCATCGTTTACATATAAATTGACGGCCCGTGACGATGCTGAATACGGTTATGACATACGATACTTATGCTATGCGGAATTGCGTGGCCACGAATCAATCTGAAATCTGTCTAACATATTTTATTTTTGCTTGGTAAATCATCCAATGACTTCACCCGCTCTGGGTGAAGCGCTTATCAGACTTTTACTGACTAAAACCTACCCGCGTGCAGGCAATCCAAAGAAGCTTTATCATCCTGGTATAGTAAGCTTACTAGGCGTCTACTACGCCTGGACAGAAATGTCCTGCGCCTGGACACTACTCACTTAACAAACACTTCCACAAAATAGGCATACCGGATAGTCCTCTGTGCAAGGCGTGCATGGAGGCTGAGGAAACCGTCGCGCACGTGCTCTTTGAATGCACAGGTGTCACCCAGATAAGAACAATAACCCTCGGGTCACCCAGATGTTATACAGATGTTCTGAGAAAACCTGGAGCTCTAACTATGCTTCCGGAGGGAGGTGGGCAGGTTGGAATAACCACCAAATGGCTGCCAGAGCCCACGCACAATGGACCACCTGAAGAACAAGTGAGGAAACCAAACCTCCCAGTAAAATATAGAACATAGAACCCAACTGTGTTCCTTTAGTTGCTTGTGCCAGGGCCGCGGTAATCCGCTTTCAAATTTTACCACGATTGCTCAACAATTAGGGTCAGGTTCCAGGATAACCGAATCCAGCTAAGTCCCTCCACAATCCATTTACTGGATTACAAGAACCCCTTGAAAAGATTTGTGTCTGATCTTCTGTTTTTTGACTACCCGTAAAGACAATCAAAGATTTACAAATGACCAGGCTTAACATGCTTTCTGAATCACATAAGAATCTCCATATTTATTGGATATTCATCCACCAATGGAGCGACCACAACAAGCGTTACTTACACTGTGTTGCCTAATTTCTCACAGGGCATGGTCACTTTAAAAGTAAATAATTTTCCTTCATGTCAATGTTCTACATCTGACTGCGAATAGTTACATAATATTTTATGGGAAGGTATCCTTTGGCAGAATGAACCCAATATTATTTTGGATAAGGTACAGGCTGCATCTAAAGTTATATACTATACGGACCTTGTGGCAACTAGAACAAATTTCCGTGCGGTCAACCGTTTTTGCTATACCTATTATTGACAAAATTTTACAGCTCACAATGTTAGGACCCATTAATAAAAATTATATTTTTTATCCGTAGTGCTCGGCAACTAGGATTATGCCAGTTGTAAACAACCCTTTGTGCCTATTGGCCTTGTTTGTTCTGTCTCCTGCTTGATACGGAGGGAAGTTGAAATTTGTATTTTTCCTACTCGTCCGTTATTCTTTTCTGATTAGTTTCGTTGCAGCATCCAAGACAGTTAAATTCATTCTTCGGGACTTCGTCGAGCTTTATTGCCTCGGCGCTTTTTTGTGGTCGCCACTGTTGTTTCTGGCTTTTAGGAGTTCCAGTGGTTTGGTAATAGTGTGGTGTTATTGACCCAAGCGTTTATTAAACTGGAAAATCGACTCTTGTGGCTGTTATTATTTAGGATATTAGGCTACAGTCGCTGCATCAGTGTAGCTGCACTAGAATGGTGCCCATACATAAAAAAAAAAAATACTGACCTTAACTACTCTGCATCATTAACTCTAGAGCCATTTAGGTAGGTAGGTGAGATAGACTTCTGAGCAAAGCGGCTTAAAGGTTATAGTCAAGAGCTCTGCTTTGCGGCAATGAATAAATTATTAACATTACCGTATCTAGTCCCGGCCGACACGTTCCGTGATCTGTGGAACTTCTATCCTATTGTGTTTTGCCTGATAGAAAGCGTTGAATAAATGAATTTGAATTAATGGTGATAGTTGGTAGATGTTCTTAAGACGAGGAGTCTTGGGAAAAGGTTTTGCTTGAGCAAATTAATTAACATCAGGGTTCTTTAGGTCTAGTTTTTAGTTTTTATTGTTTCGTAATTAACAGGGTGCCTTATAACATTATAGTTATTTTACTCAAACATAAATTAAGGCATCGCGGCTGAAGGTTGGTGGCCGTGACGGGAGATGAGTGTCGGTATTGCGGTGCGCCGCTTTCCCTAGCTTCCGCGGCCTGGACGGTGTCGGGCCGCAGGTGAAGAGGAGTGTCGGTAAAGCGTTGGCCGCTCTTATTATGCTCTGCGGCCGAAAAGTGGTAGGTGCCGGTGCCACGGACCTGACCCGTCACAGTGGGACTAAGAGTGCCATACACGGGGTCGTCTGGCGCCCATGTGCTGGTTTGGTCCCTGGTGTGGTCACGGCGTGCAATGTGTTCTGGTACGCCGGTGATGGGTTCTTCCCAGAGGACACCGTGGAGTTTTAGTAGGTTGGAGTTCGAAATAACTGCACTATCTCCCCGTGTTAGCGCAATATGAATGAGCATATTATTATCATCACGCAAAAAGAAAAAAAATGCCACACTAAAATTCTCAGCGGTATTATCTAGCCTTTATTACTTCCCAAGTCGCACCCGTCTTTTCAACTAACACACAAGACAAGCTCACCTCTATTATTACGTCAAAAACCAAATTACACCCCCTTTCACTCCTTTACATCCCTCTAATTTACCCCCCATTACTAAAACATTACATTCAAACAGACAACTTCCAGAGCGTTCATAACAGGCCTCACCTGTCAATTACGTACCGGGTACGTTAAATTAGTAATCTGTTACTTGAGCACCTTCATTATAGAAACCGTGCTTGGGGGTGAAAGTCGGGGGGAGCTCGGAACACTTGTACGAGGGATGGTACGGATATGAAAATCGGCTGTCGATACGGATATAGGAATAAAAGTAAATCGGTTTCACATAAGGTTTCGGATATCAAATTATTTTGGGTTATCTGTTATTTTCAGATTTTAGATTTTTAAGAAATTGTAAAAGTAAAACACATATTATAAATGTGAAAGTTTGTGTGTGTGGATATATGTTTGTTATTCAGTAAGACAGAAGGACTAAACGGATCTGTATGAAATTTGGCACAGATATAGATTATAGACAGGGGGGCAAATATTCGCGGGATAAAAAGTATATATCCCGGCAATATCTGCCCCCTGGCTAGTTTTACAGTTTCATGCGGGTGAAGCCGCTGGCAAGCTACGATTCGTAGCTAATAACTTGACTTTTTTTGATATAATTTGGTAATCGCATTGCAAGTAACGCACTTCTCGGCCGGGCATAATCTATCAAAACGTGTCTCATTTAAACGCCTCCCCTATCCGAATTTATCTGAAACTTTTATATCGGCATCGGTTACGATTATGGATAGATTTCGGATATTTAATAGTTTCGGTTACGGTTACGGAGCTCTTTAACATCTCTGTCTTATACTTATAGATACGTAATTGCGTCTATTGTTAGATATGGGAGATAAGTTTTGCCTTGAAATTATTGGGGCGTGTAATGGTGTTATCGGCTGTTTCACTATAGAGAAAAGGCGTCAGTCAAAGAAGGCAAGTATTAATGATAAAGATAGAAAGGTTTAAAGAGTTTTGTCATGCCGTAGATTTCCATGAGAAAAAGCTTTTGGCTTGCAGTAGTTCATTTATTCGCTAGTATTTTTATAGTTTTATATTTTCTGATTTCTATACGTCATCATGTGAGAATTAAAGGGAGAAAATGAAACTATCAAAACAAAATACTATTCTATCCTAGATTATATGTTTAGATTTCCGGATGTTTGTTAATCTATAATGACACAATGGCTGAAAGGGCTAGGATGAAATTTAGCTCACGGTTACACCACAAATTGAATTAGGATTGCATTTTATCCCGGTAGTATGTTCCTTATTCATACAGGCAAACCAAACAAAATCCAAAAAGAAAATGAAATAACCACTAGAAAATCACCGAGGCAATGAAGCTTGACGAAGTCCCAGAGAATTAATTTAACAGTCTTAGATCCCACAACGAAAATAATCAGAAAAGAATTAAGGAGGAGTAGGAAAACAAAAACTTAATTTCTACTTCCCTTCGGATCAAGCAGGAGACAGAACAAAGAAGGCAAATAGGCACAAAGAGTCGATTCACCCAGTATGCTTTCACAGATTTACAGCACTCCAAGAAATAAGCAAAAAGTATTCCATTTCCTCACAACAAAATACACATACGAGTATTTTCCTCCCAACCGCCTGACGCGATGACGTGACAAAAACACACTCGTAATAAAATTTAACGCGTGTTACTGAGAGCGATAGCGATCTACTCGTCACGCTGGGTTAGAGTCCCGCTGGGGATATGAGCCTTAATGTTTTTGGTCCTTTTCTAAGTAAACAGGTGTTGGTATTGGTTATGGTTAGTTTGGGTTAGAGTCATGCTGAGAGTTGTTCATTTAAAGTGCTGTTTTGTTGGTTCTTAATGTTGTCCTGTATCTTTTCTAAAACCTCTGCTCTAGAAGGATTTACTATTGCCATATCACATAAATAAGATATCTTGCATGAAACATAGTTCAAGGTTTCAGAACTTATTACTATATTTTTCAGGACTCTCGATAAAGTGGTATTCTATCAATGAAAATAATTTAAAAAAATGTTGAAAATTGTGATATTTTGGGCTTGTTACTGAGAGCGACAGCGATCTACTCGTCACGCTGGATTAGAGTCCCGCTGGGGATATGAGCCTTAATGTTTTTGGTCCTTTTTCTATGTAAACAGGTGTTGGTATTGGTTATGTTTAGGTCAGGTTAGTGGTATCCAGTGAGTGGTTCTATAGAGCAACATTTGCCGAAGATGGTCGGTTCTGACTTTTTTATTGATAACAACAAGTTCGCATTTAGCCACTATCTCACCTGACGGTAAGCAATGATGTGGTCGATGGTGAAGCATGCTTGCCTTAAAGTAACCATTTTACACAGCTGCAAGGAAAGGGTTATGTTTTCTTCTTCTTCTTAGCGTGTCTATAGCAAATATAGTCTCTAAATATTATGTTTGGCCCAGAATTCTGCCACTGCAGATTGTCTGCGGGGAGATGCCGCACAAACACTGAAGGTTGGAGCCATCCGAGAATCCCACCTGTGGAGGTTGTCTTTGGAGCGGCTGACCTGCGTGCGGAGTCTATTAAGAGTTTCCCAGGTCGGCCATGGCAACGCGTGCCCAGGCGGGAGACTTTCCGATGGCTCGATGAAATAATCAGAAGGCTTGAGCTTCTTCCGCCAAAGATTGCATCTCTCTGAGGTGGCGTTGATCTTCCAGCATGTCCAGCGCACGCTAAGTAATCGACTTCTGTCGATTGGCTAATCCTTTCACCAAGAAGGCAAACTTAGATTCTAACCAGCCTTTTTCTGGACCAAGCAGTCCACTGACAAAACCAGCCTTGTGTGAAGTCTCGTTCAAAATCGAAGGTTTCCCTCAGGATAAACAGAAATTCATTCTGAATTAGCTCGCTGTGACATCCTATGTGTCCAAGAGACTCCACGCAGACTCCACCGGGACTCCACGCAGGGTAGGCCTCACATTCCTGGACGGTCACTTGTCGCTGAGTTCTGTCACCCGAAGCAGGGTAACGCAGTGTTTGCTGCTCCCAGCGTTAGTTTTTTCACTACGAGATGTTATGTTATTACTCTTACTAAAATACTTAAAGTCCCCTAGTTTGCATCTACCAGGAAATAGAGACTCCGGTCGGGAATTCCACTTCATAGCTGTACGCCCAAAGAAAGTATTCCCAAAAAGTTTAATGCGTATAGATGGGATATCCATAATGTGTGATGGCACATTGCTGTATATCTTGAAGTCCGATGATGGAAAGGGCTAGGCGGAATCAAATTGTGCAATACTATCGCACATTCCCCAAAATGTAGCCGATAAAATACCGACAGCTTATCCGTCGCATTAGCATAATATAGCATTTTCAGCTTATGATGTTCCCAATGTTGGGATACAGGATTTGGCTGTCACAGGATTCCTTGAATGTTTGATTCTAGGACATGTAGGTCAGTTTTACCACGATGTTTTCCTTCACAATTTTGGGAGTGGTAATTTAACAATTTACACAAATTGCCTGCCTGGGTTCGAACCCAACTACCCGTTCAAAATCAAATTCAAGAATGACAGCCGAGACCAGGGGCTTAACAGGCGGCGTGTTTTAACAACGGGGCTTAATCTCCCAAATAGCTATTTAGCCACGACATCTTTTTAATTCATTTCGTAACAAAACAAAAACAACGATTCAACCCATTTCATATCCGATTTCATGCTAAAAGCTCTTTCATGTCGGGTAGGCATGCGAATAAATGGAGCCGTGGCAAAGCGTGAAAGATTAATTATATAAAATGAAACAATCGGTGTAAAAGCGCGTTATCTTTCCGTTCCACTGTTCGTTGAGTAAAAGGTTTTAATTTTTATTTGGTTAAGTTGTTAATTTTTGCGGTGTTGGGTTGATATTGATGTATTATGTCCATGACTCATGAGATAATATGATTATGTGGTTTGTTTACATTGCAATTGCAGTGCACTGGGCCCGCTTGGTGGATTACCACCCAATCTCTCTCATAGAAATTTGGACAACGTGTCTTACTAGGGGTATCGTGTTACCGACAGTTGAGTGTGGCATGCTCTCTCTAATGTCTCTCTGATGGTTGCGCATATGTTGGATCATTCGGTTTCCTTCATGATGGTGGCGCTGAGCTGGTCATGTTCATGAACGGGCGGCAGTTTTTGTGTCCCTCTATATTTCTGAAATAACACTTGACCAAGAAAATATCTAATTTTTCTTCTAAAATTCCAGTATATATTACGTTACAGGTCTCTGTGAGTCAAATACTCATATCAAGCGTCCTCTCATTAAAGTGTAACCTGACCCTCACTTAGTTTAACAAAAGATCAGGCTTGTTATTTCAAGTAAAACCAACCCTTAGGGGGTTTAATATATGCTAATTTTAACCTAAAAATGTGCTCATTGTGCTTAATATTTTTATTTATTTTATTCTTTTATATTCGTATTTTTTTGATAGAATGTAGAGATCCGTAAAAGAACCAATGTTACCGACATAGCTCGAAGAATTGCCAAACTTAAGTGGCAGTGGGCAGGGCACATTGCTCGCAGAACGGATGGCCGATGGGGCAGAAAGGTTCTGGAGTGGCGACCGCAAACCGGAAGACGTTGCGTTGGAAGGCCTCCCACCAGGTGGACCGATGACCTCGTGAAGGTTGCGGGGATCCGCTGGTTGCGAGACGCACGGGAACGATCAATGTGGCGACGCTTGGGGGAGGCCTATGTCCAGCAGTGGACGTCTTTGAATGTAATATTAAATAATGTATCAAACACAATGTAAATTGTTCCTGGTAAATAAATAAATATCTTTCGGCTGATATGATGATTCTTATTTTTTTAAAGCTGGCGGCTCCATCAAAATATCCGTTTTTTTTTTACTACATCTTTGCTCAACTTTGAGACCACTAAGTCAAATATTGCTTCATCTGGTTGTTTTATTGGAGCCAAATTTGCTTCGGCTCTTATATACCAGACTGTCGGTTGGTCCGTCCAAATATCCGGTATTTTTGAGGTAAGAGAGATCGCGGCCAACTCACCGACTGGAACAGGTGTAGTTGCCATATTTATTGTCTTTGACGGTATTACACTCACGCGGATACTTCACTCTTTCTTATCGGGGTCATCACTTCATCACGCCATCTATCGAATATCGAATTCAACTGTCCGAATATCTGAATTGCGTGTGTTGTGATAATTTTAATTCTTGAACACTTTAAGTTCATCTAACTTTTGATAGCTTGAACCGATTGCGATGAAAAAATAACTAAGTAATACTTCAAGTGACTACTTACCATCAGGTGAGATAGTGGTCAAGCCCAAGCCTATCTACAATAAAATATATATATATATATATGTATAAAAGTTATCTACATTGGTTTCGTGCATTTCACGTGATGCGTGCACAAATAAACAGATAAACAGACAAAAAATCCAAAAATGCTGTAAATGGGTTCTGTTGGTATACCTACAAAGTCGTTAAATGCAAGTATATTTATGGACCAAGTGATTAATACGAACTTATTCATAATGCCCGGGCAATTTAAAAAATGCCCAATATGAGTAGGCAATACGATTAAAAACGATTGAAATAATTAAATTGACGAGGCTTTGTTTTATTTTAAATTTATTTTAATGTTGACATTGGTTTTAATATATAATAGGTAAATACGATTACTATTTAAGCAAAAAAGTCGACGCATTTCTCCTATTTCTGTTTGCAGTGTCTAAAGTAACCTTATATGAAGGTGAGGACGGGTGCTGAGTTCACTCTTCTTTGAACCTAACCTATCCGTGTCCCAGAGCTCCCGAGCTCGCTTTCGGACAACTTGAATGACCAGAATTATCGAATTGCCCAACCGTTACGAAGCAATATTACACTGACTGATTAGACTTGACTAGATTTATAATGACCGAGCTACATAGTGCCCTAATTATTCACTTGGTCCATGACATACACAGTTCGAAAAATTATAGGCTCGTCTCGTACACTCCTACGTGGCTTATAAGTATAGTAGATTACACTAATATTATAAAGGCGTAAGTTTGTGAGTGTGTGTGTGTGTGTGTATTTATTTGTATGTTTGTTACTGCTTCACGCTCAAAAGTCTGGACGGACCTGGATGAAATTTGGCACAGAGATAGATATATATAGTCAGGAATAGCACATAGGATCATTTTTTCCCGGGATAATGCTCCCTTGGAATAATTTTCGACTATCACGCGGGTGAATCCGCTGGCAGAAGCAAGTATAATATTAGCCATAAACCTACAATTTGCTATAGCAGCTCTATGGACCTATGCCTCCTCTCTGTATAAAAGACTGGCGCGTAATCCACCACGGATTGGGTTGGTAGATCAGAACAGAGAATTTATATTCAACGACATGCCTTGCACATGTTTTCCTTCACAGTTTTGACTTCAAAATAACTTTCAAAGTGTGGGTTAATTATCCACATTTTTCTTAGCAATAAAAATTGCATGGATCTCTCTCAATCACTCAAAATTTTGCTGGCAGAAAACCCATCTTGCCTTTGAACATGAACTTTATTTCCCCTGTGTTTTACATGTTTTTTGTTGTACAATAAAGAATTAAGAGACGGTTTATACTTATGTCATCATTAGAAAACCTCTTATCCCCGGTTTGTCAACACTCTATAATCGGATTCTGAATCTGCTGTGATTGGCTGTTGAAAATTCATTCAACCAATCACAGCAGGTAACGCGTGATGATAATTTATCGCATAAATTTTGCGATAATTTAGTGTTGAGAAACCCACCTAAATGTTTGTATGTTATTTAATAACACAAGACTATAAATCAATTTATATTATTAACAATAAATGAACTATATTATGATAGTCTGAAATAAATGGTTTTATTTCTGTATGTGTATGTGTACCTCTGCCTAACACCTCGGTAAAAATAGGCATTATTTTAATTTACTAATAAATCATATTTGATTGTTGCAGGTGCGGAACCCACGACAGCGATGTCGGTGGAGGGCCAACGGTGCTTGTGTGTTGTGGTGCTACTCATACACACCGTCACAGGCGCTGGAGAGGGTAAGCAGAGTTCTTGTACTTTTTATTTTGGTCCTTACTAGCTCTAGCTAGGTAAGAAATTCAAAAATGTATGGGACCAATTTCTAAGCACTCCTACGCACTAACAGCTAACCGCGGGGGTGGCTAACTGCGTGAGCGGCTAACTGCGCGGCTGATATGCATGCAGTTTGTCATATTCGTGAGTTGCGCAGGCATGAACTTCGACACAGAGAAATAACATTGTTGAAATTCAACAAAGAGAAGCTAGTTGGAATTATAAAGGAGCTTCTACAGTTTGTGAAATTAATTTGCGAACTGACCAGATTTATTGCGCGTTATAAGTTTTTAAACTGTCATGGTCACTAACACTAACATTAACATTCGAAACGGGCTATTTACCATGTTTACTGTTTGTTACGAGTTTTCGATATTTCGGTGCTGTTGCAAGCATCACGATCACGGATAAACTGTTTATCCGTGATCATGATGCTTGCAACAGCACCGAAATATCAACAAACAGTAAACATGGTAAATATCCCGTTTCGAATGTTAATGTTTATTGCACGTTTTGTGGTATTTATTCAAGATCTACTTACGTTTCATAACACTCCACAAACCATCTTCATATCTTTTGATATTGTATCAATTTTAGTAACTCATTTTTATATATTCTTTGTATTATTAACATCTGGAAAGCATATTTAGTTATCTCCTGACTGTTTTTAATATCTTATACTTAAAAGATATTCGTAATTTATAATTTTTGCAATATTTTCGACTGTGACATTTTCATTTGACATGACATCTGTCCGTCTATTTTATTTTCTTAAAGCCATAGACATACCATAAGTACCATGGACTACCTAAACCTTTCCTTAAGCTAGTTGTACACTGCTGCCTAGATAGCTGCCGACGTCGCGCGAAGCCGGCCCTTAATTTTTATACTTCTATATCCTTTTTATTAATTTTATTTTATTTTAATCTTAACTTTATTAACGTGGCTTACGTATAGCTCCACTGAGCTATACGTAACGTTACAGTTTCTAGAAAGTATGAATCCAGTATCTTTTTTTATTTATCTGTCGTTGTTTTCGGGAGTACCTGATAATAGATAACACGCTAACACAACTTCGACGGTGTCCATTTCATTTATGGACCAACACGCCTTCGAGTGGTCCAACCACTTTAAGCGGTTCCATCGCGGTTGGCCGCCATGGCGGTCGGCCACTATTCCAAACGCGGCAGGCAGCTGGCCGCTCAAATGAACCACCTAGGCGACTAACCGCTAGTGCGTAATAGCGTTTACACTTTGGCATTTCAAGCATCGCCTTCATTGATACAATGATACCTGATTTAGAGCTTCAGCTGTGTTTCATGGGTTTGGTTACATAGCTTTATATAATTTTGAGTGTGTGATTGCTAGTTGTACTTAAATCTATTGATAAAACTCTATGTTTGTTTAGGAGTGAGACACGAGCTAGCGAAAAATAAAGTAAAAATGTTATTTATCTCATCATAATCATCATCAGCCTTTTTAATGTTCCCACTGCTGCGAAACAGGCCTCCTCTCTATGAGAGAATGGGCTGTAATCCACCACGCAGGGCCAATGCGCGTTGGTGGATATCACATGTATTCGAATTTTTGTTTCTACGACATGCCAGTTTCCTCACGATGTTTTCCTCCACCGTTTCGAGAGTAGTGGTTGCGAAATAATTTACACAAAACCCAGGAGCCCAAAAGTTATTTATCTCTGTAAATTGACTACTAATTACTAATAGTCTTTTACACGAAACATAATTAAAAATTGTGTTTTTAAAAACTACATGAGGTCGTTGTAAATAAATTTAACGCGTTACAAAATATTTAACAAAAGCCAACGTGTAATATTGATTCGCGTGTAATTTGTGTTGTGATGTAATTAGCTGTTGAATATTCATTTAACCAATCATAGCTGATGACGCACGTTTGACAATATTTCACACTAATTTGACTAAAAAACCACAGAGGTTTGAGTGGCACACTGAGTGCACGCATTTGTCAGAAATCGTTTTGGCATTTGGGATTATGGTCCTAACTGACAAACACAAATACCAGTTAAGCTTTTTTGTCCCAGCCAGGTCAAACGAGTTTGTATAAATCACCGTACCGTATACTATTGTCAAGAGAGAATAGGTGAATCACATCATCGCTTCAATCAAAAATCGACCAATCATAAGCGAGATGAAAGATGCGATGCGGCTTTTCGTTTATGTGATTGGTCGATTTTTCATACTCTTTTCCCTTTGCTCTTTCCAAATTCATTACGCAATAAGGCTACAGGTGAATCAAAATCAAATAGTTTATATCAAATAAACCTTCGAGCTACTTTTGAATAGACAAACAAAAAAAAGCAAGCAAGCTAGTTGCAAATTCGTAAGCGTCAGTAGGTCCTAATGACGAAGAATTAGCAAGAAACTCCACGGACACTCTTTTGCATCAGTTTTAATTACAAGTGTTTGGTTACATCATTCTTGTTGATAAAATACATATATGTGAGAACGATGATTTTATCGGTTGCATTTCGGGGAGTGTGCGATGGAATTGCATGATCTGATTTCGCCCAGCCCGTTCCATCATCGGACTACCAGACGTACGGCGATGCGTCATCGGTACATGGTGGATATCCCACCCATACGCACAAAACGTTTTGGGGACACTTTCATTATGCGTACAGCTAAGGAGTGGAATTCCCTGCCGGAGTCTGTGTTTCCCGATAGCTACAATCTTGGGGTCTTTAAGTCAAGAGTGAATAGTTTTTTTCTAGGCAAGCGTGCTTCACCATCGACCACATCATCGCTTACCATCAGGTGAGATAGTGGTCAAGCGCAAGCCTATTGACGATAAAAAAAAAAAAAAATGTAAAAAGAGGTGCACGCAAAAGCGTAACAAAGTGAGACAGTGGTCAAACGCAAGCCGATTATTAATAAAAAAAAAAATTGACTGCAAGTATTACAATGTGTGCCATACGTGTTTGAGGTTAATAAAGCTTTAAGGCCATGGACATAGGACGTACGGAATAATACATAGATAATCCTTCGTCTTGTTCATGGGGCTAGATAGGAACAGAACGACACTTACTACGATTCAAAATTAATTTATTAGTGTGATTTTTGGTACATTTTTACATGAGATCTTATTTATAAATATATAGTTCCTCAAAAATCTACCTTAAAGGTTTACACTGTTTCACATACCTAATTAATAATTACCATTAAAAGAATAAACAACATATTAAAACAAAATTACAATGAAACACAACACAACTTAAGACTGAAAATCAAGCAAATCATTAACAATTGAGTAAACATATAAATAATTAATGGAAATAAAGATAATAATTCAATGTCAAAATTAAATAAATATCAATTTCAATAACTTACAATTTATCATTAAGGAATTCGTCAATAGTATAATAACATTTTTCCGATAACAGTTGTCTTAATTTGTTTTTAAATTGAGTAATATTTAAGTCCTTAATTCCATTCCATTCCTTATTTCCATTCCTTATTACCATGCAATGTATGCTTTTGTGCATGCCTTGATGCACAAAAGCATACTTTGCATGGTCTTTGATGGTCGAACGCATAATTCATGTCTATATACTTGTCTAATAATTTTATAGCGATGTTCAGATGCTTTCTTGAATAGATGCATGTTCTTTTTTACAAATAAAGCTCTCTCAAGTATGTACAAGCAAGGTAAAGTCATTCTTTTTAACCCCCGCCGGAAAAAGAGGGGTGTTATAAGTTTCACGTGTGTTGCTGTGTATCTGTGTGTCTGTCTGTGGCATCATAACGCCTAAACGGATGAACCGATTTCGATTTTTTTTTTTGTTTGATAGATAATTTTGTTGAGAGTGTTCTTAGCTATGTTTGAATAAAATCGGTTCAGCCGTTCAAAAGTTATGGGCGTTTTACTGATTGAATCTTGGTGTTTTCGCAAGATAAATGTGTCGGGGGTTTTTTAAATTTTGAAATTTTTCTTGTTAACAATATAAAATAAGGTTTACAGCTATTAGTTATTTTGATACCGGTAATAGCTCTAATGCATCTTTTTTGCGATTTGAACACCATGTCCTTATTACGATCCTCAAATACTCGTTTTATGTTCATCTGGTCATACAGGCACGCCGGTTATGAATGCAGTACTCATAACCGGTGTGCATGTATGACTTATAAAGAACATCTCCTTAGATATTTGTTCCTTCTACGGAATAGTATGTTAAACTAATTGTAATACTGGATATACAAATTATATTTTTTTGGTCTTAAGAAACATTAATTTTGTAATATTAAAGTACACTGGGAGGAAGGTGATGTTGACTGTGACAAAGCTTATACTAGCACAGTCGTACACGTAATTTCTTAAGTATGATCAGTAGATGTGTATTGCCCATGGTCCACCCGCCTAGTTCACCTAGGTGGACTATGGGAAATTATTTTTGCCCATAGTTCACCTATACTCGTACACATTTCATTGTGTACGAGTGTGTTGTCATTGGTCAACTTAGATTAAGAAAAAATTGTTAATTTGAATGTTACAAATACATTATTTATTTATTTATCATAAAATTGTACACTGGATCCTGCCCTGTACGATGTCATCTTTCTCTGTCACCCTAGTCTTTACTGTAAGAGAACTCAATATTGAGTTAAACTCGCCTTTGTACATGTACTTTATTATCAAACTGTATGTAATGTTGTGTTAAGTCAAAGCTCCAAAGCCTTGAACATCGTCGCCGAGTTGCCAGCTTGTCAGTTTTTATCGGTTACATTTCGGTGAGTGTGCGATGGAATTGCAAGATCTAATTCCGCCAAGCCCGTTTCATCACCGCACTACCAGACGTGCGGCGATGCGCCATTGGTACATGGTGGATTTCCCACCCATACGCACTAAACGTTTTGAGAATACTGTGAGGGGGTAGCTAGGGTAAGCAGCAGTAAAACATGGAAATAACTTAATTTTTCATGTATTTATCGAGAATATTACAATATGCCTGCCTTTGGGCGGCTTCAATCCAATTCTGACACATTGAAAATTAACAAAAAACGTCTACAGCTATTCTGTTCGAAATTCATACATCTTTCAAGTAATAAATATTGCCAGTGTTTTAATAGGCAAGTAGGTTGCCTTCTCAAATGGTAAGTCCTTACATGAGCTACGCCCCTACGAATAGGCGCACAGAATCATATGAGGTGCTTCTATTCTAAGTCTTGAAAGGATATATGAATCCTACCTTATCCTAACCCGAACATTTACCTAACAGAGGAATCAAAGTACAATTGAGGTACGACCCTTAAAAGGGGAAGGCTTAATCATGACAAACGAGTCATCGAATGCTCCGATATGTGCTTTTAACTTCAGCTGACGTGCACATAAGCACTAACAAATCAACGCAGTCATGCTTGAACCTACTTGGCCAAAACCTCTGAAAAAGGAACAAGGCGTCCTCCTAACACTAATAAGAATGATGCGTCAACTCACATCGACCCGGATGGGGTTTAAATTCAAAAATTCAGATATGATACAATATTTCGATCTCGTGCGTTTATCAGGCCAGAGAAGGAAAGGCTGGATCGCATCGAATTTAAATTCTACTCATCAAACTTACACCAGGGCTTCATAAATATATTTACTTTTTTAAATAACAGTCATCAACTGGACCGATGATGTCAACTCGACATCCTTTGCAAAGGCTATGCCCCGTTAGCAAAGTCGGATTCAGTTACAACTATTCCTCATCTATTGTATTTTATCACTAGGGCCTGGTGGAAGTTTTGCACCTACAAACTTGCTCATTATATAAATAGTCGTTTCTTCGATGCATAGTTAATGTTGCCAGCCTTCTTCGCCCAGCAGCATACAACCCATCAGCACATCAACAGCTCATGCAACGGAAAGAAATAATTGTATTATATATATCGATACTATTTGAATATTAACTATCGATACATTTTTCCTACTTTCCCATCCCTATTAACTTCCATATGTCAAATTTCATAGTTGTCATTCATATTTTTTTTTTAATTGACAACGGGCCTTTTCTTATATATAAACCTTAAATAACCATAACCTATTCTTATCTATTCGATTCTAACATTAAAAGGTTTTAATCTATTTACATGTATCTATTCTAGGCCTAACTGTCATATTTGCTAATTTTCTATCTCTCTAGAATGGACCTTATATCTCTACATAACTATTCTAATCTATGGTCCGGCCTTATTTATCTGTGGCTAAGACGGCGCATAGAGTATAATTAAATTTAATCATGGTGTGAACACTGTGCTTTATTATGTTTTTTATGGCACTATGTGTCAAACCAATTCTTATAATGAAAACTATGCTTTACATTTGAAAAGGTTTTGACACTGTCCTTTTTTGTATTATCTGTGGGACTATGTGTCAAACCATTTCTTAAAATGACATCTAGTATCTATGCTTTCATAGCATTTATTTTGCCTTAGGGGCTTAAAAGACTTTTTTAGACTGTATGACTGTATCAGACTTAGTCCTTATGGATTTGTATTTGGACTTCGTCTGCAATTTCAAAAGCTAATCCTATTCAGTAAATATAGACAAGACAGGGTTTATTTAATTTCATCAAAACATATACAGTTAAAACATTCAAATCATTGTTTCTTTCGATGCCCAGCGCGCATCGCAAATCCCTTCTATGTTGGACCGTATTCATTTGCACGACTGCATAATAAATATTGCCAGTGTTTTAATAGGCAAGTAGGTTGCCTTCTCAAATGGTAAGTCCTTACAATACTTTTATTATGCGTACAGCTAAGGAGTGGAATTCCCTGCCGGAGTCTGTATTTCCCGATAGCTCCAATCTAGGGGTCTGTAAGTAAAGAGTGAATAGGGTTCTTCTAGGCAAGCGTCCGTCAACCACATCATCGCTTACCAGCACGAGCCTACTTTAGGTAAAAAAAGGCAATAAAGAATTATTAGTTAAACATAACCGATCAAATTTGGGGGTTCATCTAAGCTACTCTGGAGGATACAGGTGGTAGGTGTGCACAGTATGCTTTCAAAACAGATTTGCACAAACGTATTAATTTTTAAAGTAAAACCAGTATCTTTGATTAATGTTATTAACTATAACTCCCGAGTCTTACATACGGAGAATTCTACACGATAACACACACTATCACAAGAACCGATTACAAAATCACGTATTACAAACACTGCAGAGCAATCAAGCAACGGTCCATTTGTTCTACCAAATCTTTAGATATTCCCCAAAGGACTGCTCTATCTAATACAGATTCGACAAGGCCAATAGTCACTAACAAGCATTACTGTTACTCTATACAAACGAGTCTGTAACAGTCCCACTTCAGAGATTATGTATATCGGTAATAGGAGGGCCATCTTCAATATACTCTTGGTCTTGTGGGCTTACTGTGGGCAAATGCATGCCAAAGCACAGAATGTAGGTAATTTAAGCGTTTAGAGACAGTCCATTGTCCAATTACTAGCAGCAAGTTGATGCGCCAATTTGTAATCGCTTTCTCTAGCCTGATACTTTTAGACGCAACTGCACAAATAATTCCGCTTTGCACACATAATCTCGACAGACGTCTCTCTACAATTCTTTCAACAGCGCCTTCGTGTCTCCCTCCAAATTGTGTGTCACCTTCCTATAGGATTCAAACCCTCCCCTAGAATTGGACGTTTGAGAAATTAAGAGTTGCCAATTGAATAAAATCGAATTGGAATTTGAATAGTTTACAAGGGATATTTCTTTGTTCCTGATTATTAATTATCTAACTTCGTCTGACATATATATACATACGTACAAAACGAATAAAAATTTTATTTTTAATTAACCCCCGCCGGAAAAAGAGGGGTGTTATAAGTTTCACGTGTGTTGCTGTGTATCTGTGTGTCTGTCTGTGGCATCATAGCGCCTAAACGAATGAACCGATTTTGACTTAGTTTTTTTTGTTTGAAAGGCGATTTTGTCGAGAGTGTTCTTAGCTATGTTTGAATAAAATCGGTTCAGCCGTTCAAAAGTTATGCGCGTTTTACTGTTTGAATCACGGTGTTTACAAAAGATAAATGTGTCGGGGGTTTTTAAATTTTGAAATTGTACTTATTGAATAAAGCGACTAGCGAGTTTCTGTAATTTACTGCATTACCTCTGCTCACGAAACAGTAAAGAAATACAATCTTAGGAAACTGGCATGTCATACAACCGAAAATTGGAAGTCGTGTATTTTTTAAAGTCTTTTTAGGCGCGCGTTTGACCACTATCTCTCCTGGTGGTAAGCGATGATGTGGTATACGGTGAAGCACGCTTGCCTAGAAGTAACCTATTCACCATTGACTTAAAGAACCCAATGTTGTAGCTATCAGGAAACAAAGACCCCGGAAGGGAATTCCACTCCTTAGCTGTGCGCACAATGAAAGTACTAGGAAAACGCTTTGTATGTGTGGTTGGGATGTCCATTGTACCGATGGCGCATGGCCGTACGTCTTGTAGTCCGATGATGGAAAGGGCTAGGCCGAATCAAATTGTGCAGTTCCGTCGCACACTCCTCGAAATGTAACCGATAAAAAACCGACAAGCTGGCAACTCAGCGTCGATGTTCGAAGCTCTGGAGCTTTGACGCGACCATGTGACATCTGCCAGGGATTGGGTTGTAATCTTCCACGCGAGTCCAGAGTGGATTGCATTGGGTTCGCAAGGTGGAACACAGCCCACACCATCTCACAAGGAGGAGGTCTTTTGCCCAACAGTGGAAACATTGCAGGCTGACTACGTTATAGCAAAAACTACTAATGTTTGTAAGTCGTTTTGTGGCAATTTAATAATCTTCTTTCTTTCTTCAATTTGCTAATTGCAGGGTTTAGAGGTTTATGTGTCGGGGGTTTCTTAAATTTATAATTTTATTTTTATTGTTCCAAAAAAGTGGTGGATTTGAAATATGTGTTTTTATGTTAAAACTTCATGCAACATACTGGTGTATGTGTTCACCTAATTTAGGCGAACACAAATGCACAAAACACATATTAAACTCAAATTTAAAAAAACCCTTAACGCAACCCATAACGCGTTTAGGTGGAGTAAATTATAACGTTTTAGGTGAACTGTTTTAGCACGATTAACACTGAAGAGTTGCGTTGTCTTCTGCTTATATTACGCAAATATAAACGAAGTCTTACGCAGTTTTACTGGAGGCTTTTCTTAAGTCACCAGGTATCGTTTCATCAAAACATTCTTATACCTACCATGGTGGTCTAGACTTTTCAGTAGGATTCAAGATCGCGTCCATCTTCATCTTGGTCTACCGCGGCGTCATCAAAAATAAATCAAAAACAGCAGAACTATTTTTGACGACTATAAAAGCAAAAAAACCAAGTGCCTATACTTAACATAAACGGTATACTTAGGTGTGAAAACATTTATAAAAATAATAACAAAACTAACCAACAATATAAAACCTCTCAGAAGACTCTCAGAAGATGTGTTCACCTAACTTAGGCGAACACAAATGCACAAAACACATATTAAACTCAAATTTTAAATAACCCTTATGACAAACTCAAAAATAAATTAAGATTGAACAATTTTCCTATTAGACCTTTCGGAACGCCATGTTAATAAAAATACTCTTTCAGTCTCCAGTCTAACGTATATGCAAATAGAAAATTACAAAAAACAAGTACCAAACAAAAAACAACGACTAAACTGCAGCAAACCATGTGAATAATATACTCTGCCAACTCTGTTTAAAAACCTAGGCCATCGAGTTTTAAAAACCCGAACTGTTTCATGCTTTTCGCAGAAAAAAAAGATGTACAGCCCACATAAAAGTCCCGCAAAACGAAAGTTGGTTGTTAGTAGAGACAACAAAAAACGACACTGAATAAATAACGCCTGGGTTTAAGCGGCGAGTTAAATGTTTTTGCTGACTGTCGGATGATATTTTGATTCGGTACGGTTCTTATTTCTACACTAGCTGTTGCCTGCGAAATCGACTGCGTAGCATTAAAACTTCGAATTACCAATTTTTATATTTTATATTGCTTTATATTCTATATGTGGGCCGGGCCGCCTTACTTGACAAATTATTAGTTCACCAAACATACTTCCACTCTCTTTCCACCCCCTTTAAGGATGATTTCCGGGATATAAACTTGATGCTAATAGATGGCTCATTTTTAAATTTCTGCGGCATTCCACTCGATTGTTAAAATTTGCATTTTAACACATTTTGGAGCAAAAACTGTAAAAACCTGCAAAAAAATACTATAAAACAAACCTTCTCCTTCCCAGGGTCTCAAAATATCTCCTTCCAAATTTAATCCAAATCGGTTTGACGGTTTAATCATGAAAAGGTAACAGACAGACAGACAGAGTTACTTTCGCATTTATAATATTAAGTATGGATGTGTGGGTAATGGTCTGTGCCCCTTTCTGGTGAATGCTGGCGTGTTTTTGAGTTGTTCTTGCATTATTAATCTGCTTACGTAATTTTTCATGTTTAGCGTTTAGGTGGAGTAAATTATAACGTTTTAGGTGAACTGTTTTAGCACGATTAACACCGAAGAGTTGCGTTGTCTTCTGCTTATATTAGGCAATTATAAACGAAGTCTTACGCAGTTTTACTGGAGGCTTTTCTTAAGTCACCAGGTATCGCTTCGACACAAAATTCTTATAAATACCATGGTGGTCCAGAGTTTTCAGTAGGATTCAAGGTGGTGTCCATCTTCGTCTTGGTCTACTGCGACGTCATCAAAAATTAAATCTAAAAAATCTCATCAATTTTTAACTTTTACATAAACGGTATACTAAGGTACCAAAACTTAAAAAAACTAACTAACAATATAAAACCTCTCAGAAGACTTCAACTTCAGAGTGCCAATATTCGAATACCACTTCAAGAATAAGAATATACGGCACTATTGCATCTGGGCCAATATCATCACTCACTCGTGAATTGACAAGACCATTTCCTGTTATCACCTCTAAAATATTTGAAAACATGTACTCGATTCAAATCTCTGTTTATTTATGAAGTTTATCATGAGCAAATGTAAAATGGGGGACTTCGAGCCTTAGACATTCTATGCCAGTCAAATAAGGGTGATCAAGAAATAATATGGCAGGCGCATTGTTTTAGCCGTGGAAAGCAAAAACAAAACTAATAATAAGTTGCTTAAAATGGATATTAGATAATTGATTGATTAAACAAAATACTCGTGTCAATAATCGAATGGTTTGGTTTCTTTATGGGGCTAAATGTATTACTACTTTTCTTTTAGCATGTCTTTTAAACATCTTCTTTTAATGTAACAAATATGTTAAAATATATACAATTCAATATTCTAAAAAAATAGCCTATATACGAAAACAAAGGGGAGAGGGACAAGGGCTCATTGTGAATCAAAAAATTCCTCCACATCAATGACAATGGGCAACGCACTTAGAACGCTGGCAGCATTGCCACGTTGGATGGCAAATTAGTAGGAATGCTGATTCACTGGCCGAAGAAAAGGCCAGTCTTCTGGTCACGTGAAGAAACGACGAGCTTTGTGCTAAGTGCTTTGTTTGTCTGGAAAAACTCGATGCGCACGGCTCAAACCCATAACTGCCAATAAGGTTGTTATATTTTTCAGGTATGGTCCCAGAGTAAAAGTACCTCTTACTGTTACCTCTTAAAATATTGCCGATGTATTAAAAGTCACTCTGCACAAGTATCAACTTAAAAAACAAAGTTGATTTCAGAATGACTAGTACTATTATAACAATTTGAGCCGGTGATGATGACTATTGAAAAACTCTTAAACATTTTGTAGCGCAAAGTGAACTTTACGTACAAGCAGTAAAGTTTTTTTTCCCAAAACTCACATTTGTTTACACATTCGAAAACGAAATTGCTCGCCCACTATACCAACGAAAGCCTCTAGAAATGTAATATCGTTGCTTGAAACAAAACATTTTAAGATATATTACAATGCGGAATGGAACAAAGGACGCAGAAACCAAGTCTAACCTATCGTGATTAAACTGGAACCGTACTCTCAAAGGGAGGAGTTAGAAGATCAAAATTAATGTGGTTTTTGAACAGAGTTTGTGTGTTCAGATTGTCATCGTATTGTTGAGAGCTTTGCTGAGACCCCATGATGAGACCACAGTATTAAAACAGGAGCAAGGAAGATAAATTAATAAATAAATAAATAAAAGGGTAGTAAAACTTACTGCCATTGAGGAGCTCGTGGCTAAATAATAACAGCCGCACGGGTCGATCTTCAAGGTTAAGAGCGGACTCTAGTCAACAGGAATTTGAAAAATAGGTATTTGAAAAAACTATTGCCGTCGCGTCACCTCCAACCTCACCCCGTAAAGTGCGAAAGGGACAACTGCAGCTCAGGCTGATTTTACCTACAAAAACTTTGACTAAAAGACGTTTCGTATTCTGCTGTTTTCTTCATGAAAACTGGTCTGATCTAAAAAATTCTTATATCATAATTTAGAGGAAAAGTATATCTATGCTCCTATCATTTCTTTTTTTGTTAAAAACTTATAAATTTTGTCTGAAAGTCATCTGAACATGGCGGTAAAAACGGGCATTTTTCGGATTTTTGTATTGTCATATTTCTTTTTGTGATTATGTTTTGGAAAAAAGGAAATGATACAGGCACGTATTAATTAGACCTAGATTTTATGGAAAAAAATCATTGCTCTAGAGGCATTATCCACGAAGAAAACAGCAGAATGTGTTTTTATGGAGAAAGTCTCACTAGAGTCCCCTCTTAAGCAACGCTTGACGAGGTCGGCCCGTGGATGATGTGACGTGTGACGTGGTGACCAATGCAACATACCGAGTTTCCTCCGTGCCTCGGCAAGCACGTTAAGCCGTTGGTCCCGGCTGTACTTTGAAGATCTATGACAGTCGTTACGAGTAGTCAGAAGCTTGAGATCTGATAGCAGTCTAGCCAAGGGGTACCGTGTTACCCAGTTACTGGGTTGTGGAGGTCAGATAGGCAGTCGCTCCATGTAAAACACTGGTACTTAGCTGAATCTGGTGAGACTGGAAGCCGACCCCAATATAGTTAGGAAAAAACTAGGCAGATGAAAAGAGTAGTAAAACTTACACTGGCTAGAATCAAAATGTTCAAGTTAGTAGTAATTTTATGTTTTTATTTTATTTAGTGAAATCTCTTAGCAAGTAATTATACGTAACGTAGTAATTTAAACCTGAACATGTTCGTTTACACTTTCATCAAAAAGTTTTGGAACACAGTGCCTAAATAAATATACCGAGGACTACCTCGTGAATTTCACGCATATTATATACACGTGCCTCGAAATTGTGACTTTTGAGGTGTGTCGTAAGTATCAAAGATAGGGTTGAAAAGCCGCCAAGAATTATACTATTATGACAGTATACACTACTGAGGCAGCGCTCCTGCTAGGTGTTACAACTAAAAGAACAATGGCAGGTGCCCATATATTGTTTTAGCTGACATTAAAGTCCTACGTCATTAAATGAAATAAAACCGGTTTAACTCAGGGTGATGTTCTGAATTAGTTTGTGCAAGAATTTTTGTTCGATAATGTCGAGAATAATAGATATTCAGTCATAAACTTTTGAGGTTATGTCTGGGTTACTTTTAATAATGTGTTCAATACATTATACAATTTCGTGAAAGTAAAAGGGTAATATCGCATTCGTATTTCCATTACCTAGTTATTTCAGCATGAAATGTATAATAAACCTACTCTTTGGCAAGAGTTTATTTATTTAAACTAAGCGACTATGACGTGTCGTATCAAAAGGTCGTCGTCAACAACTAAGCTATTTTTTTGTAGATTTTGCCAATAATTAATTGAAAGTAATTCATTTATTTCTACTACACAACAATATTCTTACCTACCTGCAAGGAACATCTACACTTTGACACAAACTGTATTGTTAACTCATTTACTGCAATAAATACAAAAAATATATTATTACTTAATATACGTATAGTTACTGCTTGTCACTTAGCTGGCAAAACTAAGTTAAAGAAATTAACTAAGAAATCAAATTACTTTTCATTTATTATGATTATTTTTTTATCCGTTTTGAACCAGCCCAATAATACTTTAAAAAACGTAGACAATTAATAGAATTTCTTTCGTGTATAACTCACTTTCAGACGCTCAAATATAAGTCAGCTAAGATTCGCCATTGTTCTTTATTTATTAACTCCCTATCACCTAATACAACATATTTTATATGCATTTTCCGGGATAAAAATAACCCTATGACACTAACGATAGTGAAACTTTCTTCGGTATGTGGAAAGTCTATCAAACTCCATTAAAAAGGGAGAATCCTCTGGCCAGACGAGTGTTGTGTCTAGTCCAGGTAACTGCCAAACGGTTGTTGTCGAACTGTTGTTTAAGTTCAAACCACGCCCAAAACTGCTTGCGCGAAGGATTATCGAATGCAGGATATTTGTGTGACGTCACTTCATTAGTTCGTATGTGGCGGCTAAGATGCCGCTACTCTATGAGCGATAGAATATTAGAAATCGGGCCATTTTTACACAGATTAAAAATAATCCAATCTGTATAATTATTTGTATACATAGACAAGCGATAAATGATTTAAGATTGAGAGTAACACAATATTAGCATGATAAGGCTGTCACTTCCAAGTAACTAACTAAAAAGCACTAAATAACGTCAAATTTATCAAAACACTTTATTTGCCTAATTATTAATGTTTCTAAAACCAAAGTAGCGTAATAAATAATACCGATTTATCTTTTCTTAAGCCCCCGATTATCTTAAAAGTTTCTGAATAATTCATAGCGCTCAAAACTCAGGCAACTCGTTTTTTAAATCGAGATAATCCTCTTTAATCTAAGAAAGGTCATCTAAGAAATGTCTAGTCATTTTAAAGGAAGTTCGTTTGTGCCACAGAGTATGAAAATAATAGAGGTGACAACTCCTTAAAAAAATCATGATAAACTTGTCTGCCTAGCCTTTTACCCAATTATTCTTGGGATCGGCTTCCAGTCTTACCGGATTCTGCTGACTACCAGTGTTTTACATGGAGCAACTGCCTATCTGAACCCAATAACTGGGTAACACGGCACTCCTTGGCAAGACTGGTGTTAGATCGCAAGCTTCTGACTACCCGTAACGACTGTCAATGATCTTCGAATGAAAGCCGAGACCAACGGCTTAACGTTCTTTCTGAGGCACGGAGGTAACTCGGTATGTTGAAATGGTCACCCATCCACGGACCGACGTCGGCAAGTGTTGCTTAACCTTGAAAATTGATCCGTGCGGCTGTTATTATTTAGCCACGAGCTCCTCATAAAAAAAAAACATGAAAAACTACTTGACCAACTTTGGAGAAAAGGTTTCAAGGTGGCGACACCAGTCTTTCGACTGAAATAATGATGTTGATGAGACAAGGTTTTTTAATAATACAAAGATATCAGGGCTTACAAAGGTTACTTTGGTATTTATCCCTCGTTTCTGGCGAGAAATTATCAATAACAAATTTAACGCAAATCAATGTAATGATTGGTTATTGAAAATTCATTGGTTGAATGAATTTACAGCAGCTAACACTGGTTTGACAATTTTTCACAATAATTTTGAGATAACATTCGTTCCATAAACTGGTGTACAGTAAATATTAGACACCATTAATTTTCAGATGAATTTCGCTCAAAAACCAGAGTAAATACCTAAAAGAACTTAAGTCCCCAATGCTCTTTACTCCACTGCATGAAACGACGTTCCCCTTGCATTGCGATGATATTTACAGGGTAATAAAACCCCGAGAAAACTGCCATCTCTATCTTTTTAACTGCTCTGTGGTTCGGACCCACCGATTTCATTAGAACCCTTGGAGAGACCAGATGGCGAAGTCATTTGTAGAAATGAGCTCAGTGAAATGATCTTTAAGCTTAGGCAAACGTTAAGAGTCCCTTGGGAGGCTAGCTTAGGGCCTTGTGGTTCAGCGGGTATCACTAAATCGAGGAATTTGGGGTGTTTAAGTTAGTATGTTGTTGTTTTGTGTGTTTTGAGTGTTTGATTTCATGCCGCAGTGCTATTTAAAATATGTAGTTCGGAATCAAATAATTTATTTCATACTAGCGGACGCCTTGCGGTTTCACCTGCGTAGTTCCCGTTCCCGTAGGAATACAGGGATAAAAAGTAGCCTATGTCACCCGCCTATGTTACATAGTGTAACTTCCCTACGGTGACAGAATTTTTGAAATCGGTCCAGTAGTTCCGGAGCCTATTCGGTACAAACAAACACACAAACAAAAAGATCTTTCCTCTTTATATTATTGGTATAGATGTATAGATTAATCAGCATGTTTTAAGAACAAAATGTATCTTACTAATATTATAAATGTAAAAGTTTTGGATGGATGTATGTTTGTTACTCAATTACGCCAGAATGGCTGAATGGATCTGGATGAAATTTGACACAGAGATAGATTATAGTCTGGCATAGCACATAGGCTTTTCGTCCCGGTATGATGTTCCCTTGGGATAAGAAAATACTTTTCAGGTGGGCTTAGCAGCTAGCAGAAGCTAGAAGTTCATAAATGAATAATAATTAGTTCTAGTCCTCTTTTTGCAAAGGTAGTTTATTATGGAGAAGAACAGAAAAGACACTCCATATGATTGAGTCGATTGTCGTTTGAGAAAATCTTAATAAAACATGACATCACGTCATCACGCCGCGAAAGGGCAATTGTACCAGCGCCAGCGACTAAGCGATAAGCTATCGACAATTTTCTCGCTGAAGAAACGAACAAAAGATACAGATCCCGTGTCAATAAAAGAGACACATTATATTGATAGGTGATCGCTGGCTGTTCACACTGCCGGTGAGTACTCTCTCACCACAAGTTTTTCGCAGTGACAAGAGATATAAAAGATAATACTCGCTCGGTGATGTTCGCTTGGCGGTCAGAACTCACGCCGAGACCAACCAACCAACCCGTGCAGGAATGACCGCCCGAGCGAGTGGTGCGAGTAATTGCACGTCATAAAAAAACACTCGTTCATAGCTGAGCGGTAAAAATATCGGACCTACACACTCGCTTCTCACTGCTCGTCAACTCCTATCTAGATTCTAGCTTTGCTCGCCGCTCGCTTTTTTATTTTACTATTGGCTCGCGTTTGACCACTATCTCGCCTGATGGTAAGCGATGATGTAGTCTACAGTGAAGCTCGCTTTCCTAGAAGTAACTTATTCACTCTTGACTTAAAGACCCCAAAGTCTATAAGCTATATAATAGCTATCAGAAAACAAAGATTTCGGCAGGGAATGCCACTCCTTAGCTGTGCGCACAATGAAAGTATTAGCAAAACGCTGTGTGCGTATGGATGGGATGTCCACCATGAACTGATGTACGGTACATGTAATAATACAATATAATACTTGCAATAATACATATGTATTACCTAAAGCACACCCATTTGTCGCCAGTTATGTATAAGTTACTCTATATAGATATCTTTGTAGAGCAGAAATAACCTAAGAATAATCATAGAAACAATTACGGGCCGTAACCTCCTTAATAAACATATTTTTAATATAGGCGCCACAGACAGCCTGCTTTGCAGGGGCTGCCTTGACGATGAGGAAACAGCTACCCACGTCATCCTGGAATGCGAGGCCGTGGCTTCTCAATGTGAAGAAATCCTTGGAACAGTGAGGCTTGTGAAGCTCCCAGGAAGCTTCTGTGCTTTTGGGCTGAGCTAGGCTGGCTTTGTTGCCCCCCGGTGGGTTCTCGCATTGTCGAGGCGACCCCCCGCCTCGACAATGTGGGAACCTCAGTAGCCGTGGCTTGGACAACCACGGTGAAGCCAAGAGGAACCCGAGGAGGGGCCGCTCGTCAGGGCTTTTGCCGATAAGCCGAAGACGTAGCGGCCAACATGTGGGTTGCGGTGTTGCCTAGGCGACATCGCAACTGAGGCGGGCCGCGATGTGGTATGGGAGGCATCGTGGCTGAGGGTCGGAGGCCGCGGCGGGAGAGGAGTGCCGGTATTACGGTCGCCCTACCCTCCGCGGCCTGCACGGGGTCGCCACCGTCTGATGGCGGACGCAGCAGGGCCGCAGGGGAAAAGGAGTGTCGGTATAGCGCTGGCCGCTCTCCCTATCTCCTGCGGACGAAAAGTGGTAGGTGGCGTGACCACTGTCCTGACGCGTCACAGGGGGACCAAGGGTGCCATACACGAGGTTGTCTGGTACCCATGTGCTGGTTTGGTCCCCGAGGTGGTCACGGCGTACTATGTGTTCTGGTGCGCCGGTGATGGGGGCAAACCCCAGAGGAGGGTCCGGAGACGGACAGCCGCGGCGGGTTCGCGGATGTATGCTAACGCGTTCCCGTGTTCCCGCCATAAGCGGCACAGGAGGACACCGTGGAGTTTTAGTGGGTTAGAGTCCCACATAACTGCGCTATCTCCCCGTGGTAGCGCAGTATGCATGAGCATTTCTTCACGTGAAGAAAAAAAAAAAAAAAAAAGGCTGGCTTTGTTAGCCAGAACCCCCACGCACAACGGATCGAATGAAAGTCTAAAGCGCAGTCCACACAGAAATGGCGTCGGGTGCGGACAAGACACGGGCGGCTTCCTATTCCATTCAAATTGCATACAAAATGCATGGCAATAAAGCGCAATTTAATCAGGAGCGGGCGCCGAAATGGCGCATCATAACCACGTCCGAGCAACGATATACCGTGTGTCCTAAATTGCGCTTTACTTGCATGCATTTTGTATGAACTTTGATTGGAATAGGAAGCCGCCCGTTACATATCCGAACCCGACGCCATTTCTATGTGGCCTGCGCCTAAGTGCGGAAAAAGGAGTCCCCATCATCATCATCATAGCTATCTTTGTACATTTATTTGAATTTATACCTATTCATGTAATAGTTCAACATTTAAGTGTTTCTGCAAATCTGAGGCAGGTCCTGCTTAGTTTTTGTTTAACTAACAAAAGCCACTTAATTAAACACTGAAAAAATGTATAACACACATTTTTAAAAGTAATAAAAAAAAGAAAACTAAATAAAAAAAGTTAAATTATGCTGTGCATTAACATATGATATAAGCAGTCGGGATTTTTGATTTTTAAATTAACTTTTTTTCCAATTACATTATGTAGACCCTTACAAGCCTTAAGCCGACCGGCTTCTAGTCTAAGCAGACAGATACACAAATATACAAACACAAAGGTACACACGTCAATCTTATAACACCCCTCTTTCCTCCGGGGGTTAAAAACTAGGACCAACAAGAAAACCTTCCGTTCGAACCTTAAAGAACAAGTGACGATCCATTGTGCCCTCACACAATGAAAAGACATTTGAACTAAACAACATAAACTTAGGTTACTTTTCACAATGAAACGGGTACAAGGAAAGGATTCTTGCGTTCTATAAAAAGAAATGGACGAAATAAGGAAGAAGGAAAATATTACTTCCTTTTTCAGTCAGGAATTACGGAAGTCAAGTCCATTAACTTGTGTTTTGGGCTCTCTTCAAAAAAAAAATTTTTAACGGAATTTTTATTGGGTTCGCGTAAAAGTAAGAAATGTTGTCGGAAATTATTTTGGTTAACGACCAAAATAAGAATTTGTTAAGAATTATTAATTTCGAAAGGCGATTTAGACAACGCGTTTTTTATACAAATTGTTAGAAGAATTAGAACGGTTTTTATGAAAAATCGTTATGACATTATCGCATCATGTCTGTAGGCTTCGTATTTCACACAAGCTTTCGCCAGCGGTTTCCTCAGTGTAAAAGTAGGAAATCATCCTAAAGGAGCACACTAAGAAATATCTTATGTGCTATTCCAGGGTGGAAGGAGGATGGCTAACCTTGTATCAAGTTTCATCCAAATCCATTCAGCCGTTAAGACGTGAAAAAAATAATCAACAGACAGATAGAGTTACTTTCACCTTTATATTTTTTAACCGACTTACCAAAAAGAAGGAGGTTCTATGTTCGACTTTATGGTTGTATTTTTTTTTTGTATCTTCACCGATATATCCGTTAATTGTGGACCGATTTTGTTTTTTTTTTGTTTTAAAAGGTTCCGAAATTTTTCCCATTTTAATTTGGTGAAGATCTGATGAAGAACTTCGAAGATATACGGCAAATCTCTCGGGATTGCTGCAATCGCATGTCTGTTTATTGTTTATACCACTTCATAATGATTTTCGGGTAATCTATTCTGGCGTTATAGGTACCATACTAAACAATTTGCCTGTACCTACCTAGTACAACTGAAAGTTGGAATTAGTATTTAATTTAAATAAGGCTACTAAACAGTTCGTAGAATTTAAAACGAAATGAAAACCATTAAAATCAGTTACCAACAAAATAGATCCATTTAGAAACTACAGCAGAACACGAAATTACCTTTACAGAACTAAATAGCTTAAACAACTTTCAACAAAACGTTGCCCCAAAAATCATTCACAGAGCACGCTAATTTAACTTAAAATTTATAAATTAGTAAAGTCGTTCCTATTCAAAGTAAGGCAACAAATTCAATTAGAACTTGCCTAAATCCATTGATCAAATCTGGACAGACTACGCCTAAGTTCATGGACAAAGCAAGAACTTAGTTCCGCCTTTGTTCTAGGTTTGTAGCCGAATCTCGCCTCTGCAAATGCGGTCCTTTCGCATGAAATCGCAAGTGATTAGCAGAATTAGGTCTGAGGACTCATACAGCGGAAACCCCACCAGTGGGAGCGTTGTAGGCTGCTCTTCTTATGCTCATACTATATAGAATATCAGCTTGGAAATAATTCGAAGTTTAAATTTTTGGCTTCCATGTATCTGCCATCACCAGGTTCAGTACAAGTGAGTCGGTAACTTATGCCAAATTAATTGATAAACATAAAACAGAGAGAGGTGTCTTACGGAGTTCGATTCATAAAATTTACCGTCTTATCAGTTTATTTAAATATGATGAAACTAAAATAAAAACAACACAGCAAATGCTCAGTTTAGACACATAATTGCGGCTGCTAGCGGAGGTACTGTATGTGTCTAGTCAGCGCGCTCTCGTGCGTCTTCGTTTTTAATCGTGCACCTCCGGTTCTCTCTTAGGCGTCTCACTTTTGTGCAGATCTTCGCTTGTACTATTCTGCATGCAGCACGCTGTGCCTCGCACAAATAATCACGCAGAAATGATTATTTATATTTACTTATCTAATACCATTAAACGAGCAATTCTTGTATACGTATATGACGGCTCCAACGATTCTCACAAAATTTAGTTATTTTAATGAATTAATTAATTACTGATTTTAATGAACCACAGTTTAGTAAAGGAGCTCGTTGCAAATAAATAACAGCCGCAGCAGGGTCGGTGCGTGCAGGAGTGACTATTGGATAAGACAGATGGACAACTTTTCCTTTACTTAGTATAGATAGTTCAACACATCTGTGCTCGCGGCGCCATGTGTGCGTGCGCTATGCGTACGTTTGTAATTATACATTATGCATTTGTGTGCCAGTGACGCGGCAGACATCATCTGAGCCAACCACCCACACATGCTTACCCACACATAGCGCCGTGCGCAAAGATGCGCATCTAGATCATACTTAAGGTCTATCCACACATATCAGGGCCACGCCCAGGACGTGACAGGGCTGTGCCCAGGCATTGAAACGTCGTCAGTGGACCGTGCACAGCCCGTGCACGGACGTGTGTGAACGAGTTCATATAAAATGTACATACCGATATTTTTTTGAGCCTCTGACGGCACGGTCTTTCCATGTCCCAGGCACGGCTCTGATATGTGTGAATAGACCGTAAGATTCCTCCGTGTCTCGGTAAGCGCTTTAAACCGCTAGTCCCGGCTGCTAGTAAATCTTACACTAGTCTTTCCAAGGGGTATTGTTTACCCATTTACTGGTTCAGAGGTCAGATAGGTAGGCAGTCGATCCATGTCAAATACTGGTATTCAGTTGCATTCGGTCAGACTGGAAGCAAACCCCAACATAATTGGGAAAAGGGAAGCTGATTGATACTTTGTTCACGTCCTTCGCTATTATAACGGAGTAGCAGAAGCCCTCCTGGCCCGACTGTTACGTCCCTCATCATCACCATTTCACCAGAAAGACGTCCACTAGTGGACATGTTCTCGCCTAATTTTAGCCACATCGATCGGTTCTGTTTGTCTCGCATCCAGTAGATTTCCATAACCTCAACCAGATCTTCGGTCCACCAAGTGGAACGCCTTCCAACGCAGCGACTTCCAGTAGGCAGTTCCTTCTCCAGAACTTTTCGGCCCTATCGGCCATCCGTTCTGCGAGCACATCCCTACTCTGTCCATAGATAATAGATTAGTATTCTACTCGTTTCCCATTAGGAATAGTTCCAGTAATTTACTCCGGAACTCAGCGTGAAAAAGTAATTCAGGGTACCTTTGACTTGGCGAAATTAGATAATACAACGTACGAACAAAAAAGGCAGACTGCCTCAAAATTTAGCAAAATTGTGGATGTTAAAAACTGGTATAAACTAGTTTAGCGACGGTTGGTTGGTAACAAAGTTCTGTAATAAGGTTTCCTACAGGGTAATTTATTTGAGCTGAATAATTTTTTTGGTCCATTTACTAGAAAAAGCATATATTTATTTGTGTATTTTCAAAAAGGAGGCAGCCAACGTAATTGTTTTTAGTGAAATTGGTTTTTTGGCCAAGTACTAGTCAGAAATTACTGCAGAAAATCAATCTGCTTGACCTTTTCCAACCATGTTGGGTTTGCTGCCGTTTTAACTTGTAGCCGCTAAATACGAGTTTTGACATAGAGCGACTGCCTATCTGTCTAACCTCTAAACCAGTAACTGGGTAAACAATACCCCTTGGAAAATACTAGCCAGTAATTACTGCATTAATGTTTTATTTTAATATCAATATGCTTGAACTTTTTCATCTTTGTTAGGCTGGGTTTTCATTGGAGCTCGTGGCTAAATAGTAACAGTTGCACAGGTCTATCTTCAAGGTTAAGCAACGTTTGACGAGGTCGGTCCGTGGATGGGTAACCATTTTAACATTCGAGATTCATCCGTGCCTCGGCAAGCACGTTAAGCGGTTGGTCCCGGCTGTCATTTGAAGATCTTTGACAGTCGTTACGGGTAGTCTAAGCCTGAAATCTGACACCAGTCTTGCCAAGGTTTATCGCGTTACCCAGTTACTGAGTTATGGAGGTCAGATAGGCAGTCGCTCCATGTGGAATACTGGTACTCAGGTAAATCCGATTAGACTGGAAGCCGACCCCAACATAGTTGGAAAAGACTTTCTAGGCAGATTGTTGAGGTTGGCTTCCGTTTTAACTGGTAGCCGCTGAATATCAGTATTTGACATGGAGCGACTGCCTATCTATCTGACCTCTGATTCAATAACTGGGTAAGCAATACCCCTTGGCAAGTCTAGTATAATATTTTCTAACAGACGGGACTTACGGCTTAAAGCGCTTTTCGAGATGCGGAGGAGTCTTGGTATGATCTAATCGATAGTCAATTAGTTACCCATCCACAGAACAAACTCGGCAAGTGTTGACTAACTTTGAAGATGGACTCGTGCAGCTGTAATTACGTAACCTCGAGCTCTTTTTATATTTCAAACGTTACAAACTCATTCAACGTTACGTACTCATTTAAAGATAATAAGAAAGGAACTTAATTTATGCACTCATGAATCTTGAGCATTCAATTTCCTTTACAAGGCAAAAGACAATTAACGTCAGAGTGTCAGGCATTGTAAACGCGTGCAAGACAAGGTCATGCCTCTAAATCACAGCTATAGACATCTATGCCAATATTATAAAGAGGAAAGATTTTTTTATTTTTTTGTTTGTTTGTACCGAATAGGCTCCGAAACCACTGGACCGATTTGAAAAATTCTTTCACCATTAGATAGCTACATTATTCCTGAGTAACATAGGCTATAATTTTGACTGGAGCGAAGCCGCGGGGGTCAGCTAGTACTTTATTTTTTAAAGTCCAGTTTTGTAGTTTCTTGACCGCAATGGAGAGGGCTATGCTCGGATATTCCTTGCATGATCGAATCAGAAATGTAGACATCCGAAAGAGAACCAGGGTTACTGATATAGCCCGAAGAATTGCCAAACTTAAGTGGCAGTGGGCGAGGCACATTGCTCGTAGAACGAATGGCCGATGGGGCAGAAAAGTTCTGGAGTGGTGACCGCGAACCAGCAGACGTTACGTTTGAAGGCCTCCGTGCGTGGACCGATGACCTGGTGAAAGTTGCAGATCCGCTGGATGTGAGACGCACGGGATCAATGTGGCGACGCTTGGGGAAGGCCTATGTCAAGCAGTGGACGTCTTTCGGCTGATATGATGATGATGATGTACATTCTTCTCCACAAAAAACCTACATTTGCAAATAGGTGATGAATGGGTTTTTTTTAACCTTAATATTGTAATTTAAAAGTGGCCTAATTAGAAAAAAATCGTTTCAAAGGTTGACTGGTAGAGAATGCCTTGTGGCATTAAGTCCGCCTATGTACCACTATTGTACATGAAGTTTAGTAGAATTATTTTTATACTCAGTAAAATCACCTAAACAGTGTTAAATTAGAGACATGATAAATTCGTACTGGAAACTAGGGTTTAGATTATATTATAAATAAAAGATATGAAGTTGCTCTCTGAGTTTATAAAGAGTTCTTGCATTGTCAGTTTTAGATTGGTGACCATTCTCATATCGAGAACCCTCCGTGTCTTAAAAAGCAAACTATTTGTTGGCAATCGGAAGATATTATGATTGTAGCTACTGGTAAGTAGACAGATGACAGAAAATTGGGCAAATCTAATACCTTTAAACGAGCGATTCTTGTATACTTGCATAAATATAAAATCTGAATCCCCTAAACGGCTCCAACGATTTTCATGAAATTTAGTACAATTTTTAAAAAACGTCGTTTTCTCTATTTTCACCCGAGCAGAGCTCGGTCGCCCATGTATTATTACTGATGTAACCTAAGAAATATTGGTATTGGCCTAAAAAATTATAATACCAGCCAGTTACTGCCCCACTGCAGGGAAAGGAGACTACAGAGAAGGCATTAGACACCACACTTCTTCAAGGTGGATTGGCGATTTTAAGCAAATAGATGGGGTGGCAGTTGCTCCATGTACCATACCCATCAATACCCAAGTTGCATCTGGTAACACTGAAATAAAATATGAGAAAAAAAACAAAAAACCCGACTCCTTAAAAAGCGAAATAAAAAGACGTAAACAAGAAGAAAATCATATTGTGCTGATCGTCGATCGAGAAATCGGACAAGTTGTTTTTGGAAGAAAAAAAATTGATCCAAAATTCCCCATTTTTTATTTAGCCAGTGACACTCACAAGCTTAAGACAAATCGATTGGCGTAAGAATCATCAAAATCGGCCAACGCGTTTGGTCTCTGGAATGCCACATAGGTACAAACATAGGACTGATAAACACATTACCCTCCTTCGGAAGTCGGGTAAAAAGGGCTGGATGAACGATGACAGAGGTTATAAACCTCTGACATTAACGAACATTTTGACGTTATTAAAAAATTCAGAGGATCTCACATGACACAGTAAAAATTAAACGATTTTAAATGAAATGCTAAAAGGTCACATGTGAATTTGAAATTAAGGCTGGCCAGGCCTTTTGTGTCCCTAAATGTATGGAACAGATTTGAGCACAAAAGGTTTCCATCATGCTACCGGATGGCAAACAGTGGCCTTATTTTTTATACGTTTCCTGCGTAAGGATTTATTTTTGTATATCGGATACGTTTTTGGACAGAAATCTGACATTGGTGTTAAATATGAACTCTGTGAAGTACATAATGTTCTCTTTTACTTTACAGATTAGAACCTTGTGTGGGTATTCCAGCGGGGATGGCGATTTAAATAAAAATGCCTACCCTCCCAGGTGTATTCTCATATCAAATACACAGTTATACAAAAACAGTTTATAGAAAATAAAGAAAATGAATTATATAATAAAAGCACTAATATAATACTTATTTATAATCTCGAACACAAAACTAGTCTGCCTCTAATGGCGTTAGACAAGCTATTTATAAACGTAAAAAAATATATATGAAGGGCGAATGACGGTTGGCCACTGTCATTTACCGCGCTTTAAAGATCAGCAGTCCATTTTTGTTGCCAATGTTAATGTTAATAAAAAATAAGAAAAATATACACAGAATAATCACTCATTGTGCTCGATTAAATATAAAAATCGCTAACAATAATATTTCTTTTTAGTTCGTAGAATGAAGTCGTTGAGTTTTAACTAGATATTTTTTAGTTTTAAATATGAAACAAACTTATTAACTATACAATATTCTTGTGAGATTTAAGAAAAAGGTAGTTACAAATAGAAAAATTTCTACTAGAATTGAAAAGTTTGCCACTGTCTTACTTTATCACCAAGATCTTCCATGACAAGTAAAAACTGCATTGCGAAAAGGTAAATAATGTATTTATTTACTTTTATTGTGCGTATAGTTAAAGATTGGAATTTCCTGCCGGAGTCTCTGGTCCCTGATAGCTACAACCTAGGAGTTGGTTACCTATAGGCAGACGTGCTTCACCGTCGACCACATCATCGCTTACCATCAGTTCAGATAGTGGTCAAGAACGAGCCTATCAATTATAAAAAAATACACGAGCATGTTGCAATCTCCTGAAAGTTCTAATTTGAATTCGTCTATGACAGTTAAAAGGCTTCACTATCGGCGAGTGTACGTTCTTCCGAAAAATAAAAAACACAGCTTTTGTGTATGTGCACGAGAGCGAAGCCGCCAGACATTGCTAGTTATTTCTAATCGCTATTTCTTGATGCTTCTTCGTCATATCGATGATTCCACAATTATATAAGTTTTGACCAGAATTTAGCCACGTCAACAGCTTTTTCATTTGCCTCATAAAGGTCCTTCACGGTGCAGGTGTTGTTGCATAGAGATCACGATAGGAGGTGAGGCTTGTTTGAGAAATAGCTTCGCAATCGCACTGCGGGTCATTGGAGTACCGTCGTCTAACTAAGATGTGTCTGCAGCCACCCACTTGGCTTCGGAATCGGTTTAAAGATTTCCAGGTGGGCCATGGTTTCCAGGGAGCTTTTTTACGTGCTCAACATAGTCAGTCGGAGGAGGAAGTTTGAGGAGCCACAGCCTCTTCTTTGCGTCACTAGCACTGCTATCATTAATTGGTTTGGTTAACCTCAGAAAGCTTCTCCGACTCTTCAATCTGCCCCTTAGCTTGTTCACATTGTATAAAGAGTGTCGTCTATATGTCTCCTGTATGTGTTTTTCGACAGAACAGGCCACTTCTCTTCGGAACTCCGGAGTGCCTATTCCTGCAAGCGAGTACAGTGTTAGTTATTTTTAGTTCTATGCCCCTTAAAAGATTGTCCGCATTATTTCTGTCGCTTATGTATAATATAGTTTACATACAGTCAATATTTGTGCCTATGGGCTATGAAAGTAAGGAAATAGAGAGTGCACATGTGTTTATGCAATCATTTATGTGCTATGTACAGTAGCACCCGGCACCGATGGCAATCTCCACTGATATTGGCGGCCGTAGCAGAAATTCTCAGAAATTCCCACGCGGCTTCGCGCCCGTCAACTGGCTACCTATCTACTCTACCTACCCTACATATATGATTATTGCGTAACTCAAACCGTTTACGCAGCGCACGCAACGGAAGCTCTCAAAAAGGAATAATTGTTACCCGTTTCTGCAACATTTTTCATGTATGCTCCGCTCCGCCATTTTTATATTTTCCAATTTTTATGTAGCCGGAGATACTCACAAGCTTAAGACGAATCGATTGGCGTAAGAAACATCAAAATCGGCCAACACGTTTGGTCTCTGGAACGCCACATAGGCACAAACATACAACAACAACATATACATAGACTGATAAACACATTACCCTTCTACGGAAGTCGGGTAAAAATGGCTGTTTGTACGATGACAGAGAGGTTATAAACCTCTGACATTAACGAACATTTTGACGTTATTAAAAAATTCAGAGGATCTAACATGACACAGTAAAAATTAAACGATTTTAAATAAAACGCTAAAAGGTCGCATGTGAATTTGAAATTAAGGCTGGCCAGGCCTTTTGTGTCCCTAAATGTATGGAACATATTTGAGCACAAAAGGTTTCCATCATGCTACCGGATGGCAAACAGTGGCCTTCTTTTTTATACGTTTCCTGCGCAAGGATTTATTTTTGTATATCGGATACGTTTTGGACACAAATCTGACATTGGTGTTAAATATGAACTCTGTGAAGTACATAATGTTCTCTTTTACTTTACAGACTAGAACCGTGTGTGGGTATTCCAGCGGGGATGGCGATTAAAATAAAAATGCCTACTCTCCCAGGTGTATTCTCATATCAAATACAGTATTAAACAAAACAGTTTATACAAAATAAAGAAAATGAATTATAGACTAAAAGAACTAATATAATACTTATTTATAATCTCGAACACAAAACTAGACTGCCTCTGATCGTGTGAGACAAGCTATTTATAAACGTAAAAAAATATATAAATGGCAATGACGGTTGGCCACTGTCATTTCATCATCATCATCATCATCATATCAGCCGAAAGACGTCCACTGCTGGACATAGGCCTCCCCCAAGCGTCGCCACTTTGACCGGTCCCGTGCATCTCGTAACCAGCGGATCCCCGCAACCTTCACCAGGTCACCACTGTCATTTACCGCGATATAATGTATATCGCGTATGTGTGTGTGTGAGTGTGTGTTTTATCGTGTATGTTATTGTGCGTATAGTTAAAAAATGGAATTTCCTGCTGGAGTCTGTGGTCTCTGATAGCTACAACCTAGGAGTTGGTTACCTACCATCTACCCTACCCCGGTCAGGGTGCAGGTGTTGTTGCACAGAGAACACGATAGGAGGTGAGGCTTGTTTGAAAAATTCGCAATCGCACTGCGGGTCATTGGAGTACCGTCGTCTAACTAAGATGTGTCTGCAGCCACCCACTTGGCTTCGGAATCGGTTTAAAGATTTCCAGGTGGGCCATGGTTTCCAGGGAGCTTTTTTACGTGCTCAACATAGTCAGTCGGAGGAGGAAGTTTGAGGAGCCACAGCCTCTTCTTTGCGTCACTAGCACTGCTATCATTAATTGGTTTGGTTAACCTCAGAAAGCTTCTCCGACTCTTCAATCTGCCCCTTGGCTTGTTCACATTGTATAAAGAGTGTCGTCTATATGTCTCCTGTATGTGTTTTTCGATAGAACAGGCCACTTCAATTCGGACCTCCGGAGTGCCTATTCCTGCAAGCGAGTACAGTGTTAGTTATTTGTAGTTGTATATCACTTGACGGCTTGTCCGCATTATTTCTGTCGCTTATGTATAATATAGTTTGCATACAGTCAATACTTGTGCCGATGGACTATGACAGTGAGGGAATAGAGAGTGCACCTATGTCTGCGCTCTCACTTGTGTGCTATGTAAAGTATCGCCCCGCACCGATGGCAGTCTCCGCTGAGATTGGCAGTGTTAGCAGAAATTCAGCCTGGAGGAATATTATTCTTACATTAGTGACCAAACTCAGAATACTATATACTGGCCAAAATAACCGCCGTAAAAAAATACCCTCAGCAAATGAAAACATGAGAACGTTTCGTTCAAAGTCTAAATTGTATTTTTAAGCAGATCCATGTAATTTGTTCTCCATAATAAAAACTACGAAGAATAAAATGAGCTGTTAAACTGGGGACGAGACGAACTTAATTTGTGATATTTTTGGTACACATTTATGGAAAATGTTTTTTTTTTTATCTTTGTCATTGAACTGTCTCGTGTTTGTTTGTTATTAGTACCTATGTTGAGTAAATAAATAAATAAACAGATGGTAATTGGTTAACTGACTGGGATTTCAGATTGATGAAGAAACATTTTGTGACTTTCAATGCTAAAAATTTCAAGCAAATCCACATTTATATTTGTTGAAACTAAGGATACGATAGTTAGAACCCTTTTCCGCATTTAGATGCGCATTTGGTCCGTTGTGCGTACAGGCCTCCTCTCTGTCAGAGGGAATGGGCCGTAATCCACCATGCGGGCCCAGTGCTGGTTGATGGTACATGTCTACGAATTTTTGGTTTTAAGACATACCGGTTTCCTCACGATGTTTTCCTTAAACGTTTTGAGAGCAGTGGTGATGAAATAATGTATACAAAGTGAAGCGCCTGCCTGGTTTCGAAAACACGACCTACAACTTGTAAGTCGTGTTCGTTGTTGGAACTAATGTTTATCTCCAAATATGCATGATTATTTTATTAATTCTCTATATTTATATTAGTTTAGATTGATTTAATAATCTGCCCAGGTGATGAAAAACCTTAACTAACGCAAAAGTCGATCAAAGTTTTATTATCTCGAAGGTTTTTTCGATCACACTTATGAATTTGTTACACTAAAATTCTATCCACCATTTATTTTAAAATACAGTCAAGGAGACACGCTCTTCGCATACCAAACGATATTTTTAATACATGTCAAATAATAGCTTGGAATATTTTCACTTAAAGCCTCGTTTATGTCCATACTCACAAATAGTTTTATAGTAACTGGAGCTTGTCTAATTGGATATTGATCGTACTAACCATTGATTTAAACATTAAAGTTACGAGCGCTGGACCATTTTCTTACTCACATTCACCATACAAGAAACGCGACATTTAAAATGTCTCGCGTACACGACTACTCCCGAAGATTGCCGACCTCGTGGCGAGTTCGCTTCGGTCTATTACGACCTATGTATTGTATGACCAAACTGTGGTGTCAAAAATACGTGTGGTCTGCACTATCCTTACTATACAGGGTGGCCAAAAAGTCGTGGATCAAACGCAACTAAGGGTTAGATGGGGTCATAAGCTGCAAACAAATATTCTACGGGAGTTCCTTAAGGTCAACCGTGCAGATTTATGATTTATATTATATTTTTTATTTTTAAATAGACCTAACCGAGTTTTATGGTTGGGTTAACTTTGGCCTTGCTACAAATGATCGTCCTCAAAAGATATCAAAACAACGCATAGCCATGTGTAATATCATTTTAGAACCACTATAAAATACGCCAAAATTGGTAATACTGGGTCACTTTTCGGTAGAGTATTTTTTTCACAGTGGGGTCCGAAGTAAATAAAAAGTTATGATTTGAGAAAAAATATTTTGTTAAACTTAATATTATCTTCAACACACCTAATAAACAACCATCAATACATCAATAGCATGTCTAACGCAAGGACTAATCAGTACCAATTTATTAAAAATTATAAAATAGATACAGAATATAGATTTTATAGAATTTTAATAAGAATTAGTTAAAAAAGACAATTTTCTCATAAAAACACAAAATAAATTATAACTCTGCAGGGGTTGACCTTAAGGACCTCCCGTAGAACATTTTTTTTGCAGCTGATGACCCCATCTAACCCCTAGTTGCGTTTGATCTACGCCTTTTTGCCCCCCCTGTATAAGTCAATGTCTACTTATCATCATCATCACCATCTTTTCAGCTGAAAGTCTTTGATCGATCGGCCCTGTGTGTCTTGCAGCCGGCGAATACCCACAGCCATAACCAGGTCATCAGTCCACCTTGAATTTGTTGAATTAACCAATCCATTACTTTCTCAACCTAGATAAATAATCTTCTTGATTTCCACACACTAAGCATTATCTTAGATACCTATCCAATAATTTCTTGTAATCTTTGCCACGTTTATAACCATCACTTAAAACGGTTCTGTAGTAAATGGAGCTCCTCTAGTTCGTTATTGATGGTCCTAAGTAATTAAGTCTGGGGCTCCCTGGAGAAACACTAGACTGTCTCAGAGTTCGGCCTAATAAAATTAATTAGGTGATATATTATATGAGTCTAGCGTAACATAGGGCTTTTGTAACTCAACTGGACTTTTAGTGTGCAATAAAGTAACAAAATCATTCTACTTTTGTTTTTGCTGTGAGCAAATTGAGTAGGTACGGGACTTGATCATGAGGTTTGGGTTAGTTTTAAGAATAAAGAAATATCAAAGAACTACCTTTTCAGAACTAAGTTGAAGTCGGCTTGCAGTAAAACTTTTATTTTATTATTTATATGCTCGCGATTGACCACTATAACACCTGATGGTAAGCGATGATGTGGTCGACGATGAGGCACGCTTGCTAGAAGTAACCTATTCACTCTTGACTTAGATACTCCCAGGTCGTAGCTATCAGAGAATACAGACCCCGGCAGGGAATTCCACTTCTTACCTGTACGCACAATAAAAGTATTCCCAAAACGCGTTGTGCGTACGGGTGGGATGTCCACCATATACCGATGACGCATCACCGTTCCTCTTGTGGTCCGATGATGGAACGGGCTAGGCGGAATCAAATTGTGCAGTTCCATTGAAAACTCCCTGAAATGTAACCGATTAAAAACGGAAACGCTGGCAACTCGGCGACGATGTTCAAGGCTCTGGAGCCATGACTTGACCAGATTCTCATTGCCGATGAACCTCTTAGCCTTTTTTCCTATCGACTCAAGTGCATCAAGCTGGTATTTGGCAGATCCGTCCCAGAGATGAGAGCAGTACTCCATGCATGATCGATATTGCGCTTGACACAAGTTAAACAGATGTTCTGGCGTAAATTACCGTCTCACCGTCACAAGGATTCCCAACAGCTAGCTGAGTCTTTGCCTCAGTATGGACCAAAATTGAGGGTCGATGTCAACATGATGCTAAGAAACTCAAGATGGTCTATTATCGGAACGGCCACACCCCGTAAAGTAGGAGCCGGTTGGAATTGGCATGCCTGGGTCTTAGCAGCATTCGGAGACTGCCTTCAAGGACAGGTTCAAGCGCTCAACTATGGCCTCCCAGTGAGATTGGATGTGAGGCCCAGTAGCCCATGCGTCACGTACCTCTCAGCAATAGTGCTGTCGTCTGCATACTCAAAGATGAAAGAAAGAAGATGCAGTTGAACATCAATATTTTTACATGGAGTTCCTGCCTATTGGACCTTCACAACCAAGTAACTGGGTAACGCAATATCTCTTGGCAAGACTGATGTTGACAGTTTTTTATTTGTCTTCTGATCATTCTTCAAAGATTTACAATTGACAACCGGGACTAACGGCTTAACGTACTCTCCGAGAGCCGGCCAATTATAACTTCAAAAGAACAAAAATAGATACATTATACTTTCTCCATTTTACTCTTAGTAACCAATTTCGGAGAATTTGCTTCCCGATCTGGTACGAACTTATAAATAAACACAATTAAGGCAGACTCTAATTAAGTCCACCTGTGTAGGTAAATAATTTGTTAATAATTTTACTTAATCTTTAGGTGCTTGCTCACAGAATTAATTTTATAAATAGGTATGGCCGAAATAGGCTATTTATGTAACGCTTTGTACGAGTATAAATAATAAAATTTTACAAAACGTGGCATCTGGGACGCGGGGAACGAGGCAGCACCGTTCTGAGCGTGTGATTGGTTGGTTGGACTAATCGCTTCGCGTCCGCATTCCGTTCACTCCCGATTTTTTTTTTCTTTTTTCGTGGAGTTCTGCTTATGCATACTGGACTACCACGGGAAGATAGTGCAGTTATATGGGACTCCAACCCACTAAAACTCCACGGTGTCCTCCTGTGCCGCTTATGGCAGGGACACGGGCACGCGTTAGTACTCACCGCGAAACTGCCGCGGTTGTCCGTCACCGTACCTTTATCTGGGGAGTACCTCCCATCACCGGCGCACTAGAACTTACTGTACGCCGCGACCACCCCGAAGACCAAACCAGCACATGGGCGCTAATAGACCCCTTGTATGGCACCCTTGGTCCCCTTGTTAAAAAGACAAAAGACAAAAGATATTTATTTCAACTGGGCCACCAAGCGGCACTTTTGAATGTCACAATTTAAATTTAAATGGAAAACAAGTTGATTCTACCGTGCATTCGGAAAGTAGCTAGTTATGGAGAAGAATGCACAAGAAACTCCATACTTTTTAAATTTACATGGAATAAAAGTTGATTCTACCGTGCATTCGGAAAGTAGCTTGTTATGGAGAAGAATGCACAAGAAACTCCATACTTACTCTTTTAAAAAAAAAAAACGGTCAAGTAACGGATCAAGGTCAATGGTCCTGCCACCTACCATTTTTCGGCCACAGGGGATAGGGTGAGCGGCCAACTCTTTACCGACGTTTCTCATCCCCTACGGCCCACCGCGTCTGCCATCAACGGCGCACCGCAATACCGGTACTCCGCTTCCGTCGCGGCCTCCAACCCTCAGCTGCAATATCATATGTGTTTCGGAGACCCCATACGACATCATGGCCCTCCTCAGTTGTGATGTCGTCCAGGCGGCACCGCGACCTACTTGTTGGCCGCTACGTCGTCAGCTTATCGGTAAAAGCCCTGATGAGCGGCCCCTCGTGGGTGGTCAAGCCACGGCTACTGAGCCTCCAGGCCTCGACAATGCGGAAAGCCACCGAGAGGATCCCGAATACACTTGCGTGGACTTTAATTCTATCCTTTGCTTTTGTTGAGCTTTTAAAATATAATTGTAATGCCAGGAACAGATACCGGGAAAACATTGATATCCTAAATTTCTTGTATATTATTTATTTATTACACTTAATAAGCTTCACGAATTCCTCTCCTTTTTTAAAATTTCTTCTTAACCCACATGTTTACATATAAATTATGGCAATAACCATAGAATTTTCTTTTTCTAAGAATGTGAAATGTGAAAAGTGTGAAGATGTAGCCATCTCTGGTTTCAGAATTAACTAAGCCACCTTTGTGAACCCCAAAGGGCTCTATCTTGACTATTTCAGACTTTACCACCACAGAATAATGACAAACAATAAGGATCGTAGCGAGTGGCGTTCAGTAGCTTCTGTCTATTCCCATAGGCTTAAGTTTATCTATGTGTCTTTATGTCTCATACTTACCTTTTCTTCCACAGGTCCTTCCTCACCCATACCGTCGACTTCCTCCTCAATAAAGCCAGCAGACCAGAACGAGTTGACAGTCACATTCCTTCCTCTCGAGGACATATACAGCCATACGCCTGAAAAACACTTTGGAACTGAGAATAATACGGTGGTGACGTCACAGACAGGATCTACTGCACTCCTGCCGTGTGTCATCAGGAATATTGGAGATGGAATTGTAAGTAGCTTCATCTTCTTTTTTCAAAATGGTATCAAGTTGTGCGATGTTCTCTTTACAAGGAAATCAGATGGATTGAAGAGTGCAATATTATTTCCATTGATCTACAATAACTACAACCTAACCTAACTTAACAGAAAAATGACAGTTTTCTCAAAACTGTCACTGTGTGGGTCCATTCTGTTTTGCATAACTGGGTCCAACTGTACTTTGACTGTAAAAAATTCTGCTATTAGGACGATTTGCTAATAGGTCATTTTCTGAATATGACGTTCTGCTCATAGGTCGTTTTGCGAATATGACTTTTTGATACGGAGTCCAATTGTGAAACCTATGTGAAAATTGAAAAATGTTAGGACGTTCTGTAAAATAAACTAGAGAGAATCCGGTCCGATTTCGAACGTAAAACATTTCAAAAACATTCATTTACAGTTTTCAGTAAAATCATTGGCACACACCGAGTAAATTTACAGCTGGAAACGGTATATCTGCACACATTTTGGTCAATTTTCGTAATTTGTTACGATATTTAATTCGTTGATTTAAAAATGGTAATTACCTAGTAGACAATACATTACTTTTTTATTCCCCGAAGGGTTAGTCAGAGGTGCATTTACATTTGACCAGTTATGTAAAGTCAGGTTCATGAAAAAATCTAGGCGAAAAACCCAATAACACTGCCCGAACTGGAACTCACACCCAGGATGTCATGTTAGAAGATGAAGATGGAGCTACAAAAAAACTGCTATAAATAAATAAAAAACCGGCCAAGTAAGTGTCGGACTCGCGTACGAAGGGTTCCGTACCATTATCGAAAAAAACAGCAAAAAAAAAAAGACGTTTGTTGTATGGGAGCCCCACTTAAATATTTATTTTATACTGTTTTTAGTATTTATTGTTATAGCGGCAAGAGAAATACATCGTGTGTGAACATTTCAACTGCCTAGCTATCACAGTTCATGAGATACAACCTGGTGACAGACGGACAGACAGACAAACAAACAGACAGACGGACCGCGGAGTCTTAGTAATAGGGTATCTACGCTTTGGGTACGGAATCCTGAAAAAGCTGTCATAAATAAAAAAGACAAAAAAACACAAATAAATAATGACACTTAATCCTTTCGACCATAAAAAAACTTCCTTCCCAAAACAAAGCCAGACCTCAATTATTAAAACTAATTAAGAGCAAAAAGTCTTAAGTCCAATTTAGAATAACCATTAATCACCCAGAAAATCCAATCCAAACTTTAAAACAGCGCAATTTTGATCACAGAAAAACTTAATCGCGTATTTTATCTGGACCACAGCGGGGCTTATTACCGGGTAAACTAATGAGGCAGATATATTTAACCTCCCCGCACCCAGCTTAGTTTAAACCTCATAAATTTTCTGCCTTTTACATTCCAAAATAGAGTAGAATTTAGTAAAACTGTATTTAGGTTGGTTGGTTACTTGGGTGTGGGTGCTGTGTAAGCGGGAAACGGGAAAGAAGTCATCTATGGGCTTGGCGAGTGAGATTTTATCGGCGTAAGTGATTTTTGAAATATTTGGTAATTGGGCAAAAGCTAACTTGTCTGGACAAGTGACATTTTATCAACGAAAGCGTCGCGATAGTGATTGGTAAAATGTCAAAAATGTATGAGAATGCCAAGCGCTATCGAAATCGTATAATGCCTTATATTTTGAAAATTGCCATCGCTGTAACTTTGTCTAGAAGTTTTAGGGAAGGTATTTATTTTGTATGGAGGAGCTTGTGGCTAAATAATTACAGCCGCACGGGTCGATCTTCAAGGTTAAGCAACGCTTTACGAGGTCCGTGGATGGGTGACCATTTCAACATACCGAGATTCCTCCTTGCCTCGGAAAGCACTTTATCATTTTAAGATCTTTGACAGTCGTTACGTATAGTCAGAAGGTTAAGATCTGACACCAGTCTTGCCAAGAAGGTAATCAAGGTATCGTGATACCCAGTTAGTATGTTGTGGAGATCAGACAGCTGAATCCGGTTAGACTGGAAGCCGACCCCAATATAGTTGGGAAAAGGCTAGGCAGATTGATTTATTTTGTATGGCGGCTATTATGTGTAGGTTTATGTTAGGCTCAAAGACCGAAAACGCTCATTGAGCGAAAATATAGCAGAAGAAGATGTCGTTGGCAGCTAAGAAAAGTCAGAAAGCATTCTGAGCCATGACGCGAATTCGCGACGATGAAAGGGCGCCGATGAGAATTTGTATATTTTTCATGTATAGCTCGAGCAATTTTTCCGCTTAGTAAGCGTTTTCAGTCTTTGAGCCTAACATAATTATGCACGCCTTCAGAAAATACAGACCCAATTTTGAGCAGTTGACTAGCTAGACATCGAACATAAACAAAACGAGGTTTTTCTTTCACATCGGCTTAACTTTGTATAATGAGAATAGTTCATTGCGTGGTCGAGCTTCAAAACATTAATATAGCCAGCCAAGCTAGCGGGGCAGACTGTCTAGGCAGACATAATTATGTACATCTCGTTAAGGCTATTTTTATGCACCCTAATCGCGTTTCATCTGTTAGTCTACAACATGGCTTAACCATTAAAAAACAGCTACAGAAGGTCAACTCCATAAAACGAGCAAAAACCCCCGCACAAATTAACACGCTTCACGTACAGCGACACAAGCACACTCGCGAGCGGCATTTCCTTGAGATCGCCGTACGTACGCGTCTATGTGTGCGAAGGCTCGTTGGTTTTCACTCGTTGTGTGAAGCCGGCCTTCTGTACCTAACTATACTTTGTCTTATATGACTTTGTGCGTGGCGTTAATGAGATTATCCACTTGCTGAACCGATCTGACAACTCTTTGCACGTATGTGAACGCGTCGGTACTCGTTGTGGAGAAATATAGGCCAGTCATGCAGCTAATTAGAACGCTTTGAAGGCAATCGCCACGGCAATAATTAGCCTAAGGGAGCCTTATTGAATCTGAATTTCTCTTCAGTTTGAACAAACATTAGTCTTGGTGGTCCAGAGGCTAATACCTCGGCTCTCGTGCTTAAGGTCGTGGCTTTTTCCATGAATATGTACTTTTTAATAATATTTTAGATATCACTGATATCGGTGAAGGAAAACTGTGTGAGCGAACCAGGACTTTGAATTGATATAAGTCTGAAATCAACTACCCGCATTAAGCAATCGTGGCGAATAATACTCGTTCCTACACGGTATGAGAAGAGACCTTTGATCTGCAGTGGGACAGTAACAAGCTGGCATTCATTGAATAAACATCTTTTTTTTTTGTATGGGTAATGGACTACGGGGAGATAGTGCATTTATGTTGGATTCCAACCCACTAAAACTCCACCACGGACCGCTTATGGCGGGAATATGGACGCACGCACCCTCCTCTGAGGAGTACCCCCCATCACCGGCGCACCAGAATACATTGTACGCCTTGACCACCTTAGAGACCAAATCAGCACGGTGCCAGATGATCCCGTGCCAGGTCGTACACCCTTGGTCCCCCTGTGACGGGTCAGGTCAGTGGCCTTGCCATCTACCATTTTTCGGCTGCAGGAGGGGATAGGGAGAGCGGCTAACGCTATACTGACACTCCTTCTCCCCTGCGGCCCACCGCGTCCGCCTTCAGACGGTGGCAACTCAAAATGTTCCTGGAAAAACATATTGAAAAAGTGGTCAAATAAAGACTGGCCGTTTAGACGTGATACTCATTTTAAAATGAGCTACTGAGAGGTATTTGCGTCTTAACGATGAGCTCCTATCAGGATCGTGTAGTACACCATTATCATAAATTCAGCCGAAAGACGTCCACTGCTGGACCCCTCAAATGTCACCACATCGCAACCTTAACTACTCATCGGTTTTATTCTAGTAGAAGGCGTGTAGAAAGTTCTTATAATTTTATTGCGCTACTTTTGCTGCTTGTTGGAAAGTGTAAACGTGTTTAGGTGTTTCGCTCTTTGAAGAAACTTTGTTTCAGGTTTTCTAGACCAGTGATGGAAGTTTAGTGATAGTTGTTTAGTGTTTACAGTTTCACGAGGAAAGTCTTTGAGGAAGAGAACTGTATTTTCTTTAGAAATAGCAATTTTTTCTTACAAGACGTATTTAATTATTTTTTATTGGCTTTGTCCGTGTTAAACTGAGAAAGACATATCTGTCTATAGCAGCCCAAATTCTGGATTTCTCAATGGGAATCAGGGGATTGAAAGCAAAATCCATAGGTCACATTTTTTTTTGTATATTGGGTTGAAAAGGTCAGTTAGGTCGCTCCTTCTACTGTATTCAGCTGCAACCAACTAGAAAAGGACTAAGGCGACTTTAAGACTATGACGTATGTCTTATAGTCTGCCTGGTCGAAAATGTGATAAAAGAGAAAGTGTGATATTGACTGTGATCACTAGACCACTAAGGCATTTGTTTATCATTTATATTAAAACGGTACACTTACTTATTTATTACATACTTTATTGTACACCACAAAAACATACAGGACAAACATTTACAAAAACAAGTGTAGAATGGGCGGTCTTATCGCACTAGGCAATCTCTTACAGACAACCTTTACTTATGCTACTGATTATCACTTCCGCCCACTACCGTCTTTCACAGAAGCCACACCCTTTCGGATTGGAGAAAACGAAAGATGTACGGTGCCTCAGGTGGCGACATTTGGAAGAAATTGAAATATTGTCAAAAGCCGGCATTGAACTGTCAAACCTTTTGCCGGATTTAGACTTTTTAGTTATATTTGGATTTTCAGTGAATCAGGTGCCAGCTTGACATTTCAAATTATTTGTTTTGGAACATCTGGCAAATATCGAAGCGCTTTAGATAAATATTCCTAATTAATATATGAATATTGACCAGATATTGGTTTTCTGTTTAGGACACAGTGGTTTAATGATTGATTTGATTTTGATTACCCTTTTTTGACGTAGGTATAGTAATTTGCAAGGATTTAAAACATCAAAGCCAGATTTGTTCACCATATTATTGGAAAAAGGTTGAATATAGAATTGAACGCTATTGAAATTGTTGCTCATGAATGATACGGTTATGATATCCATTTCAACCACATATTCATAAAAATAAGAATTCAGGGAAAATAAAAATTCTAAAACAAGCTTTTTGAACTGAAAGGTACTAAATGTAATATCACTTGTGTCAATACATAACCAATGAGCCACTTTACGTCGCCATCATGAGATCAGCTCAAGAAAATCATATTATTTCAGTAAAATAAAATAATAAAGATATTTATTTCATAAAATCCAAAGTATCATAACCGCTTATCTGTCGAAATACCTATTTTGGCGAAAGACAATGGTAATTTCTATTATGTGTGCTAATTAGCGGGTCACCGGATAAGTATGTTAAGTTTCAACTAATTCGGAAGCAGAACAAGTGGTGGTGGAACGGTGGTCGACTTACGTGTCAAGAAGTGTCGTGTACGAACCCAGGCAGGCGCTTTACTTTGTGTAAATTATTTCATCACCACTGTTCTTAAAACGGTGAAGGAAAACATCGTGAGGAAACCGGCTTGTCCTAGAACAAAAAGTTCGAAGGAGTGTGACATCCACCAACACGCACTGGGCCCGCGAGGCAGATTAAGGCCCATAACAGGCCTATTACCTTACTCACAGAAAGGATGCCTGTGTCCCAGCAGTGGGAACATTATAAGACTGATAATAACTAATTCGGATGCCAGGAAGTGCTTGAGCAATTTTCAAAATTTTAAAATCCCCGACACATTTATCTTGCGATATCACCCCAATTCAAACTGTAAAACTTTCATAACTTTTGAACGGCTAAACCGATTTTATTCAAACATACCTAAAAACACTCTCGACAAAATCACCTTTCAAACAAAAAAAATATTAAAATTAAAATCGGTTTATCCGTTTAGCGCTATGATGCCACAGACAGTCACACATATGCACATATACACCAATACACAGATACACGGATACACAGATATACAGCAACACACGTGAAACTTATAACACCCCTCTTTTTCCGGCGGGGGTTAAAAACATGATCGACGCCACACACGATCCAGTTTACCGTCAGGTTCCGTTAGGCGGCGTCCGGTAAACTTAAAGTATGGCTGTCAGTATGCATGACAAGTCTACTTGAAGCAAACATTTAATATCGATTCTGCTGACTTGATCAAGATTGCAGCGTCTTGTAAATTTGAACGAGTGTATGAGCATGAGCGGTCGTAGTCGAGCATGAAGTAAGTTGGCATCGGCAGGCGAAGACGCATTTATCTCTGATTTGTTTTTTCTTTCATTAACTAGTTTTTGCACCACATTGAACAATCTCTACTTTCTGTTTTCTTAATTGCGAGCAATAAGCCTAGGATGGCTAACGCATCGTCACCCGTCGCTGATGACACCATGGTTTCAAATGCCGCACCATCATGCAAACTTGACGGCAAACTTGAACGTGAGCGTCTCGACGACTGCGACATCTCAATCAGGTGTGGACGCCATTGTTTTCTATTGTATCTGCTAATTATGACCGCTGAAGATGTATAAGACAAACTGACATTCTATAAGCTATAATAATAGCAAATGGACCAAAGTTTGTTTAAAATGCATTACCGAAATATCACTTCGTGAAACATATATCTGATAATCTTTAACGCTGATATGTCAATTTATCTAGAGGCTACTTCAAATCATCATAAAACTCTTTGACCCAATTCCCTAAATACTTCGATCACGAATATCTTCTTTACGTACAACCCAATAAAAAATCTACTGAAAGTAACATATACCTAATGAAAATGTCAAAATAATAAGAATTTACAGTCCCAACTTTCTTCTGTAACCTTTCAGGTCAATAGGCTCGGGTAAACATCTGACGTCATTTGTTACGTTAACGAAATGAATTCTATCGAATTAAGGCCTTCTGTGAGCTAGATTGAGATTACGTACGTGGTAATCCTGGATTCCTGGCGTTTTACCCGAAAGAAATGAGGGTTGCCAATCCATCCGCTAAGTTATTTAAAATGGGTCCAATAAAATTATCCTGTGTGAATCCGTGGATGTAATGGATACAACTACAAGAAAAATTTCAAAATTTAAAAATCCTCCGACACATTTATCTTGCGACAAGTAAAATTATAAAATTTAAAAAACCCCCAACACATTTATCTTGCGAAAACACCCCAATTCAAACAGTAAAACGCCCATAACTTTTGAACGGCTGAACCGATTTTATTCAAACATAAGTAAGAACACTCTCGACAAAATCACCTTTCAAACAAAAAAAACTAAATCAAAATCGGTTCATCCGTTTAGGCGCTATAATGCCACAGACAGACACACAGATACACAGACAAACAGAAACACAGCAACACACGTGAAACTTATAACACCCCTCTTTTTCCGGCGGGAGTTAAAAATAAGAAGGATTTTCGATCTCTCTAGACTTTTCGTTCCACCTGACTTTTCCTTGACCCTATACGCGTATCTGTTTTAACAGCACAAAACATACACCTTTCCTTTCATTTTGGTAACTCAACAGAATTCATTGCGTGTTTTACGCTGCTAAGTAGACGGATTTCTGAACTTATGAAGCAATGAATGCAAGGGACACAACCTGTACCATACTATTTAAACCTTCACAATTTTATTCCGAGACTCAGAGTAGTATCGGTTTGTTAGGTACAGGCAAATTTTAATAGCCTTGAGGAAGGAACCTTAAAATTTCGCCATGCCCGTCTGCCCGTCCGTCCGTCCGCAGCTTAGCTCAAAGACTCTTAGTACTAGAAAGCTATAGTTTGGCATGGATGTGCATGCATCACGCCGACAAAGTGGTAAAATAAAACCAAGTTTTTTTTTTTTTCGTGTACAAGTAAAGTAAGGATGTTTCTTTTTCTCTCGTCTATCCCATAGTGTGGCGTATCGTTGGATAGCCCGTTCAAAAATATCGGCTGTTTATAATTTGTGAAGAACCCTCTGTGAGCGAGTTAGACTCGCACTTGTTTTATGATGTCTCAGGTTTTGCAGACCCACCTGCTTTGACTACTTCATCGTCATCTGAAATGATGAATTTCAGCCGTAAGACGTCCACTGCTGAACATAGGCCTCCCACAAGCGTCGCTCATTGACCGGTCGCATGCGTCTCGCATCCAGCGGGTCCCCGCAACCTTCAACAGGTCATCGGTTCACGTAGTGTAAGGCCTTCCAATGCAAAGTCTTCCGGTCCGCGGTCGCCACTACAATATTTTTCGGCCCCATCGGCCATTTGCCCACTGATAATTAAGTTTGGCAATTTCTTTGACCACTTGCAATAACATAAAAATACGACAGCATTTTCATCTGATCATCAGGCGATTGACCACCGTAAAATTTAAGTCAAAATGGTGGATTGTAGAAAGGTTTATTTGGAGCAATGTCAAAAATGAAAATAACAATGTCACCTTTAACGAAGTGACATCTTACAGCCTGACTATTCAGCAAATATCTCACCTTATATCTTGCTACGACCGATTATCAGATCACGTTATGTACTCACTCCTCCTACGTTTTCACGGTGAGATGTTAACAGAGGCCTTAGTGCGAGTTTTCACTAACGCTCAATCGCGTTAAAGTAAACATCAATTTGTATTGAAACTGGATAAGCGCCTTCTGGGGACGGTAACAAGAAACCTCCTATTGAATACATTTTGACATAAGAGATCGTTTACGTTATCACGAGTGAGTACGTTAAAAAACTCGGAACAAGCACACAGAATAGCACTAAATTAGTTTTTGTCTATTCTTCGTTGACTATGATCAAGCAACATTCCCGGTATCATTAACAATTAGTTTAGTTGTTAGTGATACCGTAAATGAATTATAATTAGAGTTACTCAGATTTATTTGAAGATCACTAAATCTTCAATCTCAAAGGCTCTCTGTAAAAAGTACTCTAAGTTTATTAAAAGATCGTCTCGTCGTTTTATCCTATAACTCAGTGATAAATGATGTTCATTAAATGAGTTTCTTACTGTAATATCTTTAGCTTGTCCTTGTCAAATGTCTGGAAATAGATTTGGGAAAGTTCCATTAGCGAATGGCCTGTTCCTGACAGTTCTAGGTTACATTAAATATTAAATATCATTTTATTATTATTATCTCCAAAGATCTATCTTTGGAGATAATAAATGGAAGTATATTCTTAAAACTATGGTTATTTCAGGTTGAAACTAAAGTTAAATATTATGTTGACTTAATTATACTATATTGTAAATGTAAAAGTATGTATATGGACGTCTAATTTATCAGCCAGGACATAACTGGATAGACCAAATTTTTTTTTGGGTCATGAGTACCTATATAGACCTTAACTTGGACTAGGACATAAGATAATTTTTACCTCGATATTAAGTTCCCTTGGGATAACATGCAAGCGAATCTGCTGGCAAAAGTAGTACAAAAGAAAAAAACCGGTCAAGTGCGATTCGGATTCGCGCCCGTAGCATTATCGCATAAAATAGCAAAAAAGGACACGTTTGTTGTATGAGAATCCTACTAATATTTATTTTATTCTGTTTTTAGTATTTGTTGTTATAGCGGCAACAGAAAAAATACATCACCTGTGAAAATTTCATCTGTCTAGCTATCACGAATCATGAGATACAGCCTGGTGACAGTCAGACAGACAGACAGACGGACCGTTGAGTCTTAGTAATAGGGTCCTAAACCTATATATAATCTAAGAAAAATTCATCTGTCTAGCTATCACGGTTAATGAGATACAACCTGGTGTCAGATATATAGACAGACAGTGGAGTCTTAGTAATAGGTTTCCGTTTTTACCCTTTGGGTCAGTCATATGCAATCTTCAGCTAAAATAAGTGATTGGCCTTAACTTGCGAGTTAAAATAACTCCTAATCGCTGGTGGTCTCCTAAACACCTCTGCCCACCTTCAGGCGAGATGCTTATAACCGCAGTAAGCCACGCGAAACGGTTACAATTAAGTGGTTTCCTGAACTTGCCGCAAATGCCGGGAAACAGCTCAGAACTCAGAGGTGTTAACTAGTACGGACAACCATGCTTGTTAGTGTAAACCACTAGCCACGAACCATAAGTTCGAAACAAAGAGGCTTTAGAACCACAAAATAACTGTACAGTCAAGGATCAAAAGTACAGTGGCACTTTACCAAAGCTGAAGTACCTAAAAGTTTTTTTGAGTCAATAGTCTTCGACTAGTTTAATGCACCCTTTAGATTCTGTAAAAAATGATTATAGCAGTTGTGAACCTTTTAACTTCTTCAAGAAAGACATTCAAAGCTCTTTAGGATTGAGGAGTGTGACTGCACTATTGACCTTTGACTGTATGTACAGTCATTCCATACTTTAAATATGTTTTTGAAGTATAGAATTATGTGTCACCGAGGGGTATCGTATCGTTTAAGTGCCTGGCTAATATAATAACAGCCCTTACTCCGCTCTAGTGCTGTAAACGGTATCTTTCTAAAGCATACTCCTTAGTAACGGCTAGCCTTTTAGACTTGAAAGAAAAATATATGTATCATTGATTAGTGTACATTATTTGTGAATTATTTTGCATATGACTAAATAATTTCGCTTTAAAAAAATAATTAACAAAATAATATTTCCTCGCCTCCAAAACGACTTGGATATTTAAAAAAATTACACAGTAAAATTGATGGTTAATATTTTTTCTTAACCTACATAGGAAATGTAAAACAAAAAATATTTTGCAAACAAAACTGTCCAATAGGAGGTCCGATATTGATATTCCGGCATCGAGCGGGCGCACAGCCGGTACCGCGTTAACATTGTGGCATATATACGCCTTAACCTTGAAGCTGCTTAGCCATTAATATGGCTGCTGTCTTTTGTAGATCTTTTATTGCGTCCACGGGTAGTCAGAATCCCGAAAGACCGACAATCAGTCTTACCAGGGCGTATCGTGGTACCCAGTAACTATAGGTCAGATAGGCAGACACACGATGTATACGGGTACCGAGCTTCATTCGGTTAGACTGGAACTAATTTTCAATGGTCGTGTAGTTCTCTATCATTCTATAATTCGATTTTCTTAATCGAATCAGTACCTCATTATCATCATCAGCCTTTTAATTTGCCCATTGCTGGGACACAGGCCTTCTCTCTGTGAGAGGGAATGGGCCGTAATCCATCATGCAAGTCCAGTGCGGATTGGTGGATGCCACATGTCTTCGAATTTTTGGTTCTGGGACATGCCAGTTTCCTCACAATGTTTTCGATCACTGTTTTGAGAGCAGTGGTGAAGAAATAAATTACACAAAATAATGCGCCTGCTCGGGTTCGAACCCACGACTTACAACTTGTAAGTCACAGCCGTTACCACAAGGCAATCACTGCTTTTCCCACCCACCTCTTCATACGGAATAATTTTACCTATAAACTTTCCTGTCACAGGTCTGCTGGAACAAGTTTCTAATGAAATAAACAGTACCTTTGTGCTCTTATATCTGTATTATTTTTTTCTCTATTAAGTGTTTAGTATGTACATAACTAAATAATTTAAGTTTAGTTATTTTTCATGTTTTAATAAGTTATAGTTACACGCTACTTAAACTCATTAAAATTGCTTTTGCGAAGCTAAAATAACTTATACAGCTCTTTAACTTGTGACGATAAATTACAAAAAAGAAAGAAATGAAAAAGCAATTCATTGACTAGAAATAAATGAGCAAAATTCTACTTTCGCAAAGGTATCTTTAACTAAATGATCAAAAGGTCACCTAGCGCTTAATTAGGTACAATTACTCACATAAACTTTATTAGTAATACTCAATACGCTTCTTCGTTAAAATAGAAAAAACTGGCCAAGTGCGAGTCGGACTAGCGCACGAAGGGTTCCGTACTTGGTAAATTGCGATTTATGATTTTACGATTTATGACGTATTAAAAAAACTACTTACTAGATCTCGTTCAAACCAATTTTCGGTGGAAGTTTACATGGTAATGTACATCATATATTTTTTTTGGTTTTATCATTCTCTTATTTTAGAAGTTACAGGGGGGGGACACACATTTTACCACTTTGGAAGTGTCTCTCGCGCAAACTATTCAGATTAGAAAAAAAAATATTAGAAACCTTAATATCATTTTTGAAGACCTATCCACACGTATGGGTTTAATGAAAAAACATTTTTTAGTTTCAGTTTCAAGTATGGTAACCCCCAAAATTTATTGTTTTTTTTTCTATTTTTGTGTGAAAATCTTAATGCGGTTCACAGAATACATCTACTTACCAAGCTTCAACAGCATAGTTCTTATAGTTACGGCAAAAAGTGGCTTTGACATACGGACGGACAGACAGACAGACAGACATGACGAATCTATAAGGGTTCCGTATTTTTCCATTTGGCTACGGAACCCTAAAAACGATAAAGTTTTTTGGTTCTACGTAAATTATAAGAGAAATTCTTTTTGCTGGCTTTTTCCTTACCAATATTATAAGTGCGGAAGTATCTTTGTTTCTATGTCTATTACGTTTTACAGCTAAAGTACGACGTTCACTGATTTGAACCGGCTTTCCGTAAAGGAGGAAGTTCTCAATTTGGATGTTAACATGTTTTTTTTCCGTCATTTTTTTTGGTCGAAAGAAGTTTATTCCATAATGGTCCCATTTAAATTTAGTAAAGATCTGGTGAAGAACTTCGGAGATATACAACATAGATCTTCAATAAATGACGGCAAATCTCTCGAGATAGCAATCTCGTTTATTTTTTACACCATTTCATAACATACCATCACGCCAGTATGCTCTAAACAGGTACGAAGATGTGTACAGTTCACCCTGGTACACTCTCATTCCACCGGTTATGTTCCAGTTACATATTATTCGGGTTATCTATTCTGGCATCACTGGGGGTATTATGTGTTCCTTACTATAGAACTTGTCCATTATAAACCACTTGAAAGTGAAAAATAAAAACATATCTACAAAAAAAAAGTTGTTTTGTTTCTTTCACTACAAAGTTGGTTAGTTTTTTTTTCTTCTTTTTAATGTGTATTCCATGGGAAATTTAGTTGGTTGCACGTTTGGTCGTAATTGTTGTAATAGTAAGTTGTAAAATGTAATGTGTCACTATTTGTTTTCCACAAATAAATAAAATAAAGTGAAAATAACGAAAACAGGAACACCGACTTCCGAATTTGAAGTAATTTTTCACTTTGTAGTGTTTTTACTAGGAAGTCGTTGTATTTTATGTAAAAAAGTTTTTTGATGAAACTAGTCACACGGGTAGACCTGGATTGAGCCATTGGATACTTCCATCCAAGAAATAAATACAATAAAACACTTCATGCAGGTGAAGCCGCGGGCGCCAGCTAGTAAAACAAACTATCATATCTCCCATAAATACCCTTCATCCTTTACTGAAAGCATAACACTTAAACAAAATTTAGCAGCTCCTCATACATTTACCGGTAGCTCAAGCTAAGCGTACAAAATTAGCTTGCTTGTAAACTGTCAACTACTGAATGTGTTACATTTGTACCGCATTTTGTAGCTTGGCTTGCTTTTATTGTTCTGAGTAGTCTGCTTAGATTAACATTTTGGTTGGTTCTTGCGTGGGTTTATTTTATTTATTTACTCACGCCTTTTTCCCATGGGGGAAGGCAGCAACTGCAGAACGCCACTTGCTACGATCCTTACATACTGCTTCACTTACGATCATACATCTAATTACACGCATGCCGGTTATACCCGGAGTACTGCGCACCAGGCCTTTCTGAAGAACATCACCAATAAGGTCTATGTATGCCTTTCTAGTTCGTCCCCTCCCAGCGTTTCCATTCACGTCTGCCTTGTAAATACCTTTCGTTAGTCGTCTTTCATTTATCTTCTCAACATTGCCAAACCATCTTAGTATACTCTTTTCAATTTTAGTTACTACATCTTCTTTTAAACCACAACGTTGTCTTATAACATCATTCCTCAATCTATTATTTATAGTTTCTAATGCATTAATCCTACTTTCATGTATTTTTTACCATACCCAACCTTCAATTCCATACATAAGTGTAGGCACCAGCACGCTGTTGTGAATTTATCTATTAAATTATGAGAAAATCTCTTTAAGTCGACGACTAACGCCAACGACCTTGAGGGAACAAAATGCGCACTCGTTTCACACCCGCGCGACCCAAAATTTTGTAGTTTTTTGTACTTTCCTTATTATTCTATGACATTAAAAAAAAACTTCTGATCAAAATGTAGATAATTAAATTGTCTTTGAGATGGTGTCGATTTCATTAAAATACGCCCTGCGGTTTTGGTGCGATTGTCGTGTTTTTGTCCGTTTCAGACATAACTTTACAAATTAATTGCACTATGTTATACGAATAAAACTCAAATTCTGCTCAGATGAAATTATTAAGAAAATGGTCTAATATAACATATATTTTTTCCAAAAAATTACGACTAGCCGTTTAGACGTGATTCTCATTTTAAAATCAGCTACTCAAGGGAATCGGCGCCTTAAGTGATGCTTCGATAAGGTATAAAAACTCTTACTTCAATAGATAACTACACTATCGCTGACTGTGATAGACTAATACTATCCCGGGAAAATGCTCGGTTCCTTGAAATTTGCTAAAGAAGCAAAACCGTAAAGAAAAGCTAGTATGACAAAAAGCTCGCGGATCACAATTTCTAAAACCATAAATCATCTGTAACTGACGGTTTCAGCAAAGAAACAACATATTCTATTGTTCTGCATTATAATATTGTAGGTTAGACTTTATGTATTAGTCTGCCAAAGAGTATGGCTATAAATCTTCTAAGCTTCAGCAAGATCTTACAGTTCACCTAAAATAAATTATTATGTTAACCTTAATTGTGATTATCAATCTGCATAGCCTTTTCCCAACTATATTGGGGTCGACTTCCATTCTTACCGGATTCAGCTGAGTACCAGTGTTTTACATGGTGCGACTACCTATCTGACCTCCGCAACTCAGTAACTGGGTAACACGGTACTCCTTGGCAAGACCGGTGTCAGATATCAAGCTTCTGACTACCCGTAACGACTGTCAAAGATCTTCAAATTACAGCCGAGACCATGGCAACGGCTTAACGTGCTTTCCGAGGCACGGAGAAATCTTGGTATGTATATGATGATATATTTTTTTGTGAAAAAGTTTTTAGTTTTGGTAGGTAACTCAAATTACCATGAAAATAATGTATTGTCATCGCACGACGATTCTAATAAGCCCAAACACGATTAAGATAGATATCCTGGTTTATTTCGTAGTTCCAGTGCCTACCTTCCGGCTTCATCATCAGATCAGTTCGATGGTACCATTTTCATAAGTACCAATTATTTATAAGTATTTGCTTCATCATAGTTGTTTAACTATTTATACCCGCAACATTCTTATCATTAAGGAGTTCCAGTGACCCTTTGTGGTCTTCCTCATCGGATCCACTTCATCAAATGATACTTTCTGAGTGCAAATGCTTGCAATTTTGATAAAAATAACAAAATCGATATATGCCTATAATATTTGAGGCGTTCTCTCGACTTATCCAGGATCCCATCATCAGATCCTGACAGATGACTATGGGACCACTTGGGAAATAATATATATTTTCAAACAAAATATTTTTTTCCATATCGGTCCCGGCGTCATTGAGTAATCGGGACACAAACATAAAAAAAGATTCCGACGAATTGAGAACCTACTTCTTTATTTGAAGTCTGTTGAAAATAAATAAAAACTGTTATTATACATTATTAAAATTTTATATTTATAACTGTTTGTCTATGAATATCTTACTACTAAAGTATCTAATTACTAATATTTATCTATTTATAACTTCTATAATATAAAAATGAATCGCAAAATGTGTCGGTAAGCGCATAACTTAACAACGCCTGGACCAATTTGGCCAATTCTTTTTTTTTTATGTTCGTTGAAGTTCAAAGATGGTTTTTACGGGGAGAAAAATTCTAATCATTGCCGAAAAAAAAAACAGCCATTTTCTTTTTCCCATACAAAAGTTTTCTAACTAAAACGTATAGTCAATTTGAGATTTATTGCTATTGTATAAGCTAGTGTAGGGTAGGTTAGTGTAGGGTAGGGTAGGGTAGGGTAGGGTAGTGTAGGGTAGTGTAGGGTAGGGTAGGGTAGTGTAGGATAGGGTAGTGTAGGGTAGGATAGTGTAGGGTAGGGTAGGGTAGGTAGTTTAGGGTCGGGTAGGGTAGGGTAGTGTAGGGTAGGTATCTACCGGATAAATGTTTGGTGTTTTTATGGCAAAACAAAGTTTGCCGGGTTAGCTAGTTATTTATAATTATTATATTATTTATTCATGTGTAGGACGATATCTCTGAATGCACTTATCTGATTACGAAAATTCTGTCACTTATAGAAAGCTACGTTAACTCGATTTATTCCCGTCGAATACCCTGTATTTGATACCCTGGGGGACAATATTTAAAAAGAAAATACCGGTCTGATCCACCGTGCAGGGTAAATCATACAATAATATATTAATCTGTTTTAAGAGACATAATATCATCAACAATACGTTTTTATTCCCCGAAAGGGAGAAAGAGTTGTAAAAGTACAACTACATTTTGCCAGTTACGAGTATATTAAATTCCTGTTTTAAAAATATGCAAAAACGCCGTACCATTTTTAAACTCACTCACTGGTTTCTTTCAAAAACCTGGTTAAAAACCATTTCCTTTCACTGTAACGCTTTTCTATTTAGATCTTATCTCTGTCAATTTAACCCTTTTCTTTTTTGTTTCTCTCTCTTTCTATTAGTTTCATGTTATATTATGTATGTATGTTTGTATAAACGTTTATGCATTTATTATATTATTATAATCTTGTATATATTTATGTTTTATTTTAATAGCAGTACACCGACTACCCCCTTTTTATTCTAAGTTTTCTTTTTTCAGTCCATCCAAAGGTTGTCTGGTAGATATCGCTGTCAGCGATAAGACCGCCTTTGTACCCATTTATATAAGTTTTTTTGTAAATGTCTATAATTTTATGGTGTACAATAAAGTATATTCTATTCTATTCTATTCTACTGTCTAAATTCTCTTATCCAAAAAAAAATTGGTTCCCCATTGAAGAAGATCAAATTCTTCACATTACAATTCAATAGCTTTATCTCACGGGTTCGCTCTCTTGGTATATCCGTCAGGAGCTTACATTTTCTGGTCTATTGTACTTGTGTTAATATTATTGGTAGTGCAGCATTCTATCTGTGAAATATTTTCCTTAATCGGATCAGCAGTTCTAGAGATAACTTCACTACAAAAAATAAAAATAATACCAGCCTGTAGGGCAAAGTCCTCTTCTCATACAAAGAAGGCACGTACATTGATCACTATGCTTTCTCAAGACGGGTTGTTGATTACAAACTTATATTAAATATAAGTTCAGATTTCCTCACGATGTTTTCCTTCACCGTTGTCAGTGATGTCTTAGATAAACTTACAAAGTACCTACATTATGAATTGAAAAGTCACATTGGTACCTACTGTGAACAAGTACAAAATGTAACCTGTTTAGAATATTAGTTAAAATAGTCATAGACATCAATCACATAACAGTAATAACAAATACAAAGTAGACTTATCAACTGATTCGAAGTTTTATCAAACATAATGCGGTTGCCACTAAACATCAGGTGTACATCTTTGACAAAAGACACAGACGGAATTATACTGACACTTAAGACAAAACATTTATGTACAAGGAAGCAACACTGTTATTATCACAATACCTAAACACAACTGCATAAGTAAGACTAACAGATCATAAATTGTGAGCTTAACAGCACAGCAAGCGCTTTACAATTTATTTGCTGTCCAGAATATGCTCAGCTGTTAACTATGCAGTTGGAAACAAGAAATGTCTTATTGCACGATTATGTTTGTGGGAACAGTACTGTGGAACATGGATTATCTTTTGTTTTGTATTTGGAAATAAGAATAATCTGACACCAGAACCAATGTTGTTTTTAAGCTTGGTTGGATTTAAACACAAAATAGTAAGTATACAGAAGGGCCACTCCCGCCGTTTAGAAAATTGACAACTAAACTTGACAGATTCATTCGGCCCAGACGCAAGCAACTGAAGGAACACGGGTGGGTTTTAGTCAGTAAAAGTCTGACCCGCCCTCCCGCTTCACCCAGAGCGGGAGAAGTCATTGGATGATTTCCCACCCAAAAAAAAAAGGTTGCTACTATATTGATTCCGAATTAAAAAAAAGAGTAGGTTGTAAGTTACAAACTTAAATACATCGATTCGTCTAAACATACATCATATCATGCTTACATGCCTTAGAGGGTAGACAGGACATCAAATATCCATTTAATATCACGAAACATTTAATATTACGCCAAATAAGAAGAAGATTGGAGATAAACAAGACTTAGTAATAGTTTAATAATGATCCCACTTAAAACATTAAATTTTGAAAAGCACCAAGCTCGACAAAAATATAAATGTGAAAAAACAGGTACCTAATGCAATCAAAAAACCAAAGATGATCTTAAACAAGAAGAAAATTATGCTGTGCAGTCGGAGGAAATATATTGTATTCATATGTAAGCTGTATGACTTGAACTTTATTATTATGACAAGTTCCCAATTTCGTCCATGGGCTTAAAATAATTTATTATAATCCTAGATAATGAATTTCTAATTTATCATCTTAAATGATTTAATGACCTTTAAACTTAAAAAATATTGAAAGAAATAATTAAAAACAAAAAAGTAAATTTGGTCTGTAACCAATAATAAAGGTAACCCATCCAATGCAACCAACCTTGTTACAGTACTTAATGTATGAATGACGTGACAAACGCCCTCACAAAGCACTCATGACAGCCGCGACTGAGTTCGGTCCAATATTGCCCAATATTCCCTTTAAAACCGCAATGTCAAAGTGCGTGTGCAAAATGACACTTCGTTCGTAGTGGTCCCTATGTCTGCGGCGCGCCGCCGCTTACGTACTTTGTGATTTAAAGTAATACTTGTTTTTCTACGAATATTATTATTTTTCCTCTTTATGAGTCAATGGTGGTGTGGCCAAAGTATGTGGTCAGGTCTATAGCAGCATCAGTGACGTCCATCAAGCCAAGTGCAGGTGTATGGACACATGGACCACTCTTACAAGTGGGTCATGTCCTGGACAGGGGCACCGCACTTACATTTGTCAGACGGGTCTGTAAAACCCCATATATATATATTGACAAGAGTTTAAGATTTCCTTTCTATTAAGGATGTGCGAAGATGTGAAGCGAGGGATGTGTACGATATCAACTCATTTTCCTAGCCTCGCTTAGTGCGGTTCTGGATAAGTGCTTCTCGGAGGCGAGGTTTGTACATGATTCAGAAAATGTGTATGAGAAATGTGTGCAACTTATCAATCAAGTACTTCTTTTGAATGTAATGTAGTAAATTACCACATCGACTGGTCTTGTGCGTCCAGGGTCTATTCGTCTATGAGAAAAAAAGGTAGTCTAAAAGAATGGCCCTGATTGTACAAGACCACTTTCAATCATTTACTTATTCACGCGTCAAACAGTTTCCTCCTCCATCTATGAGAATAGCTCATGCTGGAAAGACCGGAAAAACCCAATAACACCGCCTGTCCCAGGAAACAAACCCAGGTCCAAATACTCTACAGTCAATAGACTAACGAGACAACGCGGCGAACATTTCGTGAAACACAAACTTAGCGAGAACAGCGATTAGAATTTGATTTTGAGAATAGCTCATGCTGAAAGGACTGGAAAAACCCAATAACACCGCCTGTCCCAGGAAACAAACCCAGGTCCAAATACTCTACAGTCACTAGACTAACGAGACAACGCGGCGAACATTTCGTGAAACACAAAGTTAGCGAGAACAGCGATTAGAATTTGATTTTCGTGTTTGAATTCACTGAAGGCAAATTCTGTGTATCGGGAAAACCTTTATCACACTTATGTTTAATTTTCATCTCAGCGAGAACCAATATCAATACATGTTTGACAGATTGAGATAAAAAAATAATAAACGGATATTGTTCCTCAGTTCGTTTCGATTTCCGAATGCCACCAAAAATAATACCCATCGTTACTTTTTTATCACCTTACTTATCTTTTTAACGGTATCACAAGTGAGTCCATAAAAACTGGCCACCAGTTGCTTCCATTTTTAAAACTGCAAGCCATGCGTCAGAGTTTAAAATCCTCTGGACAACAGGTTGGTGGTCCATTACAAATTGGACTTGTGGGGACCATTCTTTTAAGAGGTGAACGGATAAACCCTTCACCTCTTCTTTCAAAGGGAAATAAAGGGAGATAGCATTTGTTTTCATCTTAAAAAAAACAGTTTTAAAATTAAACAAAGTTTTTGTTTTTGATTTAAATTTATTTATATTTCAAAACAAGAACATTACGGGATACTTATACATATTATGAGACCGATTACAGTATAGTTTACTATATAGGAAGATTTTTGAGCAAAAAACAGTGTTTCATGTGTTCTTCATATATGTGTACGACCACCACCACGACCTCATCCCACCAGCCCCTTTCTACCATCGGACATCTATACGCACTGCAAGTTACCATCTTTACCTTGTGCCATTCCACCAATTCGCACCAAGCGCTTCCAAACATCCTTCATAATGCGCACAGCGCATGAATAGAACTCACTACTCGTCTGAGTTTCCGAACGAATTCAAAGCGAATCTCTTCAAAGTTACAGTGAACAGGCTTCTTCTGGGTAAGCTCACTCCATCGTCAACTCTGTCTCTGTCACCTCTGACCTAGACTAGAGTCAAGAGCAAACCCATCACAAAATAAAAATTAAATCAAAGTTCAAACCCACGACCTACAACTCATAAGTCGGGGTCGTAACCACTGGGCAACCATTGCTCTACTAATTATTAATTAAACAAAATTAAATTGAATTAGTAATAGCAACCTGTAATTAGCGTTCACATAATGTAATCCGGTTATATCCGGTTTGAAGTGGTTTCCACGTTACTAAGGAGTTTATAATGAAGATTAATATGTTAGTTCACACTATCTATGTACATAACTTAACGCTTGGAAACAGGGTAATTTTGTGAATGTGGTTTTATTCGGGGATTGCACTGTGAATCAAGTTATTTTTACGATGAGAATCAACAGTTCGATCTAAATTAATTACACTGGAGAATCTACTGCTGGTTTTGGCTGAAATTATAATGATTATGTCGCAATTAATTTTAATGGCATCGGCTGCCTGTATAACCAAATGCAGTTGAATACGAGTATTTGTTATCATGAGATAATATGATCATAATTATAGCCCGAAGAATTGCGAAACTTAAATGGCAGTGGGCAGGGCACATTGCACGAAGACCGGAAGGCCGATGGGCCGAATAGTTCTGGAATGGCGACCGCGAACTGGAAGACGATGCGTTGGAAGGCCTCCCACTAGTTGGAACGATGACCTGGTTAAGGTTGCGGGAAAGCGCTGGATGCGAGATGCACGGATTTGATCTATGTGGTGACGCCTGGGGAGGCCTATGTCCAGCAGTGGACATGTTTCGGCTGAAATGATGATGATGAATAATCATCAGCCGGCAATCTCCAAAAGAACCGTCAGAGGCTTACGCAGGGTAATTTTTTAGACTTTATCAGACCTCCACAAATCAGAAACTGGGTTACACCGAGTACAACCCTTTTTTTTATGTGAAATCATCCAATGACTTCTCCTCTGCTCTGGTTGAAGCGGGAGGGCGTTTGGTGAAGGTGCTGACTAAAACCCACCCGTGTTCCTTCTGTTGCTTGTGCCAGGGCCGCGGTAACTCTCTTTCAAATTTTAGTAAAACCCTTAAGGATGAAATATAATAATAATAATAATAAAAATCTTTATTTATCTCGACATCAAAATACAGTGACTATCATAATACTTAACCTTATATGGAGAAGGGTGTCTGAGATAGGTAAGGCCCTGTGTTACAGATCACCCATTTTACGTGTAGTCTTTACAAAATCGAAATTTAAGATTAAAGAAGAATACAATTAAATTAAATTAAATGAAAATTAAATTTAAAGAGAATTAAAATAAAATCAAAGATAAATAAAATTTAAAAATTCAGCGAAAAATATACAAAAGAAGTATCTTATTCCCTAAAAAGTATGTAGGTACCTACAAACAATAATTAGGTACCTATGTAACTAATGAGAATGGAGAAATGAGAAGGATATGTGCATGAGTGATTGTATAAGTGTAATGTGAGGGTGTAAATGTGTGAGTGTAAGAGTGTGAGTGTTAATGTGCGTGTATGAGTTTATGACACTGGTTTTAAAATATTTTCCGTGGAAATGTAGTCAAGGTTTAACAGCCAATTCCTTAATTTCCTTTTACAAACCTCTTTCGTATGCTTGTATAGAAATAGTTTATTATTCATAGAGTTGTACAGAAAAGTACCAAGAAAGCAGAAAAACCGTTGAGAGAAACTTGTGTTGTAACGGATGATTGGACAAACATTGGTTGATCTTCTGTTTTGTGTTAGGAGATCGGGATCTAGGGGTAGTTCAGCGTGTTTTTTTAATACCGTCATGATAATGAATAATTGCCGGACTGTAAGTACCTGGCAGTGTTGATAAAGTTCAGAAGTTGGGTATAGAATTGGGAAAAAGCAACTAACTTTTAATACTGCTCTTTGGGCTCTTTCTAGATTGATCATGTATGATTTAGAGGAACCGCCCCATGTGGTAATGCAATATGATATAAGTGATTGGCATAATGCGAAGTAAACTTTCTTAAGAACTGATGAATTGGAAATATGTCGTAGGTTTTTAAATATATAAATTAATTTGCGTATACGTTTAACGAGGGATTCTATATGTTGCTGGAAGCTGAGTCTGGAATCTATAATTATACCAAGATACTTAATGGAACTAGTTTTAACCAAGCCAGGACAGAAACACTGGTTGATATTATCACAAGAGTGAGCTTTTAAGTCGAAATCAGGTTGATCTTGCGGCTTAAGTGAGTAAATCATAAATTTCGTCTTATCCACATTTAGGGTTAGCAAGTTGTAATGCAGCCATTTATAGACGGTATCAAACCCTTGTTGAGCATATTGTCTAACCTCATCCCAAGTGTTAGCATGAAATATCAAGGCAGTATCATCGGCAAACGTGATAATTTTTCCGTTTTCTAAACTGATATTACATAAATCGTTTATATAAACTAAGAATAATGTTGGGCCGAGGATACTGCCCTGTGGAACACCGTATTGGTTCGAAAGTTCATCGCTAACCCAATTTCCTATTTTTGTTTTTTGTGTTCTGTTAGATAGATAGTTTGTGAATAGTTGCAGCGGCAGACTTCTAACTCCCATATTTTCGAGCTTTTTAATCAAAATGGGAACAGATACTGTGTCGAATGCTTTGGCTAAATCTAGGTAAATGGCTAAGGTCTTCTTTTTACTATCTAACTTATTAATTATGTGATCTGTTAGTTCGTGGACGGCTTCAGCTGTAGACCTGCCAGATCGAAATCCGAACTGAGATGGAGATAGAAGAGAGTTTTGTTCAAGATATTTAGTAAGCCTGGTGTTCATTAATCGTTCTAATATTTTTGACAATGTTGGCAGTATGGAGATTGGTCTATAATTATTTACACAGTATCTGTCTCCTGCTTTGAATACGGGTACAATCCTGGAAGTTTTGAATGCCTGCGGAAATATTCCAGTAGAAAAGGAGAGATTGCATAAGTATGTTAGTGGGGGACTAATAATTTTGGAAAAACGTTTTAAAAAGGATCCAGATATATTATCAACGCCGACCGCACACTCGCTTTTTAAATTACTTATTAAGGACTGTATTTCCTCTTCGTCAGTAGGCAGAAGGAAAAAGGATCTTTGAGGCGAATTTATCAGATGGCTGTTGGCATTGTAATTTGGAAAATTCATATGTTGTGAGAGTAGCTTTTCTGATAGTTTCCTTCCTACATTTGCAAAAAATGAGTTAACTGAATTTATGGACTCTATAGGATTGTCTGTTGAGATTAATTGTGTGGATTGCTGTTTTGTTTTATTGGTATATGTTATATTTTTAATTGCTTCCCAAAGTTTCTTGTTGTTTTTCCCTGCTTGCTTAATCAGTTCTTTTTCGTAATTTTGCTTAACTTTCTTTAATATGGTGTTGCAAAAGTTCCTGTATCTTTTGTAGGTGGCACGTACTATTTCATTATCTGGATTTTTTAATACTTTAATTTGTAATTGATCACGGTTTCGCATACATCTAAGAAGGCCCGGTGTTATCCAAGGCTTCAATATTAATTTACGTTTGGATGTAGTGATAAGTTTCGTGTTATCATTTATGGCTTGACTTAGTGAGTGTATGAAAAAATTTGTTGCCTCGTTAACATCTGAAATGTTGTAAATACATTGGAAATTTATATTTTTAACATCCTTTTCAAGTCCTTCGTCGTCTAGTCTTTTAAACGTTTTGATACCTTGGCTTTTCTTACTGGTACGGTCTAGAAATAGTAAAACGCTGTTGTGGTCTGTAACTGAAGTTTGAGAAACATAGCACTTAGCTGGTAATCTTGTCTTTATCATCATATGATCTAAGCACGTGCGACTATGAGTAGGAATTGTGTGAGCTGGGAGCAAACCATGAGAAGCGATGAGGTTGAGATAGGTGTAGGATCTGTTGTCTTGGGAATTTTCAACAATATCAATATTAATATCGCCAACTAATATAATATTTTGGAATGATGATAGTTTGCTTAGACAATCGTTAAGGGATGTTAAAAAGTTATCGATGATTTTATGACTAGGTGGACGATAGACAGCAACAATTACAGTGTTTGTGCTTATTTTTAAGATAAGACAATTTGAATCCAACATTTCCGGTTCCTTAACGCTGTACTGATCTATATTTTTGCAGTAAATAACCACACCTTCATTTTGTGTTTGATTATTGAGCGTAGCGAATGAAATATAACCATCTAATACAGGAACATTAGAGTTACGCTGTAACCAGCATTCAGTTAGGACAATAACATCCCAATCAACATTAGACCTGGCAAGTAAAGTTTGAAAGTTGGGCGTGTTGCAATTAATACTGCGTATATTTTGAGTTAATATTTTTAGGGTTTTTGTAGGATTTTTTAAAAAAGAGTTGCAGTCGTCAATATCACAAGACGCAGATTGAGCTACTGTAACAGAATCCAAATCATTGTTAAGAATTACGTTAAAGTCATCCATTATTCAAAAAATATATATTTTAGGGTGCAATTTAATTGATCTATGTATTTAAGCAGCCATCGACTGGCACTGTATCCAACGCATAAGATCTTAACAAAAGATATTAAAACCATAGCTATAACAAATAACGGGTGTGTAATTGTGTGTATTTGAGTGTGTGTAAGTGAATAAAATGAGGTATAATGTGAGTGAATATTATAACAATTGCATCTAATTAGGAACAATTTTTTTAAAGATATTAAAATCATAATATTTTTAAAGTATAGACTAGTCATAGGAATGTTTTTAAACATAAGAACAAAATATTAGGTATTAACGTTAACAATGGCACATGTTTTTTTATAAAATACTGCAGCAAAGAAAAAGTGACTAGTTATAGTTGTACATACTCTGACTTAAGCTTGTCTATATCATCCTCTGAATTTATACGTATGCGATTGTCTCCTTCTGTTTTTCAATTAAAAATCTTGCCACAGGCGGCCCAACAATACGCAAAGTTATAGGTCTTAGCGAAATCTCGCGCTAAGAAAAACAGCCTCTTGCCTTTGCTGGTTAAATTTTCTGCTATGAAGATAGGTTTACTGGAGCCGTGGATATGAAGATGTGATGTATTCAATTTATTTTCTTTATGTTGCTTGTTGAAATTTTTTGTGTGTTCTATAAACTTTTCTTTAAGTAAAACTGAGTTGAAGTCCAATATTATAGGTTTGTTTTCTTCGGATTTTGTACTAATCCGGAAGACGTCTTTTATGTCACTATTTTCAATAGTGAGGTTTACTGCTTGTCCGACTGTATTTATTAACTTTGCGAGATCGTTTTTAGTTTCACCTCTCCTAGGAGGAATATTTCTAATCTCAATGCTGGAGATTCTTTGCGCGTTTTCTAGGTTTTCAATTCTATTTTCTAGAGTGTAAATGTATTGTAAATTTTCCCGCTTTTCCTTTTCAATCAATTCCAGCTGTTTTTTTAGGTTATTATAATCTTCAGATAGATGTTCTATTGATTGAATAATTCCAATATTTTGTTTTTTAATATCGCTTATCGATGTTTGTAGAGCGTCAAGCTTACTATTTTGTTCCTGTTTAAACTCAGCAATAATGGTTCTTATTTCCGACATAAAATCCGTATCCTGAGAATTTGGCGTCTGCTTTTGTGATCGCGTACGAATTGATGTGCCCATAGCCAAAGTGTCTTTGGTGGCGCTAGTAGATGTGTCTGGCGCACAGTTTTTTGTAATTTTAATAATCTTGGGTGTTGTAGGTGGTGTACGTTTAAGAGGCATGCTTATACGTTCAAATATTATTATTATTAAATAATAAATCCAATATTAACTTGAAAATTGTTGAGTTCGATTCAAATAACTACTTTAGATAGTTTTTTTGTGATAATAACATCACAAAAAGAACACGCTTGTAGTGGGATCCGAACTCACGCACTAACACTCGGCGATCTTTGTCGTTCGCATACAGTCTATTGTGACGATTTAAAACAGTCCAAATTACGGTTGTGTATGGGCAATTTTTTTTAAAAGTTCGTTGGAAAGGCGGTTAACAAGCTTTCTATTCAAAAACCGACGCACAGTTTGAAAATTTAAAACACTGATAATAGATAATTTTTAGTTTAGAACTGATAAAACCAGTCTGTTTATGCGTTTATTGAGTCAATGTCTTTGTTTTCAGTAGCACAAACACAGTTTTGGTTTTGTTTTGAAATCGAATCACCTATAAATGAAAGAATGGCACTATTTTAATCACATAGACTGGTTCAGGGCTCACAGAGTTATTTAAGCTAAGATAACACTTGATATGATCCATTACACTAACTGGTTGATATTTATACTAAAATTAGAACGAAAAAACGATTATAAACATTTTTTTAACTAAAATTAAACGGAGCGCGATGTTTACGTGATGGCAGCGCCATCTGTCCCAATATGCTAGACCTTAGCGGGCGCGAGCCAAGTCCGAGTCGTCCGAGCCTCATACGTGCTATGTGTTAAAGAATGAATTATGCTAGACCGTAGCGGGCGCGAGCCGAACCTCGTGCGAGGTACGGACGAGGCACGACTTCAAAACTCTACAAACATTTTATGTGATGCGGTTCATGCTACCGGTGCACGTCGCTCCGGAACTTGGACGCTCCGTGCCTCGTCCGTGCTTCGCACGGGTCTCGCACCCGCTACGGTCTAGCATATAGGATGAATTATGCATTTTATACTATGAAACGATGGGCGATTCGAATCATTTAACTCGAATAACTCGCATCAGTCTTTGAACTCGCTAATTCGAATAGAATTTCTTCGAAACCTAGTTGATTCGTTTTATGCATTCATCGTGCGAGTCTAGCTCGGTGGATCGAATAGGTGACTGAACAAAGTAACTCGATACGGAATGAAGTCAATTCGACTCTCCAATATTGTAATGTAACCGATCTCAACTCTACTCAACTCGAAGGCACAAATCGCTCAATAATAAAATCGAACATACATTTCTCCTGTCGCATTCGCATCACCCAATTACTGCTGTCGACCGAATCGAATCAACACAAATCGTGATTCGAGTCAACAACCACTTCAACTCGAGTTATTCGAGTTGATAAAAATACGACTCGTTCCATCGCTAATAATATGATGCGGTTCATGCTATATCGTGCGGCGTCGGTGCACATCTGAGCCTCCGGCCTGCAGTCTCGACATAGCTAACGATCGTAACGCTAGCTAACATTCGTTAACTCTTACCACAAAATAGTAAGTATACAGAAGGGCCACTCCCGCCGTTTGGAAAATTGACAGCTAAACTTGACAGATTCACTAGGGTTGCTACTATATTGATTCCGAATTTTAAAAAAAAGGGTAGGTTGCCCAAGTTACAAACATAAATACATAGATTCGTCTAAACATACATCATATCATGCTTACATGCCTTAGAGGGTAGACAGGGCATCAAATATCCATTTAATATCACGAACACTACAACCCTAGTGAATCTGTCAAGTTTAGCTGTCAATTTTCCAAACGGCGGGAGTGGCCCTTCTGTATACTTACTATTTTGTGGTAAGAGTTAACGAATGTTAGCTAGCGTAACGATCGTTAGCTATGTCGAGACTGCAGGCCCTGGACGCAGACGCTCCATGCCTCATCCGTGCACGGGACTCGTTTAAGCTTCGGTCTATTATAATTAGCTCGTGTCCTAAACATCTCTATTTACTTCAAAGACAAGTGGCAAGCTATCCTTCATGTAATATTGTATCTTGGTGAACAATCAAGTATGCATAAATAAATAAAGACCTCATTCAATCCCTATACGAAATGACCTTTGCCCTATATTGGGACCGCTATACCCTGATATTAATAATATCCCTTGAGACCAAACGCCAGATTAACTAAAAGCCACCTTCAACACTGCCTGTTGCTCTATTGAACGTAGTAAAATCAATTCTAAAGAAACCAAAAAAAGTTTTTATGCTTTTGAAAAATTGCTTTCAAATTACACTGTTGGGGCCAATTTAATTTTGTATTTTCTAGTTAGTTTTAAGTTATTGAATGATCGAATATTTTTTTAGGGTTCTTTGTTCAATGGGTGAAACGAGACCTTATTACTGAGACTACGGGTTAAAGCTCATTGACGTAGGACTGAGTCGAAGCGATGCGTCAAATTATACATGCAAGCATTCGAACGTGTCCGCGCATGTTCGCTCCTTTTCATAGTAATGAGGGACTTGCAGTTGTATGTTGCCTTTTTGTCGCTTTGATTCGCGTAGATTCCTTTTAGTTTGCACAACTGCGCGTGCAATAATCGGGGACATCTGCTCTTCGACTGAATGAGCGCGTCTTTTGTTTATGTTGATAGACATGTGTGCATAACGTTGAAAAGATGAGAGGTCAAGACTTTGTCTCAGTGTTTTTGATTATATGTCATCCTGCTGCCTGTCCGTCTGTCTGTCTGTCACAGGGCTTTATCACACATCACATCACATCATCAGCCTATTAATGTTCCCACTGCTGGGATACAGGCCTCCTCTCTGTGAGAGGGAATGGGCCGTTATCCACCACGCGGGCCCAGTGCGGGTTGGTGGATGTCACATGTCTTCGAATTTTCGGTTCTAGGACATGCCGGTTTCCTCACGATGTTTTCCTTCACCGTTTTGAGAGCAGTGGTGAAGAAATAATTTACACAAAGTAAAGCAGGTCCGATCCCACGATCTACAACTTGTAAGTCGCAGCCGATACCACTGGGCCACCACAGCACACTCCACCAGGGCTTTATCATTTAACCCTAATTAGTAAACAATGTGTAATTTGCAAAGAGTACTCCCTATCTTCGTCAACGAAGTTACGTGCCCCGTCCGAAAGTACTCTGAAACTTTGGAGTGAAAAAGCAAGTGTTAAGGTCAATTTTTCGGTCGGGTAAAAACTCATTGGGAGTAGGCACAACTGTCAAATTGTGTTGTCATTCATTCTTAGTTCTTCCGTAGTTGATACGGAGTAGGAAACGCCCGTAACGAAAATCTAAACTACGGAATTTGTGCTAAGGGAGTAGACCCTCTGAGTCCCCTGACCTACATGCTGCCAAATTCATTGGCAAAATTTAGCTGCTAAATAAAATAAAACTGTAGTAGTTTTGCTAGCACGGAACCTTTAACCAGCTCTCAACAAGTGCGAGTCGGACTCGCGCACGAAGGGTTCCCTACCATTATCGCAAAAAATGGCAAAAAAATCACGATTGTTGTATGGCATCCCCCAATTAATTTTATTCTGTTTTTAGTATTTGTTGTTATAGCGGCAACAGAAATACATCATCTGTGAAAATTTCAACTGTCTAGCTATCACGGTTCATAAGATAGAGCCTGGTGACAGACAGACCGTTACAGTTTTTACCCTTTGGGTACGGAACCCTAAAAACTCCCTCAAGTAGAAAATAATATTAAATAAGCAAAAAAATAACAATCATTACACACGCCCTGTAAATCGAACTATTTATCAGCTTTACTCGCTTCACCGGGCCTGAAAATATACCCTACGTCGTCGGGTGAATTTTCTAGCTTGCTCCTAGAAAATAAATTATATAGTACGAGATACAACCGCGAATATGTCTTTTTTTAAATTATACATAGGCTCGCGCTTGACCACTACCTCACCGGATGGTAAGCAATGATGTGGTCGACGGTGAAGCACGCTTGTCTAGAAGTATCTTATTCACTCTTGACTTAAAGTTCCTAGGTTGTAGCTATCGGAAAACACAGACTCTGGTAGGGAATTCCACTCCTTATGTGAAAGTATATTGTTTTCAATCAAACTTACATACCATCAGCCAGCTCTCAGTTACTCGCAATTAAGTGTTTCCAGGTAAAAATGGGGCAACTGGCAAGCCATAAATTTCATCTGACTGAGAGCTGGCCTCCTTGCCTCCTTATTTTTCCTTTCCTAAAGGTTGCCACCTTATTTTGTCCTATTTTCTACATCACTTTCTTGCAAATGACGTTGGATTTACTTGAAACACATATATTTACTTTACCTGGGTTAATTAACAAACATTTATTGTAATTTATTCAATTAAAGTAATTGCGTCTATATATTGCAGGCAACCCTGCACCAATATATTCTTCCATCAAGTGTCATTCATGAAAACTAAGATTTATGGACAAAAATAAACTTGTAGATTTTACTGGTGGGATATTAGGCTAGTAGAAGCGGAGTTCATTTGCCAATTAAATTAATGCGGGCCCGTAAGGTTCTGAGCTAGGCTTATTTCTATATACGCTTCAATATTCAGTGAGCTAGAAAATATATTCTGAGTTCGACGTACTTAGTTTTGTATGGGTGCTGGTTCGTAAAACGATTTTCTGGTTGGTGATACGTGTACGACAGCTAAGGCCTTATACATTAGCAATAAGGTTAAATTAGCAGAAAACAAAATCAAGATTGTTTGGAAAATTATTAACAATGAAACGAAAGGAAACAAAAGAAATAATACTGATTACACACTTGAGACTACACATGGACTTATTAGAGATTATCCTAAGGGAATATTTCCCGGGATGAAAAGTATTCTATATGCTATTCCAGACTATAATCTATCTTCGTGCTAAAGGAGAATGCTCATCGATGTATGGAAACCCGTACCAAGCCGCAGCAAAATCAAACTTTGTTTTTTATAGGCTACATTTACCATGTTAACTCCTACAAAACTTCTTTTTGAAAACAAAACCCGGGTTTCGGAGTTATTTCATAAAATCGAAAATAACCTAAAAAGGTCTATTTTGTTCGACACTATCAATGACGTATTTTATTATATACACGTCATACATGAACGTTATAGTTATTTATTAAACAAAAGAAACCATTACTGGTTAGTCGATTCATCAAAAATCGATTCTATTGCATTCTACATCTTTATGACCGGCAACTATGAACGGCCAATTAACCATACATAAAATAATGATACCTAATCTTTTATAAATAAATGATAAGATTCTATTCTAGTTTTTTTAAATTAATGTAGAATTGGAATCGTATAATTTTTTGACAGTGGTCATGACACTTTCAAAAATCAAGGTTACGTTAATCATATCATGTGAAACGGAACGTCATTTATAGAGATAAAACAATATCCATACTTTTAAACTCAAAATTAAATTCCCTATTCAAAAATCAAATCCACGACGCGTAATGTCGTAAAAAATTATGAAACCAATTACTATAAAATTTTGGTCTTGATGCGTGAGACTTTTTGGTACCACTTTTGGTCATTCTCCTTTCATCCAGATCCGTTTAGTAGTTCTTGGGTAAAAGAGTAATTTAATGTTACATTACAGGTGTGCTCCAGGTGAGGGAGCACCTTAACACAATGGAGCATTCACTAAACTTATCGTCCCAGAAGACGCTATTCAACACCGTTCGATGTTACCAATAAATTGCATTTAGTGCAACATAAATGCATTGGCAGACACCCAGACTGCTCTCGATTACAAGTTAAGAGAAAATTTTCTGGTGCTAGCTTTTTAGTTTTAGTTGATTCTTGGAACGGGTAATTTCTAAATTGTTTGGAAGGTATTTTTCTTGGCATTGGTTGATGTTAATTAATAGTTTTTTTTAAATGAAATTGTTATATGGTGAACAGGCCCAATATCTGGAACGAAAATACGCACTAAATTAATATGACAAATTGCCAAACGCGTATTAGCTGTTGTAAATTTTTAACAGTCTATAGCATGCGTTCAATTTGCGACTCGTTAATTTCTTTCCAGAAACCAGTGGTCAGTTAGGTTTACAATATTCTGAAACAAACCTTGCATCGGATAGCAAGGATTTCTCACCGGCAAAAATGACAATCAAAATACGGGACGCACTCATAATTCTAAAAAAAAAATTAATCAAATCAATTCTACTGAATTGTTTGGCGTTCCTACAATTTAATATTATCAATGCGTGTGTAACTGGTTTTATCTATCTGTTCCCTTTTCACTTTTAAACAGCTGATCGAATTGAGATGAAACATGGTACACGGTTAGACTATGTCCTGAATCAGGATATAGGACTTTTTATTCCAGAAGTTTAATCCCTTCGGATAATTTTCGACATCTAAGCAGGCAAAGCCAGAGGCTAGTATTGTATTTATTTATTCCTAACAATTTTTATATTGTGTCGAAAATCATAATTGTAATTGTCGACTTTTTGGAATAAAGCCAGATCCAATCAAATGTGCGCAATGGTGTCTGTGTTCAAAAGTGCCTGCGTTCAAAAGACTCGTAAAGGAACATTACCTGTCGCTGTCTTCGTCTTAGCGTCTTGATTTCAAACAGACACTGTGATTGAGATTATCAATAGACTCATTCATCATTTATTTATATTGCCATTATATTTAGTATTTATGTATATATTACATAGCATATGTATTTATCTGTGTATCTATTATAATATAGTATTTTAACAATGTTATTGTCACACCAATAACAACCCCATTTCTTGTCTAGACAATATTACTGTCCATACCATGGTTGCCTGGAAGAGATCGCGGAATGCGATAAGGCCACCCATTGTATGTGTATTATTATATATTTTTTTTAAGTTATTTATTTATTTCAAAAAACAAAATTTACAGCATAGTTACAGACAAAGTTACAACATACAGAATTAGTATCTTAGGAATAGTTCCCCTGGCTCCCAAACTAGGTATACCTGTGACTTGGGAGTCAGTGTTGTGTCAGTGTGATGGTGTGTTGTGTGTGTGTGCGGGGGTGTGTGTGTATGTGAATGAGTGTCTGTGTATATATGTTTGTGTGTTTGTGAAATGTCAAGTGTATGTATGAAGATGAGACATTTGTGTTAGACTATTGATTAGAAGAGGATAAAAGGTTTTCTATTTCGTCATAGTTTTTATCCATCAACCACAATTTAATTTTAAGTTTCTTTTCATAATTGTATTTTAAGGTGTACAATAAAGCATATAATTAATTAATAATTGCCAACAGGCACTGCTACACCTTTATACAAAGTAACTTCGAAAGAATTACAAGACAATGAGCCAACATTTTACATTAAATAATAATACAGTTCTATTTCAACCTTCAAATAGTCAGACAAGTATTCAATGATGTCAAATAGATATTCATATAATATAAAGATAATATTAGAGGTTACGAAGTCTCTTCCCTCCTCATCTAAATTAGCTGAAGCTCTTCTTAAGGAAAACTTTACTAAAGACTTACCAACCTTTAGATTTAAACCAATATGTATTGATACAATTAAAAACGCGTTCAAAAGTCTGAATATAAAAAATACTGAAGACTTATGGGGGATATCCGTTAGGGTTCTTGGAGATATTATTGATTCAATTGCTCCTGTCCTAACAGGCATATTCAATCAATGTTTGGACAGCGGCACGTTTCCTGACTTAATGAAACACAGTAAAGTAGTACCAATTTTCAAATCAGGTTGTAAGAGTGATCCCTCTAATTATAGACCTATATCCGTGCTTCCAGCATTGAGTAAAATCTATGAAAAAATCATGCTGGATCAGATGTTGTCTCACTTCAATTCAAATGGGATCCTGCATAGTCAGCAGTTTGGTTTCACGAAAGGTAGGTCTCCAACGGACGCGGGAGTAAAACTCATCAGTCACATTTTGGAATCTTGGGAGAAGTCCCAGGATGCCATTGGCATTTTCTGTGATCTCTCAAAAGCGTTCGACTGCGTCGACCATAACACACTGATCTGTAAATTACACCACTACGGAATTCGAGGACAAGCTGCTGATCTTGTGCTTTCCTATTTATCAAACAGACAGCAAAAAGTAAATGTTAATGGGGCGACGTCCTCCGGGTCTCTAGTCAAGATGGGCGTGCCTCAAGGTTCAATTCTCGGCCCATTCCTCTTCCTTGTTTACATTAATGACCTCCCTTTTATGATGGCCAAATTATCGGATATAATTCTATTTGCTAATGATACTTCGCTAATTTTTAAAATAGATAGGAAAGATACGGATGTCTTACAGGTCAACGAAAGTCTAATTATTCTCTCAAAATGGTTCGCAGCTAATAATCTTTTACTGAATGCGAAAAAAACTAAATGTCTTAAGTTCTCTTTACCAAATGTACCACAACGTGACCTAAATTTAAATCTTGACGGCAAAAATCTTGAAGTTGTAGCTGAAACTGTATTCTTAGGGATTACTATCGACTCAAAACTGCAGTGGGGCGCGCACATTAGAACTCTTTCGGGTAGGTTAAGTTCAGCTGCATATGCAGTAAGGAAAATAAGGCAGTTAACCGATGTAGTTTACTATGCTTATTTCCACAGTATTATGTCTTATGGCATTCTGCTGTGGGGATCAGCAGCAGACGTTGACTCAATTTTCATATTACAAAAGAGGGCAATCCGCGCGATCTATAAAATGGGTCCTCGCGAGACCCTCAGAGAAAAATTTAAAGAGATCGATATACTGACTCTACCTTCACTTTATATTTTAGAATGTATTTTGTATGTCCGCAAAAATCGAGGGCTTTTCAAAACTAGAAGCGACTTCCATAATTTAAATACACGCAGTAAACACGAAATTGTATTACCCAAATTCAGATTAACGAAAACTAGCAAGTCTTCTCTTATAAACAGTATACGCTTTTATAACAAGTTGCCAAAGTCAGTTATAGAACTGACCGACGGAAAGTTCAAAAATCACATCAAACGTGTCCTTATTAAAAAAGCATATTATAGAATCAAGGACTACGTTGAAGATAAAAATATTTGGTTATAGCTCCTTCTGCACATGCGGCTTCCCTGGTAACTCATAAACGGCACAAATATGTGGATGTCTCTAACTATTCTCAATCTAATTTTTCTTCATTTAATAAGACTTTTTACAATGGTTTTCAATTATCTTTATAGCCCTTTGCTAAGAATAGTTACAGCACTGATAACAACATTTGTGCCACATGTTAAATTTAGTCTTGTTATACTTTGTATAGATTATTTTACCGATTGGTTTGTAAATGTGTGAACATTGTAGGCCTTCTAGATTGTTAACATTTTATCTCGTTTTACTTTTTTTTAAACTTTTGTTTATTTATTATATAATCACTTCTTGTTTAAGTTTCTTACGACTTATTATCGGGCCTGCGTTGTCCCCCCATCTAAGTAATGCTGTAACATGGAAATATTGTAAAACCAAACAATTTTTTAAAAGAGTAACCATGGAGTTTCTTGCCGGTTCTTCTCCATAGGAATCGACCAACCCGAACCGTGCACATTGTCGACGTTTTATAAGTGCCCATGTAGGCCTATGTGAAATAAAAATTATTGATTTTGATTTTTTTTTTTGATTGGAAATAAAAATGTCAAACAAATAAAATCATTTTTTATCAATCTCATTGAACACGCTTCAAAATTAAGGTATCATTATGTAGATTTGAAACTATATTTGAGTAAAATTTATTCTGAAAGCTGATGTCTAATAAAGACTAAGTTTTAATATATTCTTCTTGCATAATAATGTGTGGAAGTTTCTGCGTGTGAACTAACTTATACGCACGACAAAAGTGTAGGTGTTTTAATGCCGCAAGTGTTGAAGTTATAATTGGTATAAGTTCTTCTTAAATACGCCGTTCTACCTAGAACATACTTAATTAGGTTGAATGAAAGTCGATTAATAAAAGATATTTACAAGGCAGACATAGCGTGGGGAGAAACCCCGTGAGGGAAACCTTAGAAGATAATACACAAATTTCACTGGTGATGTTTTTCAGAAAGGCCAAAGGCCCTAGACAAGTAAAATTCTATCAATGAGAACGCGAAAAATTAATAGGAATGTTAGACGCTATCGAAATGTTAAGTAATAGCACTTACATTATGGCAGTTCGATGGCAGCAATAGCGATGCATAGTTGACATCAAATGACATGATAACCAGCGTGCATGACCCTAGACAACGGACATTCTATCATCTAAAGCGTAGCGATAGCGATTGTCAAAAAGGCAAAATTGTAAGGGACTGACAAGCGTTATCGAAAAATCACGTGATCAATACCTAACATTTTGACATATCGACTATCGCCTTCGCTGACATCGAATGCTACTAGTCTAGAGCCACAGATATATGTAAGATGTAAACGGTAACTAAACAAAAGAAGTGTGTAAGGATTGTAGCAGGTACTGTACTGGTTACTTCTAGGCAAGCGTGCTCCACCGTCGACCACATCATCGCTTACCATCAGGTGAGATGATGGTCAGTGGTCAAGCGCGAGCCTATAATGAATAAAAAAAAAACCTGAGTTCATGATTGTATGTATGTATGCTATATTTTCAAATGCCAAGGAACCAAAACATACTAGTCTATATAGCAATAAGGTTTAAAGTAAAAGTAATTTGAACAATCAGATGGCAAGAAATTGATTGTTACTCAAAGAAAGCATCGTTACCTATTTGTAGTAATTTGTGTATCTCTTTTGTTCCAGGTATCTTGGATAAGAAGAAAAGACTATCATCTGCTAACAGTTGCCCTGACTACATACAGTTCAGACCAGAGGTTTCAAGCCATTCACTTGCAGCATTCGGAGGTGAGACTCCTAAACCTTTCGTATCTTGATCGAATACCACAAAACTACGATATGCGGTGCTGGGCACATAATCGAATAAAAAAAATCTGTAATGGTATATTGTCCCGTCAGTATGCATTAGCGGTGTGAAGGATTATGTGTTTGGCACGGCATACTGTGCCTTTGTGTGTTCCTATCAAGGGACCTAAGCGTAATTCTATTTCTCTCAAACATAAGCATAATCATATTATAATAGTGTTTCCATAGCTCTAACACAGACCTTTTGTCCGTGTAATTTAAATCTAACACGAACCTATGTATATAAGTACGAAAAAAATATTAAAAGCTTAGTTATTTACAGAATAACGTGGTATTTTTTATGTAAAATTAATATACTGATTAATATTAAAATATTTAGTATTTTTATTATTAACATACTGCATATTTTAATGTTAATATCAAGAATAAAAATGTTAATATAATATGGATGGGTGTAAGGTCATCAGTTCATTAACCAAAGTGACTATGTGGCCCTCAGATGCACACGTTTGTGACGCTGACTGACGCTCTTGCCCCGCGATAAAAATGTGACTGACGATTTTATTTACTATTTTATAAATGTAACAATTTAGTTGCGTGAATTTCATAAGGTATAAAATGAATAAAATAAGATGTACAATTGACGTCAAATTTCCCGACATCAATGCATCTAAAAAAAATAGGGTTCCGTAGTCAATAAGGAACCGCTATAGTTTAACCATGTCCGTTTGTCCGTCCGTCCGTCCGTCCTTGCGGCTTATTTAAAGTTAGATAACTGCTTAGTGTAAAATTAATTCGGCATAAAATTGTCTAGAAAAATATCCCTACAGATTAATAGGAAATGTATCTATCAGTGTATTTTTGAAGACATATTTTATATAATTTTTAGGGTTCCGTGGCCAAATGGCAAAAAACGGAACCCTCATAGATTCGTCATGTCTGTCTGTCTGTCTGTCTGTCCGTCCGTATGTCACAGCGACTTCTTTCCGAAACTATAAGAACTATGCTGTTGAAACTTGGTAAGTAGATGTATTCTGTGAATCGCATTAAGATTTTCACACAAAAATAAAAATAAAACAATAAATTTTGTGGTTCCCATACTTGAAACTAAAACTAAATTTTTTTTTTTTCATCAAACCCATACGTGTGGGGTATCTATGGATAGGTCTTCAAAAATGATATAGAGGTTTCTAATATCATTTTTTTCTAAACTGAATAGTTTGCGCGAGAGACTCTTCCAAAGTGGTAAAATGTGTCCCCCCCCCCCCCTGTAACTTCTAAAATAAGAGAATGAGAAAACTGAAAAAAATATATGATGTACATTACTATGTAAACTGCCAGCGAAAATTGGTTTCAACGAGATCTAGTCAATATTTTTTTTTTAATACGTCATAAATTGTAAACCGCAATTTACCAAGTACGGAACCCTTCGTGCGCGAGTCCGACTCGCACTTGGCCGGTTTTTTCTTCAATTGTCATTCATTTGTTTATTTATAAAGTTTTATTTTAACAAAAAAAAAAACCAGATTACAATTCTTTAATTGGTCTTGAATGTGACCATAAATTTATTTTTTTATTTATTACTAAGACCGTAATCGTACCTCCATTTCAGATATACGGTTAGGAAATCTTGGGTTCCCGAAGTTTGATCCTCGTCGCTCTTTAGGAAAACCAATAATCCGGCATGACCCGTATTAATTCCACACGCTATGGTCACACACACCGACCAACTAAAATAGAATGGGGTTGGAGAGGATTACTGAAGTACGTAGTATTGTATTTCAATTGGTTTAGTACTGAATTTGCAAGATTTACAGATTGAAAAAAAATTGAATATAGGGCAGTCTAATTCTTAAGCAATGTGTATTGGCTTTTGTAAAAAACATCGTTTCATCACCAAAAGCCCCATCATCATCATTTGAGCCGAAAGACGTCCACTACTGGACATAGGCCTCCCCTAAGCGTCACCACACTGATCATTCCTGTGCGTTTCGCATCCACCGGTCGCCCGCAGCGTTGACCAGGTCTTCGCTACACCTAGAGGCCTTTCAACGCTGCGTCTTCCGGTAAGCGGTTGCCACTCTAGAACCCCTAAAAGCTCCATTGGTATTTAACCAAAAAATAAACTTTTATGTGGGTCCAACTGATTTTGAATCATAACGAAAAAAATACTAAAATGACATCATGATCCCCCATGTCATGTTTCTTGGGATCAGGGCAACACGTTTTTTTATTCCATTGAGTCCGGTCAACCGTCACACTATACTCTTTTCTTTCATATTACTTTAAATACCCTTTATATAATCCATCCATCTTTTGGCTCGCTCCCTCCCCATCTGGATGGCAGAGTCATCTCCATTGTAAAATGTCTAAAATATATAGGAATGTAAAGGCTCTTGATCAATCCTTTACATTCACCTATTTCGATAATCGTTATATATATTATTATTTTTGCCGGGAACCCTTCAATAAGCGCCTGGACTTTTGGGGGAAAGACCAGGGAGTATGGGATTTTTACCTCATGAAAACGACCCCGGTGATCACCATCAGCACGTAGAAGGGGATCCCGTGACTTCTCAACACACCACCCCGGAACCCCCTCATATATAGACTACATAGGGCACAAAGGAGGCTAAAAGAGCTCCTCCCCTGAGCCTGGCTGTGCATAGCAGTATGTGCTCACTGTGCCACCGTATTACCTGGAGTCACTTGGTGGGTGGACAGAATGTCCTATCTGAGCGCCCGCGACCCCGGGGTATCGCCTGTCTATGATGCAGGCGGTGCATCGGCGTTTTAGGCATCGACCTTCTTCTCCGAGTGGTATTGGCTCTCTCGCGATCCCGCTCGGCGAAAATATTCAAAAATCGTTATTGCCTATTGAATGTCATTTTGATTAATGCCCAATTGGTAGTCTTACACTTACGTACTGCGTCAATATCAAAGCATCAACTCATTTTCAAAAACTTTTATTAGCAAGGAAATTGATCTATTCCTAAACAAACTGTTTCATCCTCATACACAGTGCTACCGGACTTTGAACTATAACTTCACCTTGTTCTGACCTCTGCTCCTATAATAATCTATTCTTGCCCCTGTTCCCAGAGAGAAGAGGCGCCAAGATAAGTGAATAAGCGCACTAATTAATTTGGCGTCGTTTTGGGTCCCTTAACAACGCTTGTGGTCACCGCCAGACTAAGATATTAAAGTCACAACACAGAATAGTGAAACACAGAAGATTTACTCCATATGCAGAAGCGAAATCACTCGCATGCATACATAGACGCGTACGTACGGCGATCACAAAAAAATGATGGCCACAAGTAGGCTTGCACACGCAATACATGAAGCGTGCATATGTGTGCGTGCGTATTTGCTGGTTGTGTGATGTCGATGTTCTGTATTTATCTCTTTTGTGGCTTCGGAGTTCAACATACCTAATAGATATAATGTTTGTTATGTACATATAGCCAACGCAAGAGCGAGTTTGGTGGTTTTCAAGGCTTTCTCAATAAGTCTCTGGCGATATTAATAACCATTGTTTTAGGATTGTTTGGTATATATTGTTTCTCAAATCACTTGACTGGCCCCTTCTTTTTGTTAATCAGAAATTTAATTGGTTTAGACAGCAAGTTTATCTATTCTTCCATTCTCATTATTTTCTGTGACCCGGATGCCACGTTAAAATCAAGAAAGAAAATTCTTATTATTACTCGGCAGTTATACTAAGATTCTTCTGTCCTGATTCCTGGCTTGACCCAAGTTAATTGCTACCTTTGACATAAACTTCGGGAAACTATATATTTGTTTGGGGATTTATTCTCAGAAGGAATAGAGAGTATGCTTTAATATAAATACTTACCTAGAGATACTAAATTTCCCCTATCTTTATTACTATTTAAATCCATTTTAGTTGAGAATAAATTTTGCATTATTTCCTCTCAATTCTTTATTGCTTACCATAATGCGTATAGTTGTTAGGGAAATAATTATATCTCTATCTCTCAACTCTTCACAGTACGTAACTACGATTACAAGGTTCCTCTTTCATCATTTTCTCTTATTCCTGTAAGTATTCCGATTCGCTTTGCTTGAATGGTTTTAGTATCCAATAAATTCCAAAGTGTTAGATTTTATTCTTGAGCACTAAAATATTTTAGTGCTTCTTGAGTACCTACTTATATAAAAATGAAACGCCGTATAGATTTCGGCACCTATCTAGGCTTCAAACATAATTTGATTTATGTTTTGAAATATTACTTCTTAGAAGTTTTACTTACCTACATGTACTACGAGTATATTATGTCAGACAAAAATATAGAAGTTTCATTTATTTTTTGTGAAAATATATTTATTTTTTAGCATTATTGAGGGAACACCAAAATTAGGTTGTGCTATTGTTAGCAAACTCATTTACTATACCACGGGCACCCAACGCGAAGAAAGAAAATTGGTTCAAATAAATTGCACTAGATGGCGTGATAAGCTTTCGATTTAATATTGTTTTTTTTTAATTTTTTAGATTTTCTAGAGACAATCATTAAAAATATGGTCTTGTTTAATTAACCTTAGTACAAAATTAATGAAAATTGGGTTCTTAATTCAGATTTCAAAGATTATTTGATTATAAGATTATTTGAATGGATCATAATAGAATTGGAATCAATTCTATTATGATCCATTCAATCTTCTCTCATCTATAGATGGCGTGGTTTTAAATTTCTGAGGTCTACACTCGATTTTTTTAATTAGTTTTGTAACTCGTTTTGCTACAATGAAACTGTAAAAACGAGCAAAAAATACTATAAAACAAATCGTCGCTGTATTTAAAAAAAAAGTATTCACGAATCGAGTAAACCATTTTACTTGCATGTCACTGCTAACACCATCTATATTCGTGGAATACAACCTAACGCGATCGATGTTCTTAGAAAAATAATCTGTTTAATCAGACGAAAAATGATAGTTACGTCGGCACGGTATTTTTGTATGGGATGAGGCATCTGTATGCTAGTATTATATTATATGTGACTAAACATAATATTGGTATCAAGAGGTCATAAAAAGAGACGTTCTATTAGCGATAACAATTGTCAAAAACTCATAAATGTACTACTATTGACACGCTATTGAAAAGTTACGTAGTCAATCCCTTACATTTTGCCTTTTCGACAATCATCATCATCTTCTTTCCCATGTTGCTTGGGATTGGCGCAACAAGTTTTCTACTTCTGTACCGTCCTGTCACACCCCCTCACTCCCTTCTGTTTCATATCTTTATCTATTATAGAATGTCACTTTGTAAACTTCTGAAGCTCTAGACAAATTACATCATCATCATCATTTCACCATCATCCACTGCTGGATATAGGCCTCTCCCAAGCGTGGCCACACTGATCGATCCTGTGCGTCTCGCATCCACCAGACTCCTGCAGCCTTGACTATATCGTCACTCATTCAAAAAGGAGGCCTTACAACGTTGCGCCAAGTGACATACTCTCAACGAAAGTGCCAGCATAGCAATTAGAAAAAAGTCAAAACGTCAGAGACTTTCAAATGTCAGGTGATAAAACGGGTCATAATAAAAATGCTAGCAAAATTTAAATTTACTCTTTTCGACAATGTTTATGGCTGATATAAAGTCACTTTGTAAACCTTATGACATTGTTTGAATCTAGAACATTGGACATCCCACACCCTATCATCCAATCGTAGTCTGTCTTTGTATCGAGAATGTCGGTCCTTTTCAGCCTGTACTAATATCACAGACATAAATCTAACTAGATCACGCAAGTCTCTCCATCCGAATAAAAACCAAGCGTGCCAATCTTTTCACACACAATTTAAGATCAAATTTACTTACCAATAAAAGGAAAAGTTTTTAATTTACTTACCAATGAAACCGCGTCAAAGGAAGTGAATTGCTCTCACTTTTGGCACATGATGTACATATTATTCGTGTCATCTAGACAGATTTAGGTCTGTGAGTCCTTCGCAGCCAGCATTTGTATCCAGGATTTGTGGTTTTGCAGCAACAATATAGTCATAACCCAATCTAACTTTTCAAACACCAATGGGCATTGTCCATTTTCAGCGGTTCTATTGTTAGCAAAGCATCAATCAAACGGTAGCTCAAAGGTGTTTGGGCAAACAATTTGTGTTCGAAACCAGTCGGTGGGCATTGTTGCATTATTTGATGAGCTCTATAAATAGGCTGTCTTCAATTTTGGATCAGCTTTTAGTAAAATAAGATAGTGGCTAAATAAGAGCAGTCACACGGGTCGATCTTTAAAGATAAGCAACGTTTGCCAAGGTCGGTCCGTCGATGGGTGACAATCCATTGCATACCTAGACTCCTCCGTGTCTCCAAAAGCACGTTAAGCTGTAGGTCCCGGCTTTCATTTATATATCTTTGAAAGTCGTTACGGGTTGTTAGAAGTCACAAAATATGACACTAGACTTGATTAGGGGTACCCAGTTAGGTACTGGGTTGTGGAAGTGAGGTATGGTTTCCCTCCATGTATAATTTGTTCTTCCATTACTTACCTTTATTGATATACTAGCTTCTGCGAGCGGCTTCACTCGTGTGAATAGTGTTTTATCATCCCAAGGGCACATTATGCTTAGATAAAAAGTAGCCTATGTGCTATTTCTGAATATAATCTATCTTTGTGCCAAATTTCATTCAAATCCGTTCAGCCGTTCTTGCTTGATTTAGTAACAAACATACATCCACACTTCCACCAACACATCCATCCAAACTTTCACATTTGGAATATTATTTATAAGTAACGTAAACGTTAAATGCTATATAATTGAAACAATAAATATCAGGTATAACATTATGCAAATGGTAATATAATATTCAACATACTAATAAAAATGGAAACCTATGTAAATTATCAATTAAATGTCAAATAAAAATAATGCATGTCTAATCAAATTAACATTATCAATCAAATGTGAAATAAAAAAAATAATGCATGTCAATTGAAAATTAATTGTATGTGAAAATATTAATTATGTCAATGAAATACTATTATTTATTATGCATGAATTTACATCATTACAACAAGTTTGCACATGGCATAATAAAACTGTTATAGCAGTTTATAACTAGTACGGGGGTCAGAGAGTTTTATATTAAACTAATAGTAAATTAAAATAAGTGATAATTTATGCTAATGTATAAACTTTGAAGATGCCATTTTTAATCAGTGGCAACAAATTATTATGATTGTGAGATTACTGGTAATCAGCTGCATCCAAAAATATTGGAAGACCTGTCACATACATAGTTGGGAAAAGACAATGAAGATATTAATTGGCTTTCAGTAACACTAGATTTTCACAACTAATACCATAACACTGGTCACCAAGCCCAGCCTATATTTCTTCAAAAGTATGTACATTGTCCTTGTCAGCGGTTCTATTTCTATTGTTAGCAACACACCAATTAAACAGTGTTCAGCTCAAAGGTGTTTAAGCAAACAGTTTGTGTTTGAAGTCAGCTGATGGGCATTGTTGAATTATTTCATTAGTTCTATATAGAGGGTGAAGTCCCTAGCCATTGCTAAATATATGAAATAGAATATTATGTGATAGATTTTCAGAAAAAACAGATTTTGACTGCGATTAAATCATCGGATTTTTTATTAATAGCTAGTAAGCTTTAGCTCGCAGCTTCGCTTGTGCTAATAATAGTTTTCTGGATGAAAGGCACAGGGACCCAAACTACTCCATTGCTTACCAAAACATCACCTTTGTATATATTTCTTCTTTTGATAAGATCAAGAAATCATGGCACTATTAAATATTCAATATGTATTTTTGAAATATGGGTTGGATTGACTCAACTACAGCGTTTCAATCAGGTAGTCAGGTTTGAAATTCATTATGTATTTTTTCGACAACAAAGTTAATGGGTTAATTTCAATATGTAAAGTTATAATTCTTAAATATTTATCGTACACCAAATACCATACCTATACAAGTGAAAATAAAGTTTATGTGTCGATAAAACTAGAAAAACTCAAAGTAGAGTTTTTCGAGTTTTAAACCGTTTGTAGGATAGTGACTATCAGATATTAGAAATCCCAATAAAAATGTCATGCCTAGCTGTTCATAAATCGGGACCAACGATATCGATGTGTAAATCAAGGACTTCAACGACAGGCCGATTTTATGAACCAGAAAATTTTGTGGTAAGGATTTTTCAGCCTCTACCACAAATACTTTATTTTTAATATCCGCTTTTCTCTCCTCTTTTGAACAAATATGTAGGTAAGGCAGAATGGGGCTCGTCGTCAAATATGACTGTTTACCGAAATTGTACACACACTCACGCCAAAGAATTGTATGTGATACGCGACCGGGAATTTTCCAGATTTTTTTGGCTGTAGGCAATATCTTTTTTGTCTTCTTTTGTTTAGGTTTGATAAAATATAGGTCTGCGAATGAGGTTTTTGAGTTATTTTCTCTTTTCCTTTTTTTTGTGTAAAAGGGTTAAAATAGTACTCGTACCAGGCCCCTCAGAAAGTATTGCGAAAAAAAGTTTTTATATATGGGAGACTGGCCAGTTATAATGTTTTTCGAAAATATGATTATTTATAAGTAAAAATAAGTAAGTTCCAATTTCAAAATTTCCCTCCACATTTTTTGCGAGTTAATTCAAAGTATTGTGTCTCACTGAAATATGGATCTGCGCCGGGAACATTTTAGAGCTATGATTTTATACGATTTCAAGTGTCGCCTGAAACCGGATGAATCGTACGATAGACTTCAAATGGCATTCATGGATGAAGGCCCTTCCAAGGCAACCGTGTATCGTTGGTATAACGAATTCAAGCGCGGTCGACCAACTTTGGGGGATGACGAAAGAAGCGGTCGCCCTTTGACGGCTGTTACCGAAGAAAACGTGCTAGCAGTGAAAAATTTAATCCAAGACAATAGGCGAATTACATATCAGGAGATTCAACACATATTGAAGATTGGATCGGGAAGCGTTCACGAGATTCTACACAGCCATCTTCGCGTGAGGAGGATAGTATCACGCTGGGTGCCGCACAACCTCACCGATGCTCAGAAGCAGGCCCGGGTGGAATGGTGCCGTGATATGCTTAACAAATTTGAAGCAGGCTCGTCTCGGCGTGTTTACGACATCGTTACAGGTGATGAGTCCTGGATTTATCAATACGACCCAGAAACCAAGCGCCAGTCGACTGTTTGGGTGTTTCAAAATGAGCCAACGCCTACCAAAGTGAAGCGATCTAGAAGCGGGGGTAAGATTTTGATCGCTAGCTTTTTTAATTTGACTGGCCACTTGGTATCAATTCCCTTACGGGATCAAAGAAGCATTAATGCCGAATGGTATACTACCAAATGTTTGCCAGAAGTTTTCTCTGTTATAAGCAACAAGCGACCAAACACAGGGCTCCGCGGGCTACTGCTCCACCACGACAATGCACCTGCGCACACCGCACTCAAAACGAGGGACTTCCTGGACAGCACGCCAGTCAAACTCCTGGGTCACCCTCCTTACAGCCCTGATCTAGCACCGTGTGACTTCTTTTTATTCCCAAAAATAAAAAATCAGCTCAAAGGGATACAATTTTCGTCGCCGGAAGATGCGCTGGCTGCGTTCGAGCAGGCTGTAAACGAGGTGTCTGCGGCGGACTGGAAAAAGTGTTTTGAAAACTGGTTTAGGCGCATGAATCTTTGTATAGAGGCTGGTGGAAAGTACTTTGAAAAGATTTAATAAAAATATATGTACGTATAGAACAATTTTTTTTAGTTTCGCAAAACTTTCTGAGTGTCCCACGTATTTTGGTTTGTACAATATACATAACTAAATTAAGTTCTATATCAAATCAGTCCGGGTCTTGGCAAATAAATCTAGTAGTCATGTTATTATGTTTGTTCTTAGTAAAATTACCTTAAACATCACACATTCGTGAAGAAACTAGGATCTGAAATCAGCAACCCGTCTTAGCCGAGTGGCATAAGGACAATGCTCATGCCTTCTTAGTTTGAGAAAACGCCTTTGCCTACCAGTAAAACAACCTGTGTATCTTAAAATTTTCTGATATACTTAATACCATCATCATCAGTCTATAGCAGTCTACTGCTGGATATAGGCCTCTCCAATTGCACGCCATTTGGTTCGATTTTCGGAAACTGTCATCCAGCTGCTACCAGCCACCCTGCGAAGGTCGTCGCTCTACCTATCCTCAGGGCGTCCTACCTTACGTTTACCAGTTCGCGGTCTCCACTCAAGAACACGTTTACCTCTACGGTCATCGGTTCTACGACTTATATTACCGGCCCATTACCACTTCAGCTTACTTATTCTGTGAGCTATATTGAAAACTTTGGTTTTCTGCCGGATCACCTCGTTTCGGATTTGATCCCTTAGAGAGCCTTCGAGCTCCCTTTCCATAGCTGAGCAACCTTGAACTATTGAACCAGCCGTATTATGAGTGTCCACGTCTCGGCACCGTGGGGCATAACAGGTAGGACGCACTGGTTGAAGACTTGAGTCTTCAGGCTTTGTGGGATACGCGACGAGAAGACTCGACGATTTTTTTAATATCGACCAAAATAAATTATCCAATATTTTTTTCCCTAACTTTCAAGACAATTTGTATAATTGTTCTATCTCACGAAGACGGGTTACGTGAGTTTTATTTCATGGAAATAAGATTTATTTTGGAACAATTCATCCGCCTTCGTTAGATGGTTGTTCTATACACCATAATTCAATGTTTATTAAGTATATTATGTTATTCAATAAGCCAGGTATTTAAACCGCCACCCAAATATTAAGAACAGAAAACTCGTATTCACCTAAATATGTGTGTTTTATTGCCTTAATTTAAAAAGTCATTAGCTGAGGTTCTGTGAGCTTTTATTTTCAAGTTTGTATATAAAATACGTAATATTTTTAGAAATATGTTCTAAAAATCTGTCTCCAATTCCAGGACTGGACGCTAAAAGTGAGATTCGTTCAGAAACGGGATGCGGGCATCTATGAGTGTCAAGTGTCCTCCCATCCACCTACAAGCATCTTCTTAAGACTCGACGTCGTCGGTGAGTGCTCCCGCTATATATTTTATCTTATTCCAAATGCAAAATGTTTTTCTAGCTTTTAGATATATTAAAATGTTGTGTTTGATGTGATTTTTTGGTTGGTTTGTTTGGGAAAGGTTTTGTATGGTCTACTAAAACACGTTCGTTCGGTGGACCTTTTATAAATCGCCCTATGTCAAATCCTACTTAATATTGTGAACGGAAAAGTTGATGATTGGATGTGTGTTACTCTTTCACGCAAAAAACTACAGAAACAATTTTGGTGGAATTTTACAACTTACACTTACGCTATAATTTATAAATTTATCGTGGAGAAATACTATTTCCACGCATGCGGAGCCGCAAGCTTCAGCTAGTGGGTTTATAATAATTTCACAGTTGGCTAAGGACTAAGGGTTTCACTAAATTAAATTTCTGAATATTAATAGGTATCTAATTTCATTAGCTATCCATCACGTCTGTGGAGCATCGCTGTTTAATAATTAATTTAATTTGACACTTAGTTTAGATTATGCACAGATATAAATCTAACTAGAAAGCGCGATTGTATGTACTTCGCGTTTCAAACAACGGAGTAAAAGTACGATCAATGATGGTAATTTGAGTTTCTCATTTAGCATTATCGGCACCGAAAATCCACCGAAATCTACAAAAATGCATCTTAAGCCATATTGAACTGTAAAGACTGTATATTAACATTGGAAATGTTTTCTTTCATTGGTTAAATCTCTTTTTAAATGGTATGTGAAAAAGTGGCACGCTTGGTTTTCATACAGATGGAGGGACTTGAGTTATCTATTTAGATTTATGTTTGTGAGTGTGTGTAACACCTTGGATTATCACAGTCTTGCATATCAATTGATAAATAAGCTACGAGTATTTTTTAATGAGCGATTATTAATTCGTATAGCACCCACACATAACAACAGTATTTTGGTGGATAATTCCACCAAAATACTGTTGTTATGTGTGGGTTGGGTTGGTTAATGTTTAGCATTCATACATAATAGATTATACCCAGCAACTACTTTATATATTTGGTCATAATGAGGGCTGATTAAAAATAACATTTAACAACCATCGTGGTGAAAGGATTAGCCAGTCGATAAAAATCGATTACTGTGAGTGCGTTGGACGTAACAGAAGTCGGAAAATATACGTCACTCGGGGAGGCTCCTTTGATACACCTACGTATCCATAACGAATGCTAGAGATCTCGAATGACAGGCGGATCGAACTTTCCGTGCCACGAAGGTGTCACACTTTGTAACCCTTCACGGACTTATCTTGTTAGTGTATTATGTCACAAAGTACGTAAGTGGCGGCACGCCGCAGACAGAGAGTCCACGACGAACATATCGCCATTTTGCACGCACACATTGACATAACGATTTTACAGGGATTTTCGGGCAGTATTGGACCGAGCTTAATCGCGGCTGTCACGAGTGCTAGCGCGAGCTTTTGTCTCGTACTTGGCTAGTTTTTTTTTTCATTTTGCTTATTGGTTGTTTAATTGTTGGAAAAGAGTGGACAGCTTAATCCAGACATACGTCAGTGAGCGATGTAGGTAAAGCCAATATAATGAAATCTAAAATTAATTAAAGATGCTTACTGTAGTTCTTAGGTTATAAGTTGAAAATTTTGTGTCTAAGATAATAATACATTACTTTTAATCCATAGACGAAATTGTAGGTACATTTTTGCTTTGTTTAAGGAAAGGATATGAAACTTATCACTCTTCTAGATCTCAACTCTTCTTCGTCGTTTGTGGCGTCGCGCGTCGTAATCTTTAATGGATATTTGAAGCTCTGTCTACCCTTTAAGGCATGTGAGCATGATATGGTGTATATTTAGACGAATCGATTTATGTGTGTTTGTAAACTTATATTACCTACTCTTTTATAAAATACAGAATCAATAAAGTACTGACCCTAGTGAATCGCAAGTTTAGGAAACAATTTTAGAGGATGACGGGAGAGGTCCTTCTGTTTACTTTCTATATTGTGATTCAGTACAACGCCAAAAGCACACTAAATTGTTAAATACAGTAAATACAATATTTAGATATTATACTTTTCCTATACAATTTCATTCTCTCACACTATACTACTTTTTTACCGTTTACCAGTTTTCTAAAGAATAATTCATAGCCCAAGTCAAAATAATATACCGTATGTCTCTTTGAGTTATAAGAATTTAAAAACATCTGCGAAATCCATTTCGCATTTCAGCAAGACGGATTTTACAGACAGAGTATTTCCGCACTTAGGAATTTTCTTGGAAGATATTCTTAATTCTTATTTTGTTTTGAAATATTTTATATGAACAAAGTTTTATTTATATAACTCTTAAATAGTACAGAACTATAAAATCAAGATATTAAAAAAAACGTCTTTTGACAACAAGCGCTCATTGCTCTGCGTGGGAACTTTGCTTCGATGCCCAAGTCAGGCAGTTTTATCAGGTTTTTTATCCAGAAATTCCCATGCAGTGGCCCATAGTTTGAATTTGTGCCCGTTTGATGGCAATACTACATGGGTTTTAACATAACTCACTTTTTCAGTTTAAGCATAATTTAGGCATATCAGTTTCTGTGACATTAAATACTTTTTCATTCTTTCTAAATGTGATTACACTAATATAACTTGGCTCAATTCTTTGGAGAATACGAAATGTTAGGTTATTGTTTATTTTTTTGTTTTGCTTATTTCTCGTGTATACTGTGCGGGTCACATAAAAATATTTTGTTCCTTCTTTCTTTATGATCCTCATAGGTAAGAGGACATCCTTAGTTCAATTATCAGAGTGTTGACAGCGTCTATCTGAGAGCACTGGTTCCTGAAATGCTCTTAAAATCTTACCATGAAAACTTAGGTGAATTAAACGTGAAATGAACTGTCAACTCATCCAATAAAGGTGGAATGACAGTCCATTTCGAGCTCATTTCACCTTAGTTTTTTAAACATCTCACTGTGAAGTGAAATAAAATAGACCAGCTGAAACTAGATATTGACAGCAAGTTTTATAAACATCGCACCGTGAAGTGAAATAGAATATACCAGTTGAAACTAGATATTGACAGCAAGTTTTGTAAATATCTCACTGTGATGTGAACTAGAATAGATCAGCTGAAACTAGATATTGACAGCAAGTTTTGTAAACATCTCACAGTGCAGTGAAACAGAATAGACCAGCTGAAACTAGATATTAAAAGCAAGTTTTACAAACATCTCACCGTGAAGTGAAATTGAATAGACCTGCTAAAGCTATATATTGACAGCAAGTTTTGTAAACATCTCACCGTGAAGTGAAATAAAAATGGACCAGCTGAAACTAAATATTGACAGCAAATTTTTTTAAATCTCTCCGTGAAATGAAATAGAATAGAATAGACCAGCTGAAACTAAATATTAACAGCAAGTTTTGTAAACATCTCACAGTGCAGTGAAACAGAATAGACCAGCTGAAACTAGATACTGACAGCAAGTTTTGTAAACATCTCATCGTAGAATAGACTCACTAATAGAATAGACCGGCTGATACGAGATATTGATATTGATAGTTTTCACGAGGAGATTTTTACAAAACAGCACTACTGCTCGTGTCAATAACTTTATGCAAAATAATAAATACAAGCTGAAATTCCATCCACCTCTAACGATTTGATACTAGCTCGTTCTAGGTTTTATGAGCCTAATAGGCTCTCATCTTTATTACTTAAAGTACGTACTTAACACACCTGATACTTCTAAAAATTTTACCTCGGAGACACATTATGTTTCTCGCGGCGTAATATAGTATAATGTTCTGCACATGAATATAATGGGCGCCCACTTTGTGCTAACTGTGTTAAAGTTAGTTGCATATGTTTATTTTGAAGTGTCTAGTAATATACGAGGGGTATTTGATAATATCATGCTCCTAACTGTACTATACTATATTGAGACGTGGGCACCGACAATGGGCCTCATCAGAAATCTTACAGTCACCCTAAGGGCAATGGAGAGAGCTATGCCTGGCAATTCTTTGCGTGATCGAATCATAAATGTAGATATCCGCAAGAGAATTCGGGCTACCGATATAGCCAGAAGAATTGCCAAATTTAACGCTTAACCACTGACGTGTCATTTCATTACACTACCACTGACGTACGAATGAGATTCGTATTTTTTTGAAAGATCCCTCAGGCTCTAATTTGAGTTTATATTCACTTTTAAGTTTTAGAACATTTCAAACCTATGATGCAAAAATAAATAAAACAATAAAAATACTCATAGAAAAAATATTTATTAACCAATATTCTTAGTGGAAATATTTAAAAATAAAAAAATAAATGGTTTACAGGAACTTTTTCTTTTCATTTTTATACTTCAGTAAGAAAGGTTTTATGAGATCAAAATCGTATTAGAAGCTAATCAATTATTTATGCACTTTTTAACGACAGTTATTACAGTCCGGTTTTTACACTGCAAACAGACCGGCTGACCGCACATCGTACACCCGTAATGGTTTCAACGTCGTTTCTGCTTGAAACACATATAAAAACTTGTCAAAATCTTGAATTTCAGTGCTTTGTTGGTTTGTTCCTGTAGGCTTATCTTTCCCCAAGATACGCCCCATAAGAGTTACAATAACACTGACCATACGAATGTCGTACGTCAGATGGTCCAACTCACCTGTTTAGAAGTGCGCCACACGTCCGCTCTTCCCCGCTGTGCGCGCGTCCCTGGCGGCTAGGAACCTACTAGGAACGACAAGCACGAATACCCGCGCACAACAAAATTATGAACAAATAACGGTTTCCGCGAAGAATGTCATTCGTACGTAGTAGGGTTAAGTGCAGTGAGAAGGCCACATTGCTAGTATGAACGGATGGTCGATGGGGATGAAAGTTCTGGAGTGGCGACTGCGAACCAGAAGATGCTGCGTAGTAAGGCCTCCCACCTGGTGAGGGATGACCTGGTGAGGGTGGCGGGCCTCCAATGGATGCGAGACGCAAGAAACCGGAGGCCTAAGTTGGACAAAGGACGTCTTTCGGATGATATGATGATGATGATGAACTATATTAGGCAACAAACTTTTCAAATGCTCGTTTTAGTTAAGTAATTTGTGACTAAGTCCCCCGCACGGATCCATCTTTAACGTCAAATAAAGTTTTTTTATTGCCATATCGTCTTTCAAACAGTCTACCCATCATTTCTGTGTTTTCACTAGAGTATGACAAACAAAAAGAAAATCATATACGTTAAATGAAATATCGCAAAACATTGCTGCGAAGTCAGTCTTGCAATTATGTCAGTTAAGACGGTACCCCGAGCAAAACGCCGCGCAAGCCGTTTTTTGTGGTGTTTTAGGAGCTATCTACTCGTTATTTAAAAAGAAATATCTATTAATAAAAATACGTTAAAATTCTACATAATATTGATTCTAAAATGGTAGATTTAGTTTTTTTTAAAATGTTGTATATATTTCACTAATCTCCTTCCAAAAAAACATAAAAATGAGAAATAATTATTGATATTATGCATCTCCTCGTAAAGTATTCATTAATTATTTTTTGTACTAACACTAATGGATGGACAATTTAATAACGAACATTTTTGTAGAATTTTAAAAAAGACCATAATTCGATTTTATAAAGATTTTATTCAAAAATCTGGGCGTATTCACTACTGTAATTCATGCGCCACCAGTGCCGCTAGACCAATAGGAATGCTCATATCGCATGCCGATGTTTTGGTCAGGGTACCGCCTTAATTTTAAAAGCAAAAAATCAAATCTAAGGTGAAAATAAAATTGTTAAACAATTTTCTCCGCTGAGCCTTTTCTACCTGACTGCAAGAAAAAGGTTTTGTTTTTTGTGATTTTCTTTTATGCATGTAATATTCTTTATTACCTCATATCTTTCCAACCGCTAGACGGATTTACATAATTAAGACATCGTTAGATACGTCTTGATCGCCCAAGTTTTCCGACGTTCAAAAAAAAATAAGCATGGCAGATTTTGGGCGCCATATTGTGGGTGGCCAATTTTTTTTCTTCCTATTACATCGAGTGGGGTTTTAAGAGGTGGTTACAAAAATATATACTACTTAAATGTTTAAAAGTAATTCGAAAAAAAATATAGTAACGGTTTCAAAAAAATATTCGCTTCTTCATTGGAGTTGGCTTCCAGTCTAACCGACGAAACTGATCTTTATTACCAGTTCACTTGAGTCTAGGCAAGGGTTATTGCATTAGCAATACCTTTTGGTTAAACTGGTGTCAGCTACTCGATAACCGATATCGAGCCTGCAACCCTATATCGTCAAATAAACAAATTCCGTAATATATGCCAAAACATAACACATTTTACCTTTATTCAACCCTCAATATTAAAAGATACCTCATTATCTCTGTTTTTACGACTCCACCATCGCTTGATACTTATTTACACAACCTAAATTCCATATTAATATGTAAATAGCCCGACCTTCTCCCAATTACCATCCACCCGCGATAGAGGATAGCCCGAGTTGGGATGCCCGTAAAAATAATTAAAATCTTTTAAATTTTACCGCGGCAACCCCGTGGCCGTAACGGCTTTATTTTCTCAGCAAACCTGTCTTCCATTTTTAAAATATGTACAGGTTTTGTTTTGGGTTATGGAAAAGGTATTTTTTTTCATTTATGGGTAATTTTTACTTGTTAACATAGAAAGGGTGATGATGTAAATTAATTGTGATGTTTGTTTTAATTAAGATGAAGCATTGAGCAAGCACTTATAATGTTACAATTGATTACTCTTCATCAGAGTTTTCATCTAACATGTTTAGTGAAAGAAAAAGAAAGAAAGAAAATACATTTATTTGTCACAAGCCAATAGAGCACACAATATAAAAAAGAAAAACAAAAAGAAGATTTAAAACTAAAAAACGATAAAAAAGAGAAAAACAATGTATATTTGACATTGTATATACCAAGCACGACTGCGCCAAATAGGACCAGTTCAGCAAAATGTAGCACAACTAGTACCCGACGCTGGTTTTCAACTGAACCTACGACTGTGACGTGACGGACGTAAAGCAACCTGCTTTAGTTATCATACTTATAGTAACATAATGTGTATGTACAACAAGTACATACTTATATAAAAGATAAAAATAGATGAGTATATTTAAAAAAAAAAATACAGATACACCACATAACAGGGTAGGTAGGTTAATGTATCATATTATTAAACCTTGGGGTCTTCAAGCCAAGAGTGAATAGGCAAGCGTGCTTCACTGTAGACCACATTATCGCTTAACATCAGGCGAGATAGTGGTCAAACGCGAGCTTATAAAAAAAAAAGCATTCTGTGGGTTTTACATCCTAGTCTAGGAGAACCTTCTTAAATCGTATTGTTGTTTTCGTCAACTCCCTGCCCTCGTCTAAAGATACTTGGGATCACTGCAACACAGTTTCTTCTTTCATTCTGCTGTGTCATCCGTCGTTACCGTATCGATATCATTTACACCCTATTTTTCAATCAACCATGCTTTCTTTCTGCTGTGTCATCCGTCGTTACCGTATCGATATCATTTACACCCTATTTTCAATCAACCATGCTTTCATTCTGCTGTGTCATCCGTCGTTACCGTATCGATATCATTTACACCCTATTTTTCAATCAACCATGCTTTCATTCTGCTGTGTCATCCGTCGTTACCGTGTCGATATCATTTACACCCTATTTTTCAATCAATCATTTTTTTTTCATCCACATTAATATTGATCAATCCTTTAATAACTTGCATTTTCGCTTACTCATCACAATAGCAGTCGTTACGTCAAACAACACAATATCAACTTAAATTATGCCTTAGAATTTATTTTTACGTATTTAGAACAGCCAATAAAATGGCATCCTCGAGTCACAACACATTCATGCTCTAACCTCGATGAGAGGGTAATATTTCCACCCAACATGAGCTATTCTCGTCTCTAATAGGTCATGCTGTTATGTGATGAAAGGCATACAAGCCCGGTTATATTATTTGATGATCACTTGTATGCAAACTTAGATTCTATTAATATGATAAAGTGTGTCATAAAATGTTGAAAGGGAAAAAAGAAAAGGGAGTCAGTGATAGCGTGACCAGGGATGAAACGCAAGTTACCAAAAAAGTTATGAATATAAATGTGGATGGAGAGGGAGAGGAAGGCCAAAGAAAAGATGGATGTGTAAGAAAAGGGAGTCAGTGGTAGTGTGACAGGGGACAGGACGGTATGGAAGAAAAAACGTGTTGCGCCGACCCCAAATAACATAACCCAATAAGTAAGACTAAAATGTTGGGACTTTTAGGAAATTTGTTATCTACTATAGCCCACTTGGAAGAACGTCAATTTGAATGTTGGACAGCTCTCTGGCGCATAAAAACATAATTTAACTCATAAAATAAACACATAAAATATATTTGGTCTCATATCTCGAAAACTAATGAACTTAAGTGAATTCTATGTAAGACATTTTTGTGCACATTTAAACCAGGAACGAACTTGCTCAGAGCACAAATTGCAGTAAGTTCATAACTTGCCGAGAATTAAGCAAAGAAGAAAGCAGATTTTTGGGTCCCTCGGCCTTGAATAACTTACGACGCACACGAGATTTTATGAGACAAATTTCACAACTTTTAGAACGCTAAAATGTAGGTGTATACTAGTTTTCAGCTTATTATCTCTTATTCCGAGGTTGAATGCTAAAATGACAGCTAATTGAGCAGTTTGAAAGAAGAAGACATGTTTCACCGACCCCAAATAAATCGGGATGCCTAAGAGCTCTAGACAAAGTTCAATTCTATCAGCGATGCGAAAAAAATGACAACAAGTAAGAGTTAATCAGAGGCCTTATTTAAGTGACATTTTTTCATTGAAAGGTGACGATAGCGATTGGAAATACATCAAAAATGTACAGGAATGTCAAACGCTATCGAAATCTTACTGTGATCAATTCCTTATATTTTCGCATTTCGATTATCGCCATCGCTAACATCGAATGGCACTTATGTAAGGCATCAGGTGACATTTTAATAGTGCTTTGAATTCCTATAAATTTAAGACTTTTTCAAATGCTACCGCGATTCTTTCGTAGGTAGATAGTTTATCAGTCGTCTGGAACTTCAAGGCAAGATAATGGCAGTTTAAAGTAGATTCTAAGACGCAAAAGAATTCGCGAACAAAAGCTTATTATAAATAACTAGCTGACCCGCGCGGCTTTGCTTTCGTCAAAATTATAGCCTATGTTACTCGGGAATAATCTAGCTTTTCATAGGTGAAAGGTTTTTTTTAAAATCGGTCGAGTTGTTTCGGAGCCTATTCGGTACAAACAAACAAACAAAAAAATCTTTCCTCTTCATAATATTGGTATAGAAGACCAGTGTAAATAAAATCAATACGAAGACTTCCAAGTTCCTTTCACTACCCACATTTTCCGCACAATATTCAATGCTTTTGTTTTGTCCAAACAATAGACTTGAAAGCCATGTTATAAGTAGCATTGAGGTCTTTATAACGACCGCAGTTTAATTTACAAAACATTGTTTATTGAATGAGATGTGGGTGGTTTCCTTTTATAATTTTAATTTAATTTTATGTTATCGGTCTAATTGTGTATAAATAAATGTTTTTCAACCCACGCGAGTTTCAAATTTGTTATTCGGTTCTGGTTTAATGCTCTTGTAGCATTTTTATGTAGCTGTCTATAAATTCATCATCATGCCCTTGTTCATATCCCAATAGATTTGGGTTCAGTACAAGTTTTAGTACAAACATTTGTTTTATGCCTACGTGAATAACAAACTTGTTTTTTAAGACTAAGATTCAGGTTACCAAATCAAGCTCTGGTAGCATCTATAAATACTCCTAGCTATCTATAGGTAAATTCATTATCGTTCATCATCATTTCAGCCAAAAGACGTCCACTGCTGAATATTGGCCTCTCGCATCCAGCAGATTTCCACAACGTTACCCAGGTCATCGGTCCACCTAGTTTGAGGCTTTCCAATGCACCATCTTTTAGTTCGCGATCCCCATTCCAGAACTTTTCGGCCCCAATGGCCATCCTTTCTGCGAGCAATGTGTCCTGCCCACTAATACTTAAGTATTGCCTTTCTTTGGGCCATGTCAGTAACTTTGGTTAGCCTGCGGATATCCTCAAATATTCTCTATTCTATTAATTATCATTATTTTGTCCTTATGCCAATTATTTGATTCACATTTATTTATCTTCCTTGCTGCTCTATTACTCGTTATCGCAGTAGCCAACCCCTTTCTAGACATATCATCTAGAACACAGCTCATCCATCGTGTTGCTTCTCTATTTATTAGTCACTTTCTTTCTAGTCATGATATTATCTTTATCACAGTTCATTTATAGTTTATTTGGCCTTTTCCTACTCAAGCTATCCACATCCATACTTGTTCTTAGAGTCCACAAAAACAAACAGTACAAACATTTATAAAAACAAAAGTACAATGGGCGGTCTTATCGCATTAGGCAATATCCCTTGCCTAGCCTAGCATTTGGAAACGGCGTGGTCGTTCACTGACGCAGTCATAAGCAACATCGCATGTCGTGCTAGTCCAGTGGCTAAAACCTTACCTCTCGTGGTCGAGGTCGTCGGTACAATTTCGGGCATGTACAAATGTGACTCTTTCAATTCATAAGTACTTTCTAGAAAAATCACGTGATCAATCCCTTTACATTTTGACATTTCGACTAACGCCTTCGCTGACATCGAATGCCACTTGTCTCGAAAATCTGGACTTATAGTTGTAAGTTTGTGCTCCATTGGTGTGATAGGAATGTTTCCTGGGAAGAAAAATGATAATTCTCTTTGGTATGTCAGTGAGATTATCAAATAATATATGACACGTATTTTTTTGCTCTTCTTCAAAGTTCAGGAACGGGATCTTGTTTCGTCACTAATGCAGTATGAAGTGTACTAACGGCGTGACGTCACACGATATTTTAATGCATTATATCGTCGTCACTTTATTTTTACGTGTCAAAAGAAAAAAATCGTGTCCAATATTTTTTACTAATCTACCTGACGGACAAAAAACTAATTTTCAGTAAACTACCCTATTGCTTTTAGGCGTTTCAGTACGCGAGGATAAACGAATAAATAAATAAATAAGGTCCTGACGTAAACAGGGAACGGGCATATTGAACAAATTTCAAACTAAAAACTAAAATAACTCAAAACTAAATAATCTTAGCTAGATAAACACACCAATCTTAGCTTTAATCAAAACGAATAGCTAACATACTTACTTTTCTTTGTATAAGAAGACGCCAACTTCATTACAGTATTTTCCTTTAGTAAAAAAGTGATTACCTACCTACTTAAATTTTAATAACCTACTCATCTCTTCCACACCTAGTTCTTGAATAAAATTAAAATGAATCCTATAACCCAGATGAGCTCAGTGATGTACTCATAAAAATATTTTTTGTGATATTCACGGCACGAAGTTTACTTCGTAGTATAACTTATTCATGGCAAATTATAATAAAGTAAAATGTATGAAAACAAGTTCTTGCTCAAGGTTTTATTTGCAATAGAAATTTCAGAAAGTGACTTCGATGTGAGGTCTTTATATATGAAACAGGTCATTTTAACAGTTATAACCACAGTTTGACTTGGATTTATAAATTCAAATAAACTTTATGTTACAGGCATGTCATTCCTATTTTATTTTTTTATATCATCATCATATTCAGCCTTTTAACGTTTCCACTGCTGGGACACAGACCTCCTCTCTATGATAGAGGGCAAATTTAATACATTAAAAAAAACTGTCTTTTCTAAGGCTCGATATTATGCTACATTAACACCTACCCCTGTACCATGACGTGTCAAAACTATTATGGGTTGTCTGTGATAAAGAGACAGATGTATACCAGTCAGGTATATATATCCCATATGCACACTAAAAATAACCTTACTCTAAGAGCTTATAGTCACCCTCTGGAAAATGTTCTTTATTTGTACAGAGTTCAAATTACTCATTCAATATTCTTTTGCTCTTATCCTAATTAATATTTGGGATCAACACTGTTGGGTCCAAATGCAAAATATACATCTTAACATTAGTTATTGTCATGGAGAGGGCGGGGACGGTCAAAGAAAAGATGGATGGACTGTGTGAGGAGTGATATGAAAGAAAAGGGAGTCATTGATGGCGTGACGGGGGATAGGACGGTATGGAAGAAGAAAACGTGTTGCGCCGACCCCAAGTAACATGGAACAAGGGCAGGAAGATGATGATGAACATTAGTGTAAAATGTCAATGAATGCACGGTCTTGAATAAAGAAATAAAAATGCAAGTTGTCCAACCCAAACCAAGTCTATTAGAACACGAAATTAAATTTTGATAGAAAATTCAACATTCATGCTCTGCAAGCTGCTGCTGCATGATTGTTATACTTTCTAATGTAAGCCGCGGTCAAAGTGCAAAGATGCGAGCCTGTTTATATTGCACAACTCATTACTTATTAAATTATTTAAAAAATCATGTACGTACACCGAACAGACCCAACATTTTTACTTCTCCGTTACCTTCCTCTCAGTTATTAGTCACCCCTTTTCTAGACATACTCGTATCATGGTTGACACCGTTGCCATTGGATGGCAATACCAACTCGGTGAAGTGCGAACTCTGGCGAGAGAAGTTTAAACCTCCTCCACTTCGACGAGCTTTCGGAGAGTCTTCCGCCTGGGCACACTTTGGCATATCTGGAAAAATTTATATAGAAAGTCTGATCGACATCTACTAGATGTGAATCTTAAATGCGCATATTCACTATTAAAATACTTAAAATCTATATAAAAAATTAAATAACCAATATCTAAAAACAAAAAAATAAAAATCAATAAAAATTCAATCGGATCACAAATAAAATCAAATCAAATTGAAATTAAATTAATCACAATCAAACTAGAATTATATTAATTAAGACATAACACACTTGTATCCCAGGAGTATGTTCCCTTGGAATAATTGCTAAGTATCACGCGGGTGAAGCCAGTGATACAAGTATTATACAGACATCATCACATACTTTTTTAAATAATTAGTATAACTAGAAATTATTTAGGATGGACAATATTAGCATAACCTTTCTAATAGGATTAGTGCCAAAATAATATTCGGCTATCATTTAAACCGTCGCGTCGGTAATATAATCCAACTGGTTAGGTAAATTAATTATTTGGCTATTAGGCCTAAGTGGTTACGCCGGTTACTGAATTTACGCTAGAAATATTAGCATAAATATTTTGTATAAACCACGGGATCCCAGCGCTAATAAAGAAAATTTGGTTCAAATAATTGTCACTAGATAGCGCGATATGCATGGATTTGTTATTGAATTGTGTGTAAAATTATCATTTTTTAGAATTTATCATAAAATTTAATTTTATGATAAATTCTTTAAAATGATAATTTAAATTTGTTCTTTTTTAATCAACTCTCTTAAGCACAAAATTATGGAATGTTGGGTTCTTAATTCACATTTCACGGATTATTCGAATGGATCATTTAAAATTGATTCCAATAGGTGGCAAGTTTTTAAATTTCTGAAGCATGCCACTTGATTTTTTTTTATTTGTGTTGTAACACATTTTGGTACAGTGAAACTGTAAAAACGTGCAAAAAATACTCTATAACAAATCGTCACGGTATTAAAAAAAAAAAATGTCACGAACCGCAAGTCGCAGCGGCTTGCGGTTCGTGACATTTTTTTTTAACACCATCTATAGTCGTGAAACGGAACCGAACGCGATCGAAGTACTTATGAACATAATCATCTTTATCAGACGAAAAACGCTAGTTTCATCGGCACGGTTTCTTTGTATGGGATGAGGCATCTGTATGCTAGTATCATATTATCTGTGGTATAAACTAATACTCATTTTAACTGCCTTATTGATCTTGTGGTCGCGAGCGCTACTGCTGAGTATGAGGTCCTGGGTACCATTTAAGGCGTGTGTGTCACGTGTTATTTGGGTTTTGCCATCTAGAATTTCTCAATTTTGCCCGGTTGATGAGTAATAGGCTCGCCCCATATTAAATGAGACTTAAACATAACTGGTGAACTAATGTGGGTGTACTGTAGATGTACTTTAACCCAATCCTTTGAGGAATACATGCGTGATCAACAGTGGGCCTTACCAAAATACCAGTGTTGCGTTATTAATTATTTTTAAATATCCCTGCATATGTTAAGGTGCCTTTTTGGTCTCGCACGGTTTTTGTTGTTGTTTTATTATTATTTAACTTTTTTTTGGCATGATTATTGCATTTATTTATCATGCCATTTATTAATTTTCTCCTGATTTCTATCTGCAACCAGATAAAATATTGATTATCCTATTTGAAACATAGCATAGCTAGATCGCATATATTTTATTGTACAACAAAATAATGACTCAAATCTGTAACGTAATCAATATTTACTCTTTTTTTTTGAGGCATATGGAATGCCACAAGGTACAACTTTAGGACCTAGTAGCAAAATATAAATATGTACGGGTCGCAGACTGATTGATAATAACCGAATGTTGATATTTATTATTTTAACGTCGTTGTATTAATTACTCTGGATTGTTTTCTTTACTGTAACTATCAAAGAACTTTAAAATAAAACCGGGTAAAGAACTAATCACTCTAGATTTGTGGCAAGCTTTCGACACGTAATGGACTTTACTTTCCTGCTATGATTAATCCATCATGCTTCTCGGAAACTCAACGCTTCCCATCTCAATTTAAATACATTTCCAAGAAAAAATTCCAGCCTATTAATTTGGAATATGTAAAATATTTAAAATATAATTTCAGCGTCAAAAATTTTGTTCATATTTTCACTCTTATGAGCAAAAATGTCAGTTAAATGAAACCGGCCGACTAATATTGCCATCCACAGTCGCGTAAAGGAACGAATTCTGTGTCCCTCCGAGTGACGTCATGCGAGAGTAATGTCGGTACCAGCGCAAACGAATTACGCTAGAATTTCGTGGCCCGGCATTTTGTGAAACATATTTTGTATAAATCTCCTTATTGACCTAGTTCTAGGAAGCACTCTTTGGGATTGTCAACGGGCTTACTTGCGACAAGGATATAAAAACTTTGGCAATGCTTGGGCATAAAGATAATGAAAACTTTGTGACGTAGACTTGTACATTGTGGTTTTGGAGTTACAGGTTAGATAAAAACTTGAATACTTGTGGAGATAAATGTTTGACTTTCCTATTTTGTATTGACATCGGCTAGATATGAAAGCGGTGTAAATGTGGCAGCCTGAATCAGCTCTTTGAGTTCCTCATCATCAGTGTTGCTTTTTCCCAACTATGTTTGGGTCGGCAGAATTATATATGGTGCGACTGCCTATCTGATCTTCAGAACCTAGTTACAGGTTGTCACGATGACCCTTGGTAAACTGGTTACCAGATATTGGGCAACCGTAATGACTGTCAAAATCCTACAAATGGCAGCCGGCCGGGACCAACGGATTAACGTCCTTATCTCCTCCAATCCTATTCTTGTGTTATAATAAAGTATCTGGGTGACCGAGCTCTTGGGTGAAAATATAGAATCAGAATCAGAATCAGAAATCATTTATTTGCAAAGAATGTAGGTAACAAAACATAGTTTTGATGGTGTGAAAAAGAAAAAACAATTGGATCCAGTACAGTCTACCGTATGGCATGCAACATTAAGCACTATAACAATCATAAGCATTGCAAATCTATATTAATCTAAAAATGTCAGGTGATCAGTTTCTAATTTAATAATATTCTTAAAAGTCAAATTCAATTAAACAAAAATTGCAAGGTACTCAGTTTCTAATGTCTTAATCTTAAAAGTCAAATTCACTGGAAAAATAATAGTCTTAGTATATAAAATTAGAATATAACAAACGTAATAAATTGAAATATTATTGAACAATTTCATATTGTGTTATCATTTAAAAACTCGCTAACAGTGTAATAGCATTTTTCAACTAGAAGTTTCGTTAATTTCTTTTTGAAAAAATGAGATGTATCATTTTTAATGTCATTAGGTATTTTATTGTAAATAACTGGTCCCATATGCATAATATTCTTTCTTAATAAAGCTGTTTTGAAACTACCTGTATGAAGTAGGCCTTTGTATTGGGATCTCAGTAGTGCCGGCCGGTCTTGAAGAATGATTTATCATTGTTTCAAAAAGATTTAGGTTCTTTTTAACAAATAATGCTACCTCCAAAATATAGAGTGATGGAAAGGTTAATAATTTTAGGGATTTAAACACAGGGATACAGCTGTCTGTTGAATGTATGCCGGTCATTGATCTCAAACAATATTTTTGGGCTCTGAATACCCTTTCTCGTTCACTGCAATTCCCCCAAAATACTACACCGTATCTTAATATAGAGGCAACCAGACCATGGTAAGCTATAATGATGGTGTCATTATTAACTTTTTTTGACAAATTATAGACATTGACAAATATAAGCTCCTCTACTTAACTTTTTGCAGACTTCTTCTGCCTGCTGTTTCCAAGATAATTGGCTGTCAATAACTATACCAAAGAATTTAGCAACATTAGTCTTGTCAATATTTTGTCCATTGTATTAAATTTTTAAAGAATCAGGGTGCAAACGTTGATAGAAATGCATAATCTTTGTCTTTTGTAAGTTAATAATCAGATTATTAGAGTTTAGCCAATTAATAATTGATTTTAATGTGTCATTAATGTCTATTTCATAATTTGCTTTTTCCACGCATTTTACTAACGCTGTGCTATCATCAGCGAATAACACCATCGGCTGTTGCACATTTCTCAGAAGATCATTGATGTACATAAGAAATAATGGATAGAAAACGACGTTTTCAAAAAATTTGGTTTTACATCGATTTATATCGATTTATCGCCCCGGAAAGGCCCTGCATACTACATTTCATGCAAATTGTTGGAGCCGTTTCCGAGATTCAGATTATATATATACATAGGCACATAAAACGTGTGAACTTGGCATAGATTTAAGCAAAAATTGTAATTATTGTTTTACCTAATGATTTTAAATAAACTTTACTATTATTATTATTGTTTAAAAACATAGACTGTTTCTTAGCTCTTTGGCTAGTTTAAGCTACATCAACGGGACAAAGCCAAGTTAATGTAACGTGTGGTGAATTTTATGATGAAGATAGGGTGTTATGGATGGAAATTTCGTTTTCTTCAATTTGCATAAACTTTCTTACTATTCTACAGGTGGTTAGAATTGCAGCCTTTTGAAGAGTAATGTAGATTGAATCGTTCAAGTCTATTAATTTCAGGCTATGGTGGAGATGGTTTGGTATAACACCTGTAGTGGAGACAACTATGGGTACGATGTAAACTTTTTCTTGCCTTCAGATTCTGATAACTTCTTCCTTGAGTGCCGCATATTTGCTTATTTTCTCTCCTATCGTCTTTTGTAAATTGTGTGTGTTGAGGACTGCAATGTCAATCAGGTAAGTAAATTTATTAACTTTATCTAGATGAATAACATCTGGTCTATTGAAGGGAACGGTTCTGTCGGTTAGTATAGCACGGTCGTAGTAGAGTTTGTGAGTGGTGTTTTCTAGAACAGTTGTGGCACATATTTGTAGTGTTTGGATCTTGTATGAGTTTATGTTTGATTGCTAGTTTTTGGTGAATGACATTTGCTACTTGATTGTGTCTGTGAGTATAGTCATTCATTATTTATTATTATTATACATATGTACAAGAATTGTTTGTTTCAAGGTATTAGATAGATTAAATATTGTTATCACTGATAAGACCACTCATATATATCGATATATATGAGTGGATAATAATATTTTAAAAGTTGTTTTAAAATTTTGCCATACCAAAATATTAATCACTTTTTAATGGGTTTCTACAACATCATCAATCAATCAGTATACATAACCAAAAAATTACACTAACTGGCCATAATAAAAACACAATCATATCTGCTTCACCCCTATCACAAGAAGGCCGTGTTGTTTTAGGATTGATCGTAGATTTGAGCCGCAGTGATTACTTTGTCTGGCCCTTTGTAAAGTATATGGGTAATATCGTAAATGGCAAGAAAATATCATGTTTCTTTTTCCCCCATTTCAGTATGTAAAGATGGTTTTATGAGTTTTTTTATGAGGTACCCTTGTGTTGTCTTGGTTATTTAGGCATTTATCTTCGTTTGGTTAAAAATGACATGGCAAGTTTAGGTGTAAGCTAACACTGACGCTCTAGACATTTACATTGTCGATTGTTGAAAGGCCAAAATGTAAGCAACTGATCACGTGAGATCTCGTTAGGGCATGGAGATCCCAGATTTTTTGAAATTTTACCAATCGGTATCGGGACGCTTTTGTTGACAGTATGCCACTTGTCTAGAGCCCCTGGACCAAACTTGCAGTAACTGTTAATATCTGAAACGCAAGACTTTAATATTCTGCTCTTCCCCTTTATCTGGATCATGGAGCTGAGTGGTGCCGATCTATGTGTCATATTTGTGAACGGGCGCCATCAGTTGAGACTGGACATAACTTAAATGCCTCGGCCTGTTATTGTATTTTTTTAAATTGTTTGTTACTCTAGACGCCTTTACCTGCACGTCTTTTTACATCGTTCTCACATATATGTATTTTTGCAACAAGAATGATGTAACCAAAAACTTGTAATTAAAACAGATGGAAAAGAGTGTCCGTGGACTTTCTTGCAAAGCCTTCTCCTTTGAGACCTACTGACGCTTGTAAATTAGCAGCTAGAGTCATCTTTTTTTTTGTTTGCCAATTCATAAGTACCGTTAAGGTTTATTTGAAATAAACTATTTGATTTGATTTTTGATTCAGTTAGACCTATCATTGCAACATCACACATCAGAGTTAATGCCATAGTAAAAAATATCATAAAAGTTCTTCTGACTTCCCTGAATAGCTTGAAATGCCCAATCTGCTGCCCGATAGATGAGCTGACTGGAGTGACGGCACTAACGAACAATGGTCCCTAAAGACTAAGTGTGAAATCCAATTCCGAAAGATAGATGCACAGACAGACGTCTGACCGTACTGCGAGCGCTGAATGACTATGACTATAGATGATGATTTTGAAAACGTCTATTCTTATTTCTTTCTGTGGTGATAAAACAGAACCTCAATTATCACCAGATATTGACAATATATATTATGTTTTCGCCTTCCACAAAGGGATCTAATATTATGTCTTTCTTTTTGTTCACAGAGGCGAGAGCACAGATCTCGGGGCCTACAGAGAAGTATCTGAAGCCAGGATCGACGTTACGACTGCAGTGCTCCGTGGTACAGACTACGGAGGCACCAGCTTTTGTGTTCTGGTGAGTTACTACATTTCTTACCGATTTAAATTCCGAGAGTATCCATAGCTTTAAGTTTATTGAAGAAACCTTTCAAGTCAAACGATTTATTAACTTTTGTCTTTGAAATAAATGAAAACGTATTTAATTGGGATTGATATTTTGAAATAGTTACTGTCTGTGTCTGATTTATTGACGGGCTTAATTAATTTGCCAGACAGTTAACGATGATGAAAGAAGAAATGAGGCAAACATTTTTATTTATTTATATATGCCTTATTGTACACCAAGATAAAAACAATAAATCATACGGAAAAACGTAGACATCTACAAAAAGAAAATATTAGTTCTAATTAATAAGTCAAGGAAAGCACAGGAATTATATAAGTATATCTATCACAAGTTTGACTAGTTTCGAATAAACTAACTATTAAAAAACGAAATATATAATACGAAAGATACAATGTAACGGTTAGGGGCCAGGCAGGTAAATTAAACTCTCGAAGAGAGGGTAGATACAAAAATTTATTTAAAAAAAATATTATATAAAATAAAAAATAGAAACCCAGCAAGAGACTGGTGTGAGTTCTCGATATCGAGCGCGTGTTAGGTTCTAGACCGCCGAAAGAAAACCACTATCCTGTAGTTCCAGAACGTAGGTGACTGGTGGCAGCCAGGTAGGTAGGTCGATCTTCGTATCGGAGGGTAGCACGTAGGGTAGTCCAGCCTCAGCCCTTGTAGCAACACGGAGGATTGTCCGGTATAGAAGAACCCCAATTTGGGGTTACACTGAGATTAATTAATTTTCTATTGTCCACGGTAATGTGCAGGTAATGCAAGAAATATTTCTTTCTACGTGACTATAAGAAGGTGGCAGAGGTATGATTAGCCTATTCCGACACTGTCACTCTCTGCTGCGTAGTGTCAAGTGAACGCCGGTCGAGACTGACTGACCGTTCTCGAACCGCAGGAAGTCCGCGAGCGTCAGTCATACCTATTGAGAGGGAAGTCAACTACCAACATTCAACAAAACAGTTCCGTGCGCGGAGTCTGCGACAGTATTTAATTACTCATTGCAGTATTGCCAGTTAAAAACATCAGCTGCAAGCGCAATTAGGTACTTTTTATTTCCTATTTTTTTCTACTCAGATTCAGATGCGTTAGCAGCCGAGTACAACGTTACAGTACCCCCCTTGTTAGCGTAGGATTTTTCCTAAATAAAATCCGCCTCTACTGCTTCTGAAGACACTTGATCAACGTTGCTCATTCATTCTTTCCCCTTTCATTCTTCACACTTCACTCATTCATCATTTGATCGACAGTAACACCTTAGTTCCGGTGTTACCGCATTCTAACATTTGAAGTGTCCCGTTTAAAATTCAGTACAAAACACTCCCGCGAATCAAGTGTTTTTTTTTTTTTGTTAAGTACTGAGCAGTCTACATACAACCAATTCTTTATTGATAATTTAACTAGGATGCTAATGTTCACGCTTATTTAGAGTTGAACTACTCTGTAGAATACTTATGGTGTAGGGCCATTGGTATTGGGAAAAGAAATCAATGGGGTAGAGCCATGATTGCTTTCGTACTATGGTTGTAGGACCGATAGTAATAATAGTACTATAGGAATTAATGTCATTATAGATCATCTTCCTATGAATACTGTTTGCATAGACTAATAATTATATAATTTTAAATATAAATAAATAATAATACGAGCTGTTAAAATTTGGTTATATGTAGGTAGACGGTTTTAGCAGTACGTAAGTTTGGGTTGGTAATTTGTTGGTTTTTTATTTGATTATAAGTATTATGTAGTTTTAATTAGTTATTTGATAGAATAATCATAGTTGGGTAGTTATAGTCAATGATTTGCATTAAGCTGTTTTTTTTTTCATATTGTTTGTATGTTTAGTAATAAGTTTAGTAATAAGTATTTAGTCCTTGTAATTGGTTAACTTCATATCTTTAATATGCCATTGGCCGATAGATTTGCCCGACGAATCCGCCAATTCGTATACTAATGGTGATTTTTTTCCAATAATTTGGCATTTAATAAATTTTGGGGCTAACTTCTTAGTAAAATATTTATCTTTGTCACTTTGATAGAAGGTTCGCTTCCATACAATATCACCTATATTGAACTCTGCTGGTTTCCTACGTAAATTGTATGTCTGTCTGTTTCTGGCATGTGCCTGGATAAGCGCTGCTTGCACCTTGTTAAAGATAGAAGATAGATAGCCTAAGTTTTCTGCATAAGAATCGCGAGGTACAAAAACAACATCTTCATTGTTTTCTGTATTGATGTAGTGTGAACCACATGTAACCAGTTCACGTCCGTATACCAGAAATGACGGAGTATAGCCGGTTGTTTCATTTACAGAACTATTTATTGCAAATTGAATCTTTGGTACTAGTAGATCCCAGAGACGTTGATCGTCTGCAATAAATGTAGAAATTGCAGTCATTACCGTTTTATTGTAACGTTCAACTGTGTTGATGTGAGGTGAGTATTTTGGAGTAAAATGTAAATTGGGAACCTTATATCTGGTAGTCATGTTTTTGAGAGTAGCACTAACAAACTGTTTTCCATTATCAAGTATAATAGTAGAGGGAATCCCATGTACTAGAAATACATTTTCTTCTAGAATTCTAGTAACGATTTCCGCGGTAGCTCGCTTGATAGGAAATAATAGGCAATATTTAGTAAAACAGCACGTAATGACGAATATATAACAATTTTGCTTTCTCGAAGGTGGTAAAAGTCCGACAAGATCTATACTAATAGTTTGGAATGGCCTAGAGCATACTTTAGACTCCCCCATTTTTCCCAAAGGGGCATGGGTTTGATGTTTATGAGCTATGCACGCATCGCAAGCTAAAATAAATTTCTGAATGTCTGCGTGCATGCTTGGCCAGTAATAACATAAAGCAAGACGTTTATAAGTTTTAAAAACACCCAAGTGCCCTGCAGAAGGTTCGGAATGATTCTTTTCTATTACGGTACTACGGTATTCCGCGGGTACTACTTCCTTCCATTCAAATTCCCTGCGCAATGGACACATAGATTTCATGTACCTATATAACTTCCCGCTTTTAATTATATAGTTAGGAAACGAGGTAGGGGAAGATTGACAACCATTAAAGATGTTGAGGTACCACGCATCAGTAGTTTGCGTATTAATGGGAACACTATCAACCGCGGTAATAGGTACAGAACGAGACAGCAAATCTGGAACTACGTTTTCAGAACCACGGCGGTGTCTTATTTCGAAATTATACGCTGATAGCCGTACACCCCAGCGTGCTAAACGACCTGTAGGGTTACTTAATTTCAAAAACCATTTAAGAGCAGAATGGTCGGTGTAAACGATAAATTTTTGTCCGTTTTCCACGTAACAGCGCCAGTGCTCAACCGCCACTAGAACAGCAAGAGCTTCACGCTCGGTAGTGCTATAGTTGCGTTCTTGGCTGGACAAAGACTTGCTCATGTAGGCTATGACTCTTTCCTCACCATCAATATTTTGTGTCAATACACCACCAATACCGTAGTCGCTCGCGTCGGTGTGAATTTCAAACGGTTTAGAATAATCGGGGCACGAGAGTACTGATGCTGATACTAAGCATTCTTTTAATTTATTAAAAGCTGTATCAGTATCTTTAGACCACACAAACGGTGGTGCTTTTTTGCCTTGTGAAGTTAGTTTGTTCAGTGGTGAAGCCAAAGAACTAAAATTTGGTATAAACCTGCGATACCAAGAGGCTGCGCCCAAGAATCGACGAACTTCTTTTCTGTTAACGGGGGTAGGATAATTTTTAATAGCGTCTACTTTTTCTGGGTCAGCATGTAAGCCGTTAGCATCGACTACATAGCCCAAATATTTCAGTTTTTCACGAAAAAATTGACTCTTTTTAAAGTTTATGGTTAAGTTTGCTAATTTTAATTTATTTAATACAAGAAGTAGTAGTGAAATATGTTGCTCGAAACTAGATGACACAATGATAATATCGTCGACAAATACAAAAACGCGGTGTTCAAATTCCGGTCCATAGAACAAAATGTCCACTAAACGTTGTTGTGTGGCTGGTGCGTTAGTAAGACCAAATGGCATAGATTTGAACTGGTAAGTACCACGGGTTGGTATGTAGAACGCGGTCTTGCACCTGTCCTGCTCATTGATCAAAATTTGCCAAAAACTTTTAGATAGATCTAAGCTGGTTAAATATTTAGCGTCGCGTAAATTATCAAGAATTTCAGAGATGTAAGGCAAATTATATGCATCTTTCTTTGTGACGGCGTTTAATTTTCTGCTGTCTAAGCAAAACCTAAGCTCACCAGTTTTTTTTGGTGTGAGTAGTACAGGTGATGACCATGGACTCTCGGCAGGTTCAACCACATCATCCTTTAGCATTTCATCTAGTTGCTCCACTAATATCCGTTGCTTCTCTGGAGACATACGATAATACCGTTGACGAATGGGAGCAGCCTCTCCAGTGTCTATGATATGCTTTATTAGAGAAGTACGGCCAAGACCTCGTACTTCGTATGATATTTCTCGGAACTGTGAAATTATATTATCAGCTGTGATTCTCTGGTCTTCTGATAAATGATCATACGACTGAAGATGTTCCGAGCAATCTGGCTTCAGTTCAGCTAACTGAGCGTCTGACTGATTTAAAAATAGTATATTGTTTATGTGAGTAGGAAATAGACTGAATTTTCGCCAAAAGTCCATGCCTAGGATTAATGAATTTTTTATTTCCGGAATGATGTGGACATTTAAATTATGTATTTGATTTTCAAATGCAAAAGGCATTGAAATAAAACCCAAGGAAGAAAGTCTTTGTCCACCCGCTGCAACAAATGTCATAGGTTGACTGATGTTCGATTGGCATTTTGATGGAATCAAACTCTTATGGAAGTCGTTTCCCATTATAGTAACGGCAGAACCTGTATCAAGCAACCCAATGACCGATTTATTGTTAACACTAACTGAGACATAAGGCCGTGTGTAATCTCTTCTAGTGTCACGGATCGAAGAAACAGAATAGCATGAAAAGAATTTTGTAACAGTTTTTAGCCAATTTTCCCAATCATTTCTATCGAAATTATTGGTACCATTACTGCTTCCGCAACCCTTGCCACCTAGTTTTTTGTCATGTTAGAGTGGCAATTGGTACATTCTGGAAATTTCACACCTTCCTTTCCACACTTAAAGCAGATAAGGAAATGTGGTTGTTTACATGATCCCAATGAGTGTGATTTAGATCTGCACCTAGGACAATATACGGGTTTGTTCTTATCTTTAGACGCATGGGATATTTCATTGACGTGTAAATTGGTATTAGTTTCGCTGGTATTTTTATTTTTGAAGTTATTATTATCGTAATTATTTTTAGTGTAGTGAGATTTAAAATTAAAATTTGTATTTTTGTAGTTAGTAGAATGACTACTGCTCGGTTGTTTTTTATACGCGAATTCTGGTGCTAAGGTTTCGGCAGTGTCCTTAGGCGGTTCGCGAAACTGTTTGAGCCTAGTTTGTATGTTTTCGTAATTTCTACATAGTTTTTGAAGACTACTTATATCGGTTATATCTGCAGAGGACGCCAGCGTACTAGCATAGCAAGGTCGAATGTTATGCAATAATATCTCTAATTGATCCTCTTCAGCCAACTGCCTATCCAAACGAGAAAACATGCCGCGCATAATAGAAATGTAAATGGTTATATTTTCTAGTTCACCCTGTGTGCGTGCTCTTATTTCGGATAAAAATTTGTAGTCGAAGTCACTTTGACTAAAATCTTGCTTAAGCAAATCAACAATATCATCCCAAGTACTAGCCCGCTCCCTAACACATCTGAACCAGTGTAGAGCATCGTCTGTAAATATCTCATACGCGAAAGAGACCATTTGTTCGCGAGGTATTGCTCTGCTCAAAATAAATTCTTCTACCCTCTGAATAAATGCTCGGACGCAAGTTTTTCCGGAGAATTTCAGTTTGCCAATCTCAGAAAACAGCCTACGCTCGCAACTGACAGGATTTGTTTCGTGGACTGGCTCTGGTTTAGCAGACACCTGAAGCTGAGTGGTCGAGGCAGTTTGTGGCTTAAGCAAAGTCATATCCTTATATTGGGTATTGAAGTTAGACAAGCAAATTTTATACACTTCCGCTACATCTCCGGCTGTGTAATTAATTCGATTTAGCCGATGATATACGTGGTGCAATAAGGTTTCAGTGCGAATGTACAAATTTCTTTCAAATTTTGATTTAAGGGTTATTATACTATTATGTGACTTTAACAGGGACTCTTTGACCGCTTTTAAGTCTTCAATTGGATCTAAATGTGATTCTAAAATATCTTCTGAAGGGAGGGTAGTTGACAATTTTACAATTTGTTTTCGCAGCTCGTTTACGGAATCGGCACTTACTCCACCTCGTACCGCTACTTCGTATTCTAGTTCCGCCTTTTGTAACGATAAAAATTTTATGTGATAGGACATATTCGTTATATTTCAAAAGAAAAAGAGACAATAAAAAACAATAGTACAATTTCACAATTTACCCGAGAGGTGTGTGTTGCAAAATTCACATATACGAAATATAAATAGTTAAACACAAACAGAGTAACAGAACAAAATCAAATACTCAAGCTACCAAAACGTACATTAGAAATAAAATTGTGGGTAGTTTAAGATTTCTATAGTTTAATTTTATCAAAATGATACGCGAGAGCAAGAAGAAATATCACTTTTGGCAACTTGTAATCATGGTATTACACTAACACTACTGAAATAGACAGCCAGCACCAAGAAAACTAAAAGAAATGCCTAGCAGAAAAAAACCAAACACGACTCGATATCTACCACTAGTATGGGCGCCACTGTAACGGTTAGGGGCCAGGCAGGTAAATTAAACTCTCGAAGAGAGGGTAGATACAAAAATTTATTTAAAAAAAATATTATATAAAATAAAAAATAGAAACCCAGCAAGAGACTGGTGTGAGTTCTCGATATCGAGCGCGTGTTAGGTTCTAGACCGCCGAAAGAAAACCACTATCCTGTAGTTCCAGAACGTAGGTGACTGGTGGCAGCCAGGTAGGTAGGTCGATCTTCGTATCGGAGGGTAGCACGTAGGGTAGTCCAGCCTCAGCCCTTGTAGCAACACGGAGGATTGTCCGGTATAGAAGAACCCCAATTTGGGGTTACACTGAGATTAATTAATTTTCTATTGTCCACGGTAATGTGCAGGTAATGCAAGAAATATTTCTTTCTACGTGACTATAAGAAGGTGGCAGAGGTATGATTAGCCTATTCCGACACTGTCACTCTCTGCTGCGTAGTGTCAAGTGAACGCCGGTCGAGACTGACTGACCGTTCTCGAACCGCAGGAAGTCCGCGAGCGTCAGTCATACCTATTGAGAGGGAAGTCAACTACCAACATTCAACAAAACAGTTCCGTGCGCGGAGTCTGCGACAGTATTTAATTACTCATTGCAGTATTGCCAGTTAAAAACATCAGCTGCAAGCGCAATTAGGTACTTTTTATTTCCTATTTTTTTGCTACTCAGATTCAGATGCGTTAGCAGCCGAGTACAACGTTACAACAAGTTTTACTAACTGATGATCTTTTAAGATTTGTAATTCTATCTTTTGCAAGACTTTGAAACATAACGATTCTCTTAAAACTTATCTGTCTTTCAATCTTTTAAAATCTTGTTCATCTATTATTATAAGTTTTAAATGAACTTTGAGAAAGTTTAGATTTACTCGTCTGAAGGTTACCGTATGATGTATCTCAGATCGTCTTTCATTTAGTTTCTTAGTCGTTATGTATACACTATTGACAACTCTATGTTTAAGTTTTAAATTTAATGAGGACAAAATCTTTGAATCTCAACCAAACTTTAAGTTTTACACCATTCAACACTGTCGAATTCACAACCGTGTGGCCGAACATAACACAGTTAAATTTTTATTGAAATTTAGGTAGTCATTTCCAGGTGACAGACAAACAAACAGATAATTTACCTGCCCTTGTCCTATGTCACTTTGGTAGAGTCTACTTGATTTCTTCATCCATTCCGTCTTATCAAGTGTCACGCTATTACTGCCATTCTCATACAGTCCATCGATATTTTCAAACAAACAAATACCTAGACATCAAACAAATCATATCTTATTTACTTAAAGGTCTTACCTTTGTATCAATCTAATTATTATCCAACATTGGGGTTCGGCTTCTAAATATGACTTAAATTTTCAACTTAGAATCCGCTAGACAAAAGAAAAAAAAATTGTGTTAATTCACTTTTAGACTAACATTTGCATAACTTTCATCAAAGTTACGAAGTTGATTATTTTAGGATGGTATTTAAAAGTACTTCAATTTATTCCCATTTCATTTACCTAATTTTGCCTGTGTTCCACCAAATATACTGAATGTGCACCAAAATATGTTCATATAAGTCGACGTAGCCCCGCTGCGCGGGGCTCCTATTTCTGTCTGCAGGGTCAAAAGTAACCTAACACGAACGAGATGACGGGAGCTGAGTTCGCTCGCTTTGCTCGCTCACTTCATCTCGTTCGAACCTAACCTGTCCGTGTCGGGGTGCCCTAAGTTCCCGAGCTCGCTTCGCTCGCTCTTGGACTGATTCTTTGACCATAATTTATTCGTAGATCAACTAATATTTGGTGCACGATCAGTATTTTAGATGTACCATTAGATTTTTGCTGAACACAAAAATATTATCCATTATTTTATGCCTAGAAATACTTATTGTTCGGAACGAAAACGTTTCGTTCCTTGTTTTGTTATTTTGTTGCAACTCTGTGTCAGCCCGCTGTCATTCGATTTGACAGCTTTTGCTTGAGTTGACTGTTGACACTTGAAATTCTGAAAAAATAACCTCGAAAACTATGAAAATTCGTGGAACATACATGGGGGTGATTCGGATACCCCACGATATGTGGGACCATAATTTTTTTTTGGACTTTAAATTTCTGGCCAATCTGTACGATTTGCTATCTATACCAATATTATAAAGAGGAAAGATTTTTTTGTTTGTTTGTATGTTTTTTTGTTTGTACCGAATAGGCTCCGAAACTACTGGACCGATTTTAAAAATTCCTTCACCTATGGATAGCTATATTATTCCCGAGTAACATAGGCTATAGATAAAATTTCCAATATGGGCCGTTGATTTTTGCCGCGGGGATGGTAGGGGGTGGAGAAGGGGAGGTTTGGCTACCCCCCTGTACCATTCCCACCACTCGGAGCCCTATGGTTATGGAGATATCCATGGTTAAAGTTCTCAGATTAGTGTGAAAATTTCCGAAAATGTTCATCGTTTAAGGGGCAGGGACGGTGGGAAGGAAAGGGTGTAGGGGGACTACCCCACTGTACCATCCCCACCCCACGGAAACCCATGGTTATGGAGTTATTAAATATATTTTATACTTAAATATAATTAGATTAATAAAAATAAAAAAAATTGTCCAAGAGCGAGCGAAGCGAGCTCGGAAGCTTAGGGCACCCCGACACGGATAGGTTAGGTTCGAAGGAGATGACGGGAGCTGAAGTGAGCGAGCAAAGCGAGCGAACTCAGCCCCCGTCATCTCCTTCATGTTAGGTTACTTTAGACCCTGCAGACAGAAATAGGAGCCCCGCGCAGCGGGGCTCCGTCGACTTGTGTTTCGTTTCCCTCCCCCCCTTAAACCGATGGACATTCACAAAGAAAATTATTCTAACCTGAAAACTTTGACCATGGATATCTCCATAACCATGGGGCTCCGAGTGGTGGGGATGGCACAGGGGGGTAACCATAGCTCCCCCCCTCTCCCCCCCACCCTCCCCGCGCCAAAAATCGACGGCCCATAATGGAAATTTTAACCTAGGCTATAATTTTGACGGGAGCCGGAAGCCGCGGGGGTCAGCTAGTACGATATAAATTTTCTATATTCATTAATCTTCCTATAGAGACTATATCCATCAAACTTATACCAACCAAACTTAACATGAGTATCTTCAACACAATACGCTGGTTTAGGTTCACGTTCATCTTCAAATGTACCAGGAGACTTGGGGTTTCTCGCCTACGAGAATTAGGTCAAACCACATTCTGATCGATGCCCTAATCGTGTGGGTTCTGTACTACACAGAATTCCATTGACATGATGAAACTCATGATTGAAATTTAGGGCCCTTTGAAACTAGAAACGTGTGGGATTTTAGCCTGGATTTATTAATGTCATATATAATTCTGTTTTACAATTGAATGAAATTTTCGTCTGACAGATTTTTGTGTGCTCACTTTCGTCATACATTTAAATACTTGTAATTATACATCGCAATACTTCGCGCTTCTAGACTTGACCTAGCGGTTTAAGGTTTTGCGTTGTCAGCTAAGTTAAGATTTTTATTTACTATGTAGAAGATTATAAAAATATCAACCCGTACAAGGATTTTTTTCGTTATTCATAAAAAATAATATAAGTCATAAAAAGATATGTCGTCACTTTCGATATTTGAAATTCATTTAATTTATGTCCCTGATCAGTCAATAAGCTGTCAATTGTTTTGATTGATTGTCATAAACAACAAAAATCAATCGCAAACACGTGTCATGAGTTTTGCCAGCCGATTAATTTGTGGAGACTTTGACAAAACAGCTTTTTTTTTTTGTTAAAAGCAAGCCCGTTTGACCTCTATCTCACCTGATGGTAAGCGATGATGTGGTTTTAATCAGAATATTGAAGCTCTACTAGGTTTTTTCATTTATTGGCAACGACACTACCAGCCGCACTACCAGTAGTGTCGTTGCCAATTAACGACACTACCAAGCCTTTTTTGGATTAAATTGTACAGTCAACACAGAAAAGTTCAGAAATGTAATTCTTTATTTAATAAGTAAATCATGAGATATCAGTAACAGCAAACTTCAGAAAAGTAACTCTTTATTTATTACCAAATAAAAGCAAACTTAATTGATAAAAACTCAATCATGTGGAAATACATAAAATAACGCAACTCTTTTTTCGGCCTTACATTTTGTGCGACCCAAGAGTTTTTACTTTTGCCAGACACTTTTTAACCTAATGAACTTTTGTGGCCGTATAGTCCGGTAGATGTTTCTTAATTAAGCTTAATAAAATAACTAGAGGTCTTCTTATTCATCATCAAAGCAAAAATAAAGGTCTCACATTGTTTGAATTGATAGAGCTGTCAATATCATTGTCAAGTTCTATAAAATGTTACCGTAATATTTTGAGAATGTAATATTTTGAGTACGAAGGTTGGCTTGCATGGTAGCTTCAACCCTGACAAGAAAACATTGCTGTACATGTAACTGTTACTGTTCCTAAACATTTTGCATTTTTATAATTCAAACGCCTCCAAATAGATGCACCATTTTTATATTTCTTCAGTACCTATATGATATTTGTGTTTGGCCAAAGGTAACGCAGTTCCCTCATTCCTCGGCAAAAAATGTAACACTGATTCGTTATTATCAGCTTCCAACATCTTACAGGTTTTATTAAATTTTGTCCAAAGCAAGACCTATGAACTGGTGCCACGAAAAAACGTATTGTCAGAAATAGTTTCACAATAATAATTTATCCATCAAACAAAAATGCTAACATTTTAGTTTTTGGGTTTGAAATCATCCAATGCCCCGCTCTGTGAAACGGGAGGGCGTGTCATACTTTTACTGACTAAACCCACCCGTGTTCCTTCAGTTGCTTGTGACGGGACCGCGGTAACTCTCTTACACATTTATCCGCGCCCCAGACAGGCATCGGCCTTAGCAGGCCCCGTCACTTTTGCTGACATCTGTTTGAGGCGCGCGCGGAACACTACGCGCCGTAAACTTGGGCCTGATCCTTATCAGAGAGCGAGCTACCAATTACTTGCCTTCCGCAAGCCCGCGCCTATGGTGGCCGGGAATCGGCCTGCGACTCCCGACGCCCGGGGCATCGCCTGCGGTGCCTATAGGCGTCTCCTTCGCGTCTCCCTCACGCGATCATCAAATATATAATATAATATATAGTCTAAGGTCAGAACAATTTATCGCCAGTGTAATTTAATCTTTGTCACATTTTTAAACTTCATAAGTAAAAAAGAATTACCGTAAAAGAGATTGATCATGAATTAGTTCAACTTGTTGAACTTTGAGTTGACCTTAGTGGAATAGGAATCCCAAATTTTTGTGTTCACTGTACAATTTAATCCAAAAAACGCTTGGTAGTGTCGTTAATTGGCAACGACACTACTGGTAGTGTGGCTGGTAGTGTCGTTGCCAAATAATGGGTTTTTTCACATTAACAAAAGTTACAACATTATTCTTTTCCAAGAATAAACATTCCTTTGTCATTCTAAAAAGAAAACGGTAAAAGCATAATATTGCCTTTTTCAATACCATTACAATAACGTACCTAACATATTTAATAAAAACCGAAACAACGAGTCAGCAGAACTATATCAAATAGATTTATTCATTTATTTGAGAGAATGGGGTGCAAATTCAATTTGGACTCTCATCAAGGATTCTCGTTCTGGTGTATACGCCATTTTGAATCGATATTACATGAAAATTGTTTGCTTTTTCTTTATATTTTTTTTGTGATATGTTTTATTTTGCTTTTCCTGTGTAAGGTTTTTTGGTAATTGGATGGAGTTTTGTGTATATTAAATGTAGTAATAGTTTTGTTAAATAGGAAACGTTTTTGTATATTAAATTTTTGTGCAAGAGTCAAATAATGTTTAAACTTAATTTTTGTGAGATGAAAATATTATTATTCAATAATGCACACAGCCAAAATGTGTTTTTCCTCTGCTAGTTTCAGTGTTCCTTTCTAACCGGCTTCTAAACAAGAGTGATCAGGCATCTTCAAGTCTCTCTCTTGCCATTGTTAAGCTGGTCCATTGCTTAACATCAGGCGATCAAAGTCAAGAGCTGACTCATCACGACCAAAAAAAAAAGTGAAAAAACGATTATAACTATTTCTCCAAAGCAACGTTTCTTTCTTCTTCTCAAGTTTTTCATTTTCAAGACCAAAACGTATTTTTAATTATATCCCCATCTATCACAGACATAAATATAAGCAGATAACGCAAGTCCCTCCATCTATATGAAAACCAAGCGTGCCACTTTTTCACACACAATTTATTTACCAAAGAAAGAAAACATTTCTCTTTACAGCTCAATATGGCATAAAAAGGTATTTTTCTAGATTTCGGTTGATTTCCGGTGCCGATAATGCTGGATGAATAGCTCAAATACGATCATTGATCGTAATTTTACTCCGCTTTATGATACGCGAAGTACATAAAATGGCGTCATCTAGTTAGATTTATATCTGCACCATCTATGATGTAGGTAAATACAAATATTTCTCACACTTTAAATCACCAAATGTCACTTAGCTGCAATGCAATATTACAGTCTGAATGCGACTGTAATTACGCATGAGTCATTAGCTTTGTCTCTATGAATGCTATCTGCGATGCCTTTGGTATTACAGATATCTGTCTATTCAACAATGACTACTTACTATCAGGGAGCCAAGACTGTTATTTTCAATGGCCATTACGAAAAATTTCCTAGTTAATGTTGGACATCAGTGACATTGAAGGAAATAATTTTGTGAGGAAACCTGTACTTACGTGTATAGTTGATATTAAACAGAAACCGTCAGCCCTTATTTGTATCAGAAAAGATCTTTGCCCTGCACTGGGATATTAATAGGTTGGGATTAGTGTAATTTTGACATTTTTTCAATTGATATCGCCATCATTTCGTTGGTAGAATGCCACTTGTCTAGCGCCTTAGCAGATTACCCAAACTGTCGATAAATTGTCAATTTTGCCATAAGTATGACGTCAATAATAGGGACGATGACAGGGTATGAAAAAGTAAAATATATTTTGTCCACCGGTTAAATTATCAAAAAATATTGTACACATATTTCTTGCTTATTCAAATCAATAAAAAATCACTAAGATAAAGCGCATCAATTTCGGAAGTGGGGACTTGTGACGTCCCTTCTATGTAAAAAGTGTACCAAGGTATGAACTCAAGCTATATTTTAACAAACTGTATCGTCATAATTTTTTGTTAACGTGACAAAAGAAAATACGTGTCCAATATTTTTTGGAAATTTAACTGACAGACTAAAAATATGTTTTAGTTATCATCCCTATTGGCCATTCCAACACATTAATGGGCCCTATTTGGCTCTCTATTTCTTTATAACTAAATAAAATAACAAGAAACTAACCACACTTTTCCACATATAACTTTTCCACTCCTCCACACAATTGTACGTACGTAAGAACAATACGTAATACTTACCTCTTTCTCAAAGATTTATTACGGTTCATCTGGATGAGTTAAGTGCTTTCCCAGATGTGCATTTTATTTACACACCACCGGGCTACATTTGTAGAAGGAGGGTAGGGAAAGATTTTTGTTTTCCTTGCAGAAATTCGTACCTTTTCTTGCTATTATCGTGAAGCCCTTTTATATATCCGTGTTTTTGTCGTGATTTACATGGTCAGCTAAATGTTGAGGATTTGGTCAGCAGATGATAAGATCAAGACCATTAGGTGAATTGCACAATTGACCAGCAATTAATGTCTTAATATTATTGTATCGCCAAGGCCTTTTGTATATTCATGATTTAAATGGTCAGCCAATAATTCGAGTTTTGATCTGCTCCAAAATCTTTTCAACCAGTAAATGTTATAGTAAATTGCAGCAAATAAACACAATTGAGCAGCAATTTTCCGTCTTATTGGGCGTCTTTGAAATAGGTTTTAAAGCTGTAGCAGTTGCAGTAACATTGCGAGTGACCACAATTTTGACTTAACCTAACCGATTTGGTTGGAGATGCCCGAATGTATTTCGGAGAATTTTTTATGTAACGAACGCCTGCTGCTTCCACGAAACCGCTCTCTTTACTAAGGAATTGTTTGATCTTCTCTTTGATTTTCCCACCTTCTCTGTTTGATAAGTGGCTTTTAACCTGCAGAGACAGGTAACAGGCTAGTATTATAATTAACTCTAAGTAGTAAGCTCTTTAGTAGAATTTCCTGCTAGAGTCTGAGCTCTTTGCTAGCTTTAACCCGGGCTCTTAAAGTCAAGAATGAATAAGTCACTTATTCAAATAAGCGTGCTCCATCGTTGAGCACCATGATCACTTGCCTTCAGCTTAGTAGTCAAATGCGAGCCTATCAATATAAAAAAAATATATTCTCACTTATCCGTGTCCAGATTCTAGGCTTTTCTAACCTTGATATGTCCATACCTTTAACCTTTCCACCACTTTTCAGATTATGAATAAAAAATGGAGGTCTGAAAGCTAGCTCCAAATATGTGTGTCAGTAAGCTTCGCTAGCTTGACACATTTCTGAAACTGGACCAGTTTTAAAAGAGCAAGTTTGAAAGGCAATTGAACAAAGTACCTTCGTACTAGCTCGTTGGCGATCGGCCAGAATCCAGACTCTATTTGATTTAGCATTGTTGATTTGAAACTGAATGCTTTAATACTATGTGTTGACGCATGACGAGGACTTGAATTTGAGGGCTAATTGCTTGAATATAATTGGTCCTATCTGTTCCTGTGTTTTGTTCGTGTGAATTAGGATTTGTGTGCGAGGCCAAGTATATTTTTACAAGCTTTTATTTAACTTGCAATGTCTGTATGTATGTCTGTAAATGTGTTGGAGTAAAATCCTGCAACTGAATTTCAAAGCAGTTATGGTCCACCAATTAAGATGAAATTTTGCACACACGTTCAGTTTGGATGACAATACAAGGTTAGCTAACTATCGTCATTCTAAATCCAATATGTTGGACGAAGAAAGATGGCGGACGAGTTATTTTTTATGCACTGCCATGATATGGGTATTAAATGAAAGGGTTTGATGACAAAAAATACGAAAAAGCCCTTTTTTTTAATAACTTTTAAATTAGTTTTTTCGGTGATTTTGGCTACTCCGTGCCTCGGCAAGCACCGGCAAGTTCCAGCTGTCATTTGCAGATCTTAGACAGTCGTTACGGAAGTCAGAAACCTTAAAATCTGACACCAGTCTTGCTAAGACGTATCGTGGTACCCTGTTACTGGATTGTGGAGCAGGCAGCTAGACAGTCGCTCCACGTAAAATACTGGTATTGAGCCGATTTCAACATAGTTGGGAGAAGGTCAGGCAGATTAATATTTGATTTACCATTGTTGATTTGAAGTAAGCGCGTTAACTTCATGTTGACGCATGATGTGGACTTCAATTTGAGGCCTAATAGGGAACATTACTGCCAATTGCTCCCGCCAGATGGCGCTTGAAGGATAAAAGTAAACAAAAACATAACAACATGGCGTCTACTACAGTTTGTGTTAGTGGTTACCGAACTATTTTTACTGTTTTAAGTATAACTTGTGTTCAAAAACTAAATAATAATATTGCTAGCTGTTGGTCAAGAATGCATCAGTGTTGTGTTTATGGATGCAGAAATAAAACCGGCCATATGATCCCAGAAAACGCCAATATTCGCAAGCAATGGGAAATTACTATTCGTCGCAGGAATTTTACAAAAAAGTCACGGCTGTTTCCTGACCGTTCTAAAGCGGAATATTTAATAAAGAAGGTATTTTACAGGTCAGTGTATTATCCTAAGGCAACCTTTATTCAAATAATAACAGTAATTATTATGTTTAATGCTATAGACATTAAAAAGAAAGTACATAACATTGTGTACTAATAAACACAACTACAAAATGGTTTTAATGTCTACATAAATACGCATGTTTGACCATATGGTGTTAATAAAACCTAATTTATACTTACAGGACTGAAACTAAATAGAAAAATATTAAATAAGGAGGTTACCTACCGTTGTTTGGAGAAAAAAGAGTCGATGAAAGATAAACAGAGAAGGAAACTTTGAACAAATTGAGGAGAAACAATCAGCACTTTAAATTTCTGGTGCTGTTGGAATAAGTTTCACAATAATGTCTTAAAAATAGTGTTTCAAAAAGCTAAATTTCATTTGTGGTAAAACAATAAGAAAACACCTTTTGTAAGTAGAATAACTTGGCCCTTAAGAATGTAACTTTAATATCATGGATATACCCAGATAGCCTAGATTTAGACTCAACTCTGGACCCAAGTTTCATGACAATAACCCTTCTAACCTACTCTCAGAAATAATAAGTTTCACCGGTTACTTACTTTAACAGTTGGTCTATTTTTAACGGTTTTGACACATTACTCAGGTTGACCAGGATTTCTCCGATTATATTGGCAGACAACATTGTATATGAATTGTATTAGTAATCAATCCTAAGAAAAATAAATAACATACAAGTACAAAGAATTTTCATTTATTTCTTGTTATAATTAAGTAACACACAGTAGGTACATTTTAATAGCACAGCACTGAAATTTAGGTAAATGTAGGTACTTATTTTATACACAACTATCTAGCCCTTGACCCTTCTTGAAAATAGGTGTGATCCTATGTTATGACAATATTGACAATGGCAAATAACACCACTCAAAACAAATTTTGTGTGTATTCTAGATGTTAATTTCAGTTTTCATCCAGGTGACACATAAAAATAATAATATCTATTTTGTTGTTGTAAAAATAGGTACTGATATTTTCATGGAGGCCTTAGACCGGGTGGTGCAATAAAACATAATAACAAGCATTAGCTGCAAATGCCATTCTAACGTGCAGCAGATACGCAGATACATTTTCAGTCCTTTTTCTGTTTAGATCAAACCTGAAAGAATGAAGACAGTAGATGTAAATGAAATGTAATAATATCAAGTGCCAATAAACTTATTTATGATTCAATGACAAGATTTCTAATTTTAGAGTAAGAACTATCAAAACAAAGATATTTAATATCTGCTTTTACAAATCACCTTCTTAAAAGAATATATATATTTATTCGAAATGATTAAGGGTGGTAAGGAAGTCAGCGTTTAGGTCTTTGGTAAGGCTTTTGGCAATTAATAGTGCATTCGACTGCTGTCCACCATCAAAATGTAACCGTGTGCAAAACGGTTCCACTGCAAAGTAATTATGTAAGTCATATAAAATCAACCTGGAAGTATTGTTTTGAATATTAATTGGAAGTACATTGATCTCATTACATATTAAATTGATATAATATCTGCAAGTTACACAAGATTTCCAATGTTCGCATTCATATTCGTACCTTTCAACTAAATCCGTTTTCTTTTTCCTTATACTGATGCACCGCGCTCTTGAAGCCGGGTTTTTAGGTACAGTATGGTCTGATTTCCTCAATTATTAGTTAGCTCCATTGTTCTTTCACTATTAGCACATGCTATTAGTTTTATATTTTGTATGCTTAAATTGCGAAATATTGCCGCTCGACTTTGACAGTATAAAAAAAAAATACGTAGTGTTACATACTCTTTGGTATAGTTTGTAAACCTCCCGGCTTAGGGTATATATGTTCTATGGTTATCCTTTGTTTTCAGTGGCGCCATCTGAGCTCAGCTTTGCGGATAGTTCCCTATTGCTTGAATTGAATATAATTGGTTCTATCTGTTCCTGTGTTTTATTCGTGTGAATATGGATTTGTGTGCATGGCCTAGTTTATTTTTGCAAGCTTTTATTTAACTTGCAATGTCTGTAAGTATGTATGTGTGTTGGGGTCAAATCTTGCAACTGAATTTAAACGCAGTTATCCTCCACCGATTAACTTGTAATTTTGCATACACTTTTAGTTTGGATGTCAATGCATGGTTAGCTAAGTGACGTCATTCTAAATCTGATATGGGGGACGGCCCAAGATGGCAGACTAGTTATTTGATTTGCACTGCCATGATATGGGTATTAAATGAAGGGGTTTGATGAGAAGAATACGAAAAAAGCTAGGTAAAATTTTTTTTTTTTTGGATAATGTTATTTCCAGTGCGTTCTTTATATTATGTTAAAAATTGGCTTTTCCTCGGCGATTTTGGCTACGCCGGGCCTCGGCAAGCACCGGCAAGTTCCGGCTGTCATTTGAAGATCTTAGACAGTCGTTACGGAAGTCAAAAAACTTAAAATCTGACACCAGCCTTGCTAAGACGTATCGTGGTACCCTGTTACTGGATTGTGGATTGTGCAGGCAGATAGGCATTCTCCACGTGAAATATTGATATTCAGCCGATTCCAACATAGCTGGGAATAGGCCAGACAGATTGATATTTGATTTACCATTGTTGATTTGAAACTGAATACTTAATACTATGTGTTGACGTATGACGAGGACTTCAATTTGAGGCCTAATTGCCTGAATATAATTTGTTTTCATTCGTTCCTGTGTATTGTTTTTGTGATTTAGGATTTGTGTCAGGCCAACAGCATTTACACCAGTATGTTTTTTCTAATTGTTTTGCGAAATTGGTTTTTGAAAACACTAAATTCGATGCTCCCAAGCAATAAGTCGGTAATCGAAAAATCCAAATTTTACAGGAGAAAAGATTTACTGTTTTTGTCGAATATCTTTTCAGTCAGTGGGAATATTCAAGTCATTGATGTATCAAATGAAAGCTATTTTTTTGTGAAGTGTAACTGTGCTATTAATATGAAATTCTTTACATTCAAAACCTTACAATTTCAGAAAATAAATAATACCTGAAACTATATTGTTCAAATATTACAGTAATAGTACTTACAGAGTTATTGCAGTAAATTTGTCAAACAATTTATTTCGTATCTTCATATTATGGACTTTTACAAAGTTAATTTTTATCGTAGAGATGATGCATAATGTGCTATTACGCAGTTATTGTGGTAATATTAAATAATTGTAGAAACAGTGTTGATGTATATCAATACTATTTACGGGAAAATTTTGAATAACAGTGTTATTGTTATCACCCAGTACCTTTAAATTTTTTTGAAGCGTGGAAATGTAATATTTTGAAGGTTGAAACGAAAAACACACTGTTCAATTACGTAACAAAGTTTTATTACTCATAATATTATAAAGAGGAAAGATTTGTTATTTATAAATTCGCTCGAGAAACATAATCAATAATAACAATCCAAAAAAAGTAAATGAAATAAAACACATCCTGCAAACAAATTTGGTTTACATAATTTTCATTATCACAGTATTAATCATCTTCAGAGAAGTTTTCGTTCCTGGATTCAGAACAGGACAAAGAGTCATAGAAAGGATGGTAAAACCGTGGAATAGCTCCACTTTTACACAAACTTAAAAGGTCTGTATGTAAAGGTTTGCTTAAAGGGTGGGGTTGTACTTCACGGCATCCACCCGGAAAAAACTAGTTGGGGGATACCTCATCCCAGGTTTCTGGGCAACGGGCTCCCCCTTCTAGTAAGAGTGAAGTAGAGAATCCGTTTCGGCGGGCCTCGACGGTTACTCATCCAACCTAGCAAGCGAAAGCTTGCTGACATGAGTTCTGAGGGGGAGGGGGATGTCCCTACCGTTGGCACCGGTAGCCCCCTCCATCTGGCGTCAGCCTCTCAGGGGCTGTGGCTGCACGGAGCCGATAGGACTGGGTGGGGACTTGTAATTCATTCGTGTGTTGCAATTCCT
>OX459052.1:20629470-20689970 GCA_949775005.1 Orthosia gothica
AGCCTTGCCTGTCATACTCTTTAATAAAACTATAAAAAACACTGCTGAACACAATAACAACTAAGCTATTCTATCGTCACCATTTGTAAAGATTGCCATGTAAATAATACCAGGACAACATATAAAGCGCGGTCACAGTCGGGCTGCATCAAAAATAAACAGATACGCTACGACACAGCATTACTCTTTATTTTTACCCGGCTGCAAGGAAAGGGTTATTTATGTTTTATAATTAATGTTCAAGTAATTGTTAGTAATTTAACCGATGAACGTTGGCAAGTAATACAACAAGGAAAAAGGATTTAATACGGAGAAAAGTTTGCCGATCATATGTAGCAAAATTTATTTTCTAAAACGGGTTTTGGAAACAACCAATTTCTCATAAAAATAGTCAAGGTTATAATTTTTTTTCTATTGCCTTAGAGATTTAATGTCTTTTATTTTTAAATCTGCAAATTTTGAGTTCTTTTGCCGAACGAATCCCCTTAAGAAGATTTAACAGCCAATCTTCCCGACATATTCTCTCATCCGCATCCTACGTCAGAAAGCAATCTTAAAATTACCGTCTCCGTAAGCAAAAAAATATATTTAAAAGGTCATTCTGATTAACCTTAACGCGATCGAAGGCTCAAAAGACGCCTGTGACAATTTAATTTGGTTGGCAAAGTGGATTTGGCAGCAAGCCTTGGCAACGTCTATAGAATGACGTCGCCAAATATTCTTTAGGTCGAAGCCACACAGGTAGGGTCTTTGCTGGGTGCCATGTTTGATGAGTACCTTGAACTGGGCAGTTTGGTTTGCTATTTTTTTAATATAACAGTACACCCTACCCCCTGTTTTTATCTTAAGTTCTTTAGTCCATCCAAAGGTTGTCTGGTCGCTGTCAGCGATAAGACCGCCTTTGTACCCATAATATTAAGTTGCTGTATAATATGTGTTATTTCTTTTTTTGGTGTACAATAAAGTATATTCTATTCTATTCTATTTTATTCTATTCTAGCTAGATTGATTATCTTAAAAAATTTGGTCTTTTGTAAGAAATACACAACGATGCGGTATGCGGTGCCGAATACATAAATGTATGAAAATCGTCTAGATAAGAAAGAAGAAAGTAAAAGTGTTTATTCGCCACAAAAGCATTTTTTTTGTTTTTTTTTATGCTTATATTAAACCCTAAATGGTAGTATTAGTAAGTACTTCAATTATGTTAGTAAAGAAAAGTAAGATTAATATAAAATACATACCTAGGTAGAATGATGAGTAATAAAATGCCAAATTTGAGTACCTAGTAGAATGATGAGTAAGTAAGTACAAGCAGAAGCATGTCGTGACTGTGGCAAGAAGGCCACTCAGCACGGCGCCGATTTCAGTGGTCTCCTAGGACGTGACTTACGGAAACCAAAGCCTGCTGCGTCTAATATAATACAAACATATAAAACAAATATTTAAAGATACCACTACGTAAATATGTTGCGATGAAAACGAAAGTAGGTATCAACACAAAGTTAACAAAACATTAAGTGCGGGCGTGTTTTTCTGTCAGCAGTGTACAACGAGGATGATTATTTATATTTCAGTCTTCACATACCGCAGTGTTGTGCGTTGCAATCAAGAAGCCAAAGCATAAACCAAATCACTTAGTACGCTGTGAACTTTGAGCATCAATGAAGCTACTATGTGACTTTCCCTTACACCAAGTCTACACAAATTGCCAGATTTGCTACGTTTTGTTCTGACAATCTTCCCTTTACTTCAATATTCCGAATGCTAATTCATATCTTTCCATTTAAGTCAAACTTACTAAGATTAATTTTGATTTGTTTGTAGTTTTCGCCTTACATCCTCTTAACATGATCCAACTATACGTATATATTAACGTTAGAATGTCATATGTCGTTACTCTGTGCCCATTTTGGTAGCACTATTGACTCAGCGCAGGTTAATTAGTCTTGCCCCAAAATGTACCCCATCGGAACCATACAGTTTACCTAAATCTTTAATTTTTTTGTCACTTAATTGTCTTTTAAACTACAATGTTGTCTTATGTCATGATTAATTTTCTTCTCAAAGACGCATTTCTTTTTGGCCACAACCAATATTCACTTTCATGCTTAAGTGTAAGCATCAGTAGGGCTTTATGTACAGCAAGTCGAGCCTTTTTAGACATCGACTGGTTGAATTGAATAAATCGACTGGCTGGTCACAAGCGTATATGTCGCTTTCATGAGGTTGTGTCCAGCCAGACGATTTATTCCTTGTTTGACTTTCCCAAATATACAAAGTATACAAACTCTCTTAGCTTCAATGTTCTGAATGCTGATTCGTTTCTTTCCATTTAAGTCAATAAACTAAGATGAATTGGAATTTGTTTCGAGTTGTTCTTTTGTTTCTGTCTAATTGTGAAATTTTGTTTTGTTGTCGTTAGCTCATTATATTGTGTGCGTTCATTTTGGTTTTAGATTTGTGTAAAGGCTGTTAATTGGCTTTTAGGCAGATTTCCTGTTTGCCAAGCTATTAACTGGTTTTGTTAATGTTTTCCTTGTTTTCTTAAGCTTCTTTTTGCCGATATTCAAAAGTGTTGTTTGCTTTGCGTAATTTATGGGATGAATTTGAAGGGATATACATCTAAACTAATTATAAAGAGGTAAAATGTTTGCTTTTTTAAATATTTTTGGTAGAGATAATCTTTGGAAGTTCGGTCCAGTTACTTAGGTCTAACTTCAGAAAGACGACAACCGTCTAATACAAGTCGGTTGGGCAGCATTCGGCAAATTGCGCGGTATCCTCTCGTACAATTTACCACAGTGTCTCAAGATGAAAGTCGATGACCATGCAGTGTGTGTTGCCAGTGATTGTCTACGGGACCAAAATGTTGTTGCTTACAATGGGCCTCATCAGAATGAAACTAAAGATCACCCATAGGGCAATGGAGAGGGCAATGCTCGGAGTTTACTTGCGTGATCGAATCAGAAATGAAAACATCTGCAAGAAAACCAAGGTTACCGACATACCCCTAAGAATTGCCAAACTTAAGTGGCAGTGGGCAGGTCACATTGCTCGCGGAACGGATAGCCGATGTGGCCGACAAGTTTTGGAGTGGCGACCGCGAACCGGAAGACAATGCGTTGGAAGGCCTCTCACTAGGTGCAAGTGGACATGACCTAGTCAAGGCTGTGAGGATCCTCTGGACGCGCGACGCAAAGGACCGGTCAATGTGGTGACACTTGGGGTAGGGCTAATGATGATGATCATGAATCTCTGGAAGTTCTTACACGTTTACAAATATTCCTTGACTAACAGAAAGCTACACTACCTCTGAGTGGTATAGGCTACTTTTTATTTACACATGGTTCCAGTGGGATTGGCTACACGAGTGAAACCGTGGCAAAAAAACTATCACCTACAGTGAGATTTGTCTTTATTGCCATAACAATACAATAATTATATATATAACAATATAAAATTGATAGAACAAATAATTGCTGTAGTAGCCAAGATAGAATTACTTATTAACAAAAAATAAATGAACAGAGAAAAGAAAAGGATTCAGCCAGATATAAATACTTCAGTCGACGACGATGAATCACAAGTATAATTGAGTTTACGTAATTCAATTACCAAGCTTCAAGAATCTTTTGTTACTCATCCACTTATTTTACGATACAATAATTGAAATCTTTTTTTATTTTATTGTTATGTAATATTTACCTTTATTTTTGCTATTTCTCAGGACTGTTTGTTTTTTATATTTTCTTTATAATATAAGAGTCCCAAAAATTCTTGAACCACTGTTATATGTAACGCTATATTAGTGGTATAGGTACGGGTATGTAAATTTTTGTATCCATGGGCATGAGGTAGAAATATGTACCTATATTTCAGAACCGCTAGTTTTTAAACACTGTTTTTGCGTTGCCAAAATCAATATCTATCCGACCAAAACTGACTGTCTAAAAACCCACCAGAGCGTGTTGGCCTCCCAAAATTATAATTCCGAACCAAACTACGCTAAGCGGTCCATACTTAAATATAAATATTAGTGGTCTATCGTAATTACAGAATTTTATATTTCACTTCTTATGCTGACATAGGAGCCGATTTGGTCTCGCACGAGGTTCTTTTTTTTCATCTTGTGCGAGTCACAAATAAATGTGTATTTTTTTTCCTTTTTTCGTTATTTACATGTGCTAGCTTCTCAACTAAAATTCCGAAACGAAAATGATCTACATAATACGATTCAGCTAAATTATGTGCACTAGTGTGATCCAAATGAATGCTACTTAGAACAAAAGGTGCAAGATGGTAGTAAAACACCCACAAGCTGTAGCAGCAGCCTAGTGAGAGACTTTCCCAGCAATAGTTGATCACAACGTTTTGCAGCAAAAAAGTTTAACCTGCTTTTTGTTCCCAGGTACCACAACAGCAGGATGATAAACTACGACGCGGAGAGAGGCATCAACGTCACAACCGACCCGGTGGCGCGTCTGTCAGATCTGCTCATACCGGCAGCCAGCGTAGCCCATGCTGGCAACTACACCTGTGTCCCAAACAACGCTGTTCCTGCTAGTATATACGTCCATATTTTTAATGGTAAGCTGTATATATTTAATGATTTTGTAAACGGTTGTCAATAAAGGCACGGAGATTGAGCAATACTCTCACAACACTCTGTAGAAAGCGATATAGCGACTACTTGTCTCTTATAAGTAGGTTGTAGTGACAAAAGTGTAATTATGACTTATACCGACTGACACTACGGCCTATAACGTGGCTTAATTCGAATTCTAGAAAATATAACAGATACCTGCATAAGGGTACCTTAAACTATTTTCTACATTATGACAATGTTTGTCAAGATATGGGCATGTGAAGCGGTGGAATGAGGAATATGATCACAGAGTGTATGAGTTCAAGGAAACAGCCATTTGGTGCTCGGTTGATAGCAATATAAGGTATTGGTTCGCTTCCAGTACATGGAACTTAATATAGCTGTCATGTGAATGTGGATCCTTCGGCAAATATCATGTTATTCTTGCATTTATTCGACGAAAACTTGCCACGAATATGAAAAAACAGTTAAACATAAACTATGTTGGAAACTAGATCGGCAATATCGAAACACATATATAAGAATATGAAAGTAAATTGTTAACATTAATAAACATAAATATTTTAACAAAGACCTAGGGAATATGTAACATGAAAAGAAATAAGAAGGTAGAAAAACAGTAAAAAAATATTAACTCCTGTAACCAGCGAGTCTTTATGATAGGTTACTTCTAGGCAAGCGTTCTCTTTCATCGACCACATCGCTTACCAGCAGTTGTATTAGGGGTCAATGTGACCTGTTTAATATTGATAAAAAAACAAGAATTAAAAGAAAAAATATGTCAAAAAAGCGAGCTCTTAACAAAAAAACAACCGCCATCTAATTCAACACTAAAGGGTAACGTAGGTCAAATAAGAGTAGAAATTAAATTCTAAAAGTCAATAAAGTAGACTTGGATGAGAACTTAAAAAGAGTAAAAGTTATAAAACCTTCGTCCAAAGCTCAACTTGGCACTAGGCCAACTTACGAAAGAGGAAAAAATTAAATTGTACCGCGTCGGCCTCTAGGTGATCAAGAATCTAGATGTTTCACGAAAGTCTGACCTATTTTCAATCAAGCGATTGTATTGTCAATTTTTACTACTGATGGTAGAAAAAGAACTAAGAAGATAAAGTTATTAATAATTGAACGAAAAACGATTGTTCTAAACTATGAATAAAATAAAATATATTTGTAAATTGTGGCGTTAATTGTAACTTGACACATGGGTATACCATGATCTAGAATCTAAATCAAAAGAAATGTTGTATACCGATAGTTAGTACCATTTCTTCGAGGCAGTAGGAGTAGTCCTTCGTCTACCCTTACTCCCTCAAAGTAAGGACGACTACGAAGATACACTACGCAAAAGATAATGAAGATGAAGTACGATTTATTAAAAAAATTACGTTTATTTTGGCGAAACCTTGGGCTGTCTTAAAAAATGTAGAAATAATACTGTTTGTTGAAATACTAAAGTTAAACCATTTATCTTGTCAGAAACTACAAGAATAGACTAGCAGGCTAGGATAGAAGGTAAATTTCTAATTTCATAAAATTAAAACGATATGCCGAAACGCGTCACTAAAACTACAAAGAACAAAAAATAAACAAGTTGAATATCACGCCTCCGTTCATAGCAACAAAAATAAGCTTCTGTGAATTTATTATAATATTTAAGTCACGGTTAATTTGAGAAGGGTCGCTATAACAATATTATATACTATTATAGAGGTCAAATATCCTCTAGAAGTTAAGAAAAACGACCAATCGAATATATATGAATATATCAATATGAACATGAATATAATATATGAAACTCCAACCCTGTAAAAATATATCATTTAATTTGAAACATTATACGCTGTGGAGGTCAGATGCCCCTAATTTTCCCTTTTAGAGTGGCTAATATAATTATGCCACACTGAATGAGAGAAGACTATTCGTAAAAGGAGAATGCTAATGTTTTTGTTCGTGACATTATAAATTTTTCAGGGATTTTGCCATGTAGATTTAATTTTAGTTCTATTCCTTATTTTTCTATTTTTTATTCAAACTCACTTTTAGAATAATTTATTTCACCAAAGTCTACAATCTACATGGGTACTTACAAAACTCTATTGCCTGGTTTGTATTGGTCGTTTCCTATAATTAAGACAATCCTGCAGCCAAGTGCCTGAGTGAATTTGGCAAAATTACTCTTAATATAATTAGGTATTGCTAAAAATTATTGGACTCTTTCAAAAAGAGTATCTTATTTTAATTTATAATTTTGGGCAATTTTTAATTATTTAAAGAGAATTTGTCATATTCTTTGATCGAACCCGTTGCCTTGCCGAATATATTTATGCATATGAGCTGTTTTTTTTTACAATCATATAAAAGATAGGACAATGTAGACCAGTCAATAAGTGCATAACAAAAATTTGGATTGAAAAAGAAAAGAATTTCTGAAGTGAATAAAATAAAATAAAATAAACTACATAAAAAATAAAAAGTGCAAACAAGCAGTGGTATAGTTGTCGGCACGTAACTTGGCAAGATTCGTTAGATGCGCTCAAGTCGTTTTTACGTCTCTATGGTTACCAAGCGGGACGCGGGCGAGTTTAGCATCGTTCCGAGCACGCGATTTGTCGGTCAGTTGACACAAGGATCGACAGACCAATCGCGTCGCGTCCACGTTCCGTTCGCTCTATATGGTATTAGGTAGTATTCGAGCAATATGCGTGCACTTATCCGCACTACATCAAAACTTTGCCAAGTTACGTGCTGATAACCAGTAACGTACTGGTATTATCTTATTATTTAAACTTATTTAAAAACATCATTAATTGAATAAGTTCCTTATCCATGCTAATCTCTAAGAGGCAAAGATATACTTGCAATCTCCCACTGTATATTACCACCGCCTAATAAAGCCTTTTAGCAGCTTCCTACATTTCCAAGAATTATTCTGATGGAAGAGAAAATATAACAAATATTTCCTCTTCCTAAACCATTTATCAAAATAGACTTACTTTCAATACTAATAACACAAATTCTAAACGCAAACCCAGCTTATGAACAAGCTCTGAGCATAGACCTCCATCAAAGGTCTAACTATTCAATTTGATTCGCAGGAAATGGTTGAGTGAGTCAAAAAGAGGCTATCCGGGTCTCGATCCACAAAATAGATACGTAGATACAGAAGGTCTGCTCCATATACAAGCAAAACAGATGTGTAATATATAGTTGTGTCATCATCATATCAGCCTAAAGACGTCCACTGCTGGACATAGGTCACCCCAAACGTCACCACATTGACCGGTCCCGTATCTAGCGGATCCCCGCAACCTTCACCAGGTCATCGGTCCACCTGGTGGGAGGCCTTCCAATGCAACGTCTTGTGGTTCGCGGTCACCAGTCCATAACTTTTCTGTCCCATTGGGCATCCGTTCTGCGAGCAATGTGCCCTGCCCACTGCCACTTATGTTTGGCAATTTTTCGGGCTATGTCAGTAACCCTGGTTCTCTTGCGGATCTTTATATGGATACTCTAAATGTGTGCGTACAATCTAACTACCTACCCTTTCCTCAACTATGTTAGGTTCGGCTGTCGGTTATGGGATGTAGCTGAGCACCATTATTTACCATGGAGCTACTGCCTTTCTGATCTCCGCAACAACTCCGGCTTCAGACTATGTAAAACGACTGTAAAAAATCAACAAACGAAAGTTGGGACCAATAGTTTTCCGAGACACGGAGGGATCTCGGTATATTAAAATGTTCACCCATCCATTAACCAACCTTAAAAAGCATTGCTTAACCTTGAATTTCAGCCCGTGTTGTCGAATCTTCTCATAAACGCGTTCGTCCGGCGATCCTAAACAAATGCCGGTCGCAAATGCGCTCGCACTCGCTGTTCGTAAAGCGTGTCTATTTATGCTTGCGTTTTCGTTCGTTTTATGGAGTGGACCTTCTGTACCTATCTATTTCGTGTTTGTGCCGAAGAGAGTCAATCAGGTGTTCATTGGTGCGTGAATATTTCAAACATCTCACTGGGTTTACGCACTGCGCTTGAGAATTGAGGCGAATGGAAAAAATTAATTCATTTTCAATGGTTCATCACAATTCAATAAGTTTCCTGTTTGATTTTGTAGTCTTTTCTAGCGTTATTTGTTATGATTTAAAATTACCAAAATGATTGTTTGTAAAATAATTAGAATAAACCAGAAACTAGGAAGTAACACCTCATGACTTAAACAACTACAAATAAATAGTTACAGAAGCCACTGGTGTCTTGAGCAATAATTACAGAATAAACGGAGTTATTATTTCTAAAATGTAATAATGAAAACTTGAAACCTTTCATTTTTGTTTGTAATGCTGATATGGTGTCAATCAGAAATTCGAAAAGCTTTCCTTTAGAAAACTCTTTGCTGAAATATCTAATGTTGCGTTCATCGAACCCAGTGCGTAATTGGGTTATATCCACCCAATAACTTAGTATTCCGATATGCCATCGAGATATTTTTCTTCACGAATGAATTTTATGATATCAATTCACTTAAGGCCGTGCATAATTTATTGGAAAAAATGATAACTGAATCATACATAGAACAATTAATTAGCTTTGCCTACTGCTTTGTTCTCGTGGTTTATCCCACAGGACACGTGCATTTTACAAGTTTTTTTTTACTTGCAATGTATGTATGTATGTAAGTGTGTTCGGGTCAAATCTTGCAACTGAATTTTAAAGCAGTTATCCACAACCGATTAAGATGAAATTTTGCATACACATTTAGTTTGGATGACAATGTATGGTTAGATAAGTGACATCATTCTCAATACTAATATGGCGGACAGCCCAAGATGGCCAACTGGTTATTTTTTCTACACTGCCATGATATAGGTACCAAATGATAGGGTTTGCTGAGAAAATACGAAAAAAACCTGGTTTTGTTTGGTTGGGTTTGGGTTTGCGGATAAAAATCGCCTCCGCGATATTATAGGTTTCTTTAAATCAGTGAAATAGTTTTACTGATCCGAACAATACTTACAGAGAGAGGTAACTAATACCTACTAAAAATACTAAATTTTACTTCTGCATAAAATTAGTTAAGATTTGACCATGAACTTTAAAATTATGATATCATCACTATCCACTAGAGCCTTTTCAACCTACTGAACTGAGACTTTAAGTCTAGTTTTTTCGTCATTTACTTCAATGATAGTTACTTAGGTTTTTCCGATGACGTTTCTCATTTTGAATGCCGCGATAATTTTGTACGTGTTACATACAAAGTTATCGACGATCCGACTTTTAAGATTGTCACGACTATAATCATCTTGAAATCAGTTTTTCTGCTCATCCACTCTCAACAAGTATATAAATTACGGTTCTAAACTAACTGTCAATGTCAGTGTCGGCTGTCAAACGTTCAAGTCTCACTTCCTTTTTGTGGCCGCTGAAGCTGTAAGAAGGAATTGTCTTTATTTTTTGTCTGTATCTTGAAACCATGATACATCAAGATTTAAAGTATGTGTATTATGTACATTTTATTATCGAAAAGAAATAAAGAACTGTCTAAAAATAAGAGCAACAAATATAGCACATCCTAAAAAGGTGGTAAAAACCCGCCGAGACTCGCAAAGAAAAAGAAGACACAAAATTTTATTCACCTTTTTAAATGCTCTCTGAACGTGAAGAGAATTACCACCGCTCCGAGGCACATTAGAGTGTTGATATCGATGAAAACATTCACTGTGAAAACCGCTTCAGTAGCAATGAAATTAAAATTTACTTTCCAAACAATCGGAGTGGAACCTATCAAGAACCGGCGATACAGATACCAGTTATTGACTCTTTAATATTTTGCTCTTCTCTAGACAATAACTTCGAGAATTTCATATCTTTGGCATAGTTGTTGAAATAGGGCTGTTAAAGTTTATTGAGTTGGGTGGAGTCTAGATAATAATTTGAGTTATTTTAACATTAGAAGATGATGGAAATGTCATGATTATGAGAACTGATAAAAATTTAAAAGAGTATGTTTACATAGTTTAATCATGTTGAGGCAGACATGAGTGGAAATGTACTAGAATTAGTTTTAGCGAAAAACCCGTCCATTATAACACCCTATTTAAATCTGCAAAATCTGCAATTTTCATGGTTTGCCAGATAGAATAGAATAAAAATAGAAAACATTTATTCGACACAGACGCCACACAACAGCAAAAATAAAAAAGTCATGAGAAGCATGGTAAAAAAGTACAATAAAAGATCACCGATGTTTCAACTACGATATATCATTATTCTGCGATGGGTAATACATAAATAACAGTACAAACGGGCTTATAACAAAGACAGATCCATTTCGAACAGACACAGCCACCATACATACAAATTACTCCGTCCTCCTTCTTTAACACCTACCTATAACTTCTAGAGAGCCATTTCGCATTAAGATTAGAGAGGTTCCCCGTATTAATCACGTCCATGTCCCAGAAATTCTCGTCTAATTTCGGATTCAGACCGTGCACCTCACAACGAGTTGATTATGCGGGAGAAGCGTGAATCGAAGCTAGACCCGCCTTGAATTAAAACCTGAGGGGATCCTGGAGGATCATAAATATCTGTCCTGCTTTTGACATAATGGAACAACATGCCTGAATTTCTAATTCTTGAGGGTTAGGTACTGTACTTATAGTTAAACTACATTAGTGAGTCATATTTTACTCCCACGTAAAAGGACGAGCCCATTACCATCTGTTCATAAATCTAGGCTGCTACTATGATATCAAATAATATTGCTAATTTCAAGGTTAAGATTTACACCCGATTTCTGAATTCAGCGTTTGAAGTTGAGTATTTGTCAAACTATACTTACTTACAAATTTTGGCATTAAAGTAGGGTTTGACACGTTCTCTAAATTTTAATACAGAATTCAGGTCTTAGACATTAACTTGAATGATACTCGATCCATGTCATTAAAAAGGTGCCTAGACAAAATTACATATTGTATCAGCGAAAACGATGATAAAAATTTCAATTCGAGGGCCTGATATGCCATACTCAAATGTTTCATGGTCAATTCCATATAATTATTATGGATTTTTGAGAGTCGTATTGGCTGATAAAATGTTACTTTGTTTAGACTATATTGTTAATTTCAAGTTTCTTAACAAGAGAGTATCTCAATAATGAACTAAAATGATTATCATAATGACAACAAGGATAAGCAAAAGTGACATCCTTGCAGCAAAACTAATAATGAAATAGTAAAAAAAATATGGTATCAGCCCCAAAGCTACCGAAAAACTTATTTCATTCCCATTAAAAGTTGTATAAGAAACGCTTTGTAACCAATTTACCATTTGTTTAGGCTCTGTGACCTAGAAAATTATAGGTACCATTATAGCAGCGAACACTATTGTCGAAAAGTCAAAGTGTTAGGTATTGACGACGTGAAATTTCAGTAGCGCTTATCAAATCTGGAATTTATATTCTCAAAAATTTTGGAATTGTTGAGGATCGTTATCGTTCATAGAATATCAGTTTGTCTAGAGTATCTTATCTTCTGGGACCTATCATATATTAATCTTTAAATTGAACTATTTAGTGTGTTTTTTATTACCAACAGAATCAATTTCTTATGACACAAACGTGAACAATATTTAATATTATTTTTCTTTCGCAGGTGAAAACCCCGCAGCCATGCAGTCCTCCTCACCGACTTTCATCAGCCGTCTCCCGAGCATCTTATTACCAACCCTCATCAGTCTAAACCTGATACGGTGACAATTTCACTAGATCATCAAATGAAAATGTACCCTATATGGAATAGCAAATGGTTTATTTTTGCGTGGAGTGAAATTTGATGGTGGGTCGTGTGTCAAATAAATTCGAAAGGTTATTACGGGTAATGCGAGGCGTTGAGTCTACACGTGTTTCTACTTCGCCTATTTTATTTTTATTAAAGACCTCATTTCTGAATATGTTCGTTACTTCAATATTTAAATAAGGAGCAAATAAATTATCAAGTTCTTTAAACCAATTAAACATCGTTATTTTTAAGAGTAGCTCCAAATAAAATCCAATCATTCACTGTCTTGACTTTACCTTTCCCAAGTACATCTTAGTACACTGCTTTGCAATTTGGGTTGAGTTCCAAGCTCTCATTAGATTCAACAATTTCGTTTTCTCTCTGATTCACCAACTCCTTGGCTTTCTCAACAGAAGGATGGTAAATTATTAGTCATTTGGAAATGGAAATTTTATCCTTCGCTCCCTCATTACTTGAAGATTGCGAATGCAATCAATGAGCTCCATCGATGTGGGTCAAGAGCTCCGTACTTATAAATATATATTTAATTCTGCAAACGTAATTCCTGATTCAGCCTTAGGATTCGAATATGTATTTGTGCTTTAAACGCAATTCATCATTCAGCCTTAGAAGGTTCGATTATGTATTTGTATTTGGATGACGGGGTTCATTTGGCTAAGTAATATTGTAATCAAGGGAAGTCAACCTGAGGTTGGAGATAATGCTACAAAAGGCTCAAGAGGACAAATAGTCATTCTATCAGCGATAGTGATGATCAAAATGGCAAAATGTTAGATCACGTGACATTTTGATAGCGCTTGGCATTTTCATATATTTTTGACGTCTTTCCAATTGCTATCGCGACGCTTTCATTGATAGAATTTCTCTTGTTTAGAGCCTAAGTTTGTTCTTATCTTTTATTGTTTTCATAGTCTTGAACGAAATAAATTTCGCAGTTAGAAACATTTCTAAACAAATTATGCTGCATAACTAATGCCAAACTACAAGAATAATTGGCTTTTTAGACAAAAACTTTACTATTAACTTTTAATATTTCAGACTTGAGTTTCTACAAAATAATCATTTCACTAATAAAGTTTAATGAGCAATTGATGTAATTTTTTTATCTACATTTAGCAACCTTTCTAATGGTTCGATGAGATTCGATTTAAAACACACCGAGAAGCGACTTTTAAATTTCTAAATTGCAAGTCCATATGGACCCAATATGATGCAATTTAACCGAATTTCACTTGAAATTTAGGAAATACCTCCATGATATATCAACACAATTTAAATTACGTCACCCTATCAAGTAGGTCATTTATTTCCAGAGTCCATTATAACCTATCTGTACCACCCTTAGGTACACCAGCAACATTTGCGTACAGAGGAACAATACCCAATGTGTTGATTTTCAAAGAGACATAGACCCATCAGCTTGAACGGTAAACATGGACACAAACGACCCAGTTCTCTTTACTGACTAGGGTACTACACGACGCACAATACACAGGCTGGGTTTTTGAACTATGGTCACTATGATATCTATACTGGTCGTTGTATAAAGATCTGTTGTTTAGATTTTGAGCGTTTATAAAGGCTTCCGAAGAAAGGCGAGACACTACAATGTGAAAATGGTATAATAACGCGATGACCATTTCTATAGAAGATGCTGTACTGGTAATATATATTGTAACGATATTTATGAAAAATGGTCGTTCAATAGTCATAATTATCGTGGTGTGGCGTTTATGAAAAGTTATTTTTTAATTTTTATTATATGCCTATTGCTTTCTCTTTCTATGAAACGGCACCTACTAACCAACGAAACAGAAATCCTAGCTTTATACTAGTGAAAACAATTAAATGTTCATATACGTAGAGTGAAAAAATAACATGAGTCCAACCATGATTCGTATTTTAGCCTTCATAAGTTTCTATAAAGTAGAAGCCAAAGCGATCCCTGTATACAAACTAACCCCGTATACATACAACAGACAATACACGTCAACTGCTTAGCATATAAATTCGTCCCATGATGGAAGGGTCTATGAATACTAGTAATTAGTATTTGTAATATGGTGATACCAGTTCATGGAGACACTTTACGAGTAGATTTACTTGATGAAAAAGAAAAGCTGCCAGTCTTGAAATAGTATCATCTAAACGTAAACATTAATTTTGAGTCTAAAAGGCACCATATTGCGTCTGACGTTTTAAAATTAGAATACGTTTTAAAGCTCGTTTGAGGTAATGATACCAGACGATTTAAAATACTTAAGAAAGGAATGAACAATGAATGAGCCAATATTAAATTGTAAGTATTTAAATCTATTTTCATCTGCTGCTTACGAACAGTGGGTTATAAAATTAAATGCAATATTATAACTAGTTTCTGCCAGCGGCTTCACACGCTTATAATTGAAAATACTTCAAAAACTTCAGCCATTACGACGTGAAAAGTAAAAAATAGAGAGTAAATTACTTTTGCATTTATAATATTAGTATGTATTAAGCACTTCTTTTTTCCAAGCCCACATTCTTTATATAAAATCAATAGCTAGGCAAGATTGCAATGCGCAGAAAGGTATTCAATACAAGAAGGAATAAACTAGGCAGCTTTAATAAAACCAGCCTGCTTTCACAAAGTGTTAATAGAAAATTAATTCCAGTACATCCCGTTCATAATCGTTTACTGCATTGCTCCCTATTATAAGCTCCGTAAGTAATTTTAATGGAGCCAGTCTGTAATTCCCTTCGAAAATTGTTACAATTACGGCCCCAATTATTTGAAATAGGCAACCTTTTGCACACCAATGAGACTTTAGAACAGAGATCTGTCCCATTTTAATGTTCTTTACTAGCTATTCCAGCAATAAACTTTTATGGATTGAAAGTTTCGTTACGGTAGAAAAGGCGACTACTTTAGAAATGTGAAAGGTTTCAAAATTGACGAACCCAATTGAATTTGTCGCCATCGCCTTCGAACGTATCTTGGCAAGCGTGTTCTATTTTATTTTCTATCTGGTTGTCAAACGCAAACCTAAACTGAATATAAGATTCTACTGCCATATTTTATTTGTGGGTGTTTTATTTATTAATTTTATATGTAAAAAAGAGATTTAATTCCAAGTTTGAGTAATGCTTTTTCTATTAGAATACAATCATTTTCGGTGATCGAGTTATTATGTTACATTTGGAGACATATATGCAAATTGCTCATATTACAAATTATAAAATTTGTTACGTAGCACTCTGAGTCCAGTTAGAGGATTTCCGGCGAAATATTGGCTTTCATGTCTAGTTTGTCACCATTTACAATTTTGATATAAACAATTTGGCATATGTAACTGAACTTTGCAAACCACTTGTTTATTAAATAACTTTGAAATTAATTTTGATAACTGTACGGATTTAAATCAAAATTATTACCAACAAATTCTAAATGTACCCAAAAGTCGGTTAAAAAGGATCAAATCGACAACAGTACCTACAATCTAAAAATAACGTATGAAATTTTCATTCATAAACTGTTCAGTTATGTTATAAACATTGAAACACACCAGACTGTGAAATATTTCTATGGCCTGCTATTTGAATCCAGGAATACAAACAGTTGAAAATCTCTAGATTAATATTTACATTGAATTGAGCGTTTGCGAAACCATTTCAACTGACTTAAGCGGTGTTTATAAGCGGTTTTTAAAGCGGTATTTAAAGCGGTGTTTATAAGCATTGTTTAATTAATACTAAAACTCTTCTTTTTATGTTCATAATTTTTTGTGTTTAATAGATCACAGCATAGATAAGTGGGTATATCGCTATAACTTACTCATTTAATTTAAATTTCTTCATTCCTCTTTGTTAGCCGACGGTAAATTTACGTTACAGCTGTAACTAAACTAGTTTTTTCCGCGGCTTCGGTCACATGGCCCACCCGAAAGGAACGGTATTTTTTTCGGGGAAAAGGGGTTTTATAAAATCAAAATCAACATACTTTTATTTCAACTAGACCTTAAATAGGTACTTTTGAATTTTCATCAAAAAATAAATAGATTTGCACATTTGCAAGCATCAGTAGGTCTCTATGTAGAAGAATGTGCAAACAACTCTACGAACACTCTTTTCCATCACTCAAAAAAGGAATCTATTTGCACATTCGCAAGCATCAGTAGGTCTCTATGTAGAAGAATGTGCAAGAAATTCTACAAATACTCTTTTCCATCACTCTTTTTCTTTTTCAATTATTTGGTTACATCATTCTTGTTGGAAAAATACGAATATGTGAGAACGATGCAAAAAAGTGCACGTAAAACAAACAACTCAAAAATACAATAAGTACGCAATTAAAAATAGGCCGAGGTAGCTAAGTTATGACTAATCCCAACTAATGGCGCCTGTTCACGAACATGACGCATGGATTGGCACCACTTAACTGGTTGAGTAGCATGATGGGAACCGAATGATCCAACACATGTGCCGCCATCAGATAAACATTAGAGACTGCATGACACAGTCAACTGCCAGGGCACACACAAGTCAACGAATGACATATAGGTACAGTAAATAGTAGATTTACGGTTGGTACATAGTACTCACACACACATGTTTGTTGTGCAGTTAGCTATACATATAAAATGCTTTGTCCTGAATGACTGACTGACGGATCAACGCACAGCCTAAACCGCTGATCGTGGAGAGCTGAAACTTGGAGGGTGTTTTCTTTTGTGTGTTAAGAAAGGATTTTTGGATATTCTACCCCTAAGGGGGTAAAATGGGTGTTGAAAATTTGTATGTAAAATCTAATTCCTTCGGCTAATATTCTTGAAACTTGCAACAAATGGTAATCTAAATAAATAATAAAGTTGTCAGGGTGAAAAGGGGCAAAATTTGTTTGTAAGAAAAATCTAATTCCTTGGGGATAAAGTAAATAATAGAAATTTACATAAAACGTTTTTTTAAAAGACCCCAAGATAGGGTTAAGTTTTTTTGAGGTATCTTATTGCGAAATCTTACTAACATAAACGAAAAATAAAAAAGAGAAGAAAAGAGTAAATAACATAGTTGGGTTGTTCAAAACTCGACCCTCAACGGGGCAAAATGGGGTTATTAAGTTGTTAGGGGATGATTTTACATTGATTTCCAAACCAAACCAATGAACCCTGTATATCTACGATACCCCATTTCTATTGATTTAATAATAACTTATTTTGGTCGCCTTCACTAACTGCACATAATAGTCATTTATATGATAAACGAAATCACGCATACGAAGTCGCGGGTGACGTGCTAGTATAATATTAAAAGAAATTGAGTCAGACACCCAACATTGTGTAACTTTCCATCAGAGAAAGAATTTTTGTAATCAGTACTTCCAGAGATACATATTACTAACAAAGGTATATTTTTATAATATTAGCTTAGTAGGCCTAGGTGCCTATTGTTTCAGTTAAGTTGATGTTATTTCCACACAACAGAAAAATAATCTCTTTCAAAACATGGTTCCCATAATGTGGTGGAGAAATAAATAAAAAACAAAAATCTCGTCTTCACAAACAAAATTCACCACGCAAACACCGCCACCAATTCTAAAACAATCATCCACATGGCCAAAGTTTCTATCAAAAGCACGTCTGCCGCGGAAATTCAGCTCAAAAACTTCCCCTTAGGAAAGATTCATGCCATTATCGCCACACTGCGGCGAAACGCTTGTCGCAGTTTGTTATTAGCACACAGGTGACGCCCATACCCTCCGTATAATCCCTTAGTGGCAACTTATGACACACTTGCGAAAGGATAGGGGAGGTTTGCTCTAACCAAAACCCTGATACGATAAACTTACGTAACGCTAAGACAAATGCTTGGGTTAACCTTCTCAAGAATTTCACTCCACGCAGTCGTCTATGTATAAAAATTGATTTTAATATTATACTTGAATGTATGAGATTTTGTAACGCGATATCGTTAGTGAATTTTGCTTTGTTTTGTTGTTATCTTTTTGAAATTAAGATATTCTTTATTCAAAGATAATCAAAAGCTGGTTTTTCGCATATCATCAGACTCATCGTGGTTTGATAGTATCCTTTATCAAAGTCTGGAATAAAATTCTGCAAAAAAGTAAATTTTAAAATAACAAATCTCATTCTTTTTTTCATTTGTTCGGTACAGTCATAAAATTTAAATGAAAATGTGGCTACCACCACTTGCTACATGTTCTAAAGTTAATTGCACGTGATGACTATCTCACCGCGACAATAACATAAAACGACCAAATATTCGAAACGGTTTCAACAGAACACCGCACAATTCACGTTCGGTTAAAATACCTACTGAAATTTCTCCATTCCTTTGTTTTCATATACAAACGGAAAATATTATTTTATAGCCAGTTTAATTGCACTAGTAAACTAAAACTTGCTGAACCGTTGGCACAGAATTTACGCCTGGAGAGCAAAACGATCGTTAAAGTAAAAACTTTTTTTTGTTACGCTCTAGACTCGGATACCAGTCAACGTTTTGTATTAATAAAAAAGCTTATTTTGCCGTTGCTTCGCGAAAGCAGCCGGTAAATGAAACTTGTGACTTTGAAAAATAGCAGTGACATTTTTGTTAAAGTAATTATTCGATAAAGCGGGTGTCTTATTTCATTGTAATCACATTTTATCTTTTTCGTTGAGTAGTAATTTTTCACGGAGCTCTTAAGAGAAATTTTCCAAATACAGTACCTAGAGTTATATTTGTGAAACCATTGTTCTAGATAGTAGACACAGTCATTTGTTTCATCTGCTCTCATATTCATGCCAATGTTATGCTATTCGGCAATCACGGTACAATTCGTTTTGATGAAAACCAACTGTTCGTTTAGTCTGACAAAGAATCAAAACGATCATTGGAATGCATTAAAATTCAGCCATTTGTAATTATATTTCATCATGATTTGTCATTGTTATTCATGGAATGAGTACAGTCACTGTTATAAATAGTGCTTTTTATGTGAATCATGATTATGTCAAACGAAAATTTGTTTTCGTATAATAATTTTGTTTAAAACTCTTTATAAAAATTGTAAATAAAATTAGTGTATATGTGATAAACAAGCTCATAAAATGTCTGTTAATAACTGTAAATATTATTATGTATTAGTTTTAAGTCGAGCCGCGTATAATATAAAAGATAACTGTTCATTTTAATGTGTGTTTCATTACCTTTTATTTCTGTTTCGAGTAAACAAAGGTGTTAGTAAGATAAATTTGCACCCAAATGGATTCTTAAATTATTGTGAAAATGATTTTATCTTTCACTTGAAGAAAGTAATAATTAACCCTGACTGTGTTAAAAGGTATAAAGGAGAACGCTCATGAATTTATGGAATCTTTACTATAATGCATCAAAATCAAACTTAGTTTTTAGGGTTCCGTACCCAAAGGGTAAAAACGGGACCCTATTACTGAGACTTCGCGGTCCGTCTGTCTGTCTGTCTGTCTGTCACCAGGCTGTATCTCCTGAACCGTGATAGCTAGACAGTTGAAATTTTCACAGATGATGTATTTCTGTTGCCGCTATAACAACAAATACTAAAAACAGAATAAAATAAATATTTAAGTGGGGCTCCCATACAACAAACTTGTTTTTTCTGCCGTTTTTTGCGATAATGGTACGGAACCCTTCGTGCGCGAGTCCAACTCGCACTTGGCCGGTTTTTTATAGACTACACTGATCATGTTAACTCCTACAAAAAATCTTTTTGAAAATAAAACCCAGGTTTCGGAGTTATTTTATAAAATTGAAAATCATTTGTCGAAAAGGTCCTTTAACTTGCCATGCCGTCAGTGAGCGCCGACCCTCACACTCAAATGGATTCTTAAATCATTATGGAATAAGATTTTCGAAGTAAGTATCAAATAAGTATCAACCCCGACAGTGTTGAAAGGTATTAACATTTCTTACGATACAAAAATGTTCGTAAATCGCAAAATCTGATTGACAGAACGATAAATGAGAAAAAATAAAAACCATTATTTCAATCGTTGCCAAAGAGAAATGTAATCACGGCTTGTCAGAGCAAGCCATGAGAAATAAATCAAATAAATAGATTTCGATTTTGACTACAGACAGATATAAATAGTGTTCAGTGAAAGTGAATGGTCTGTCTGGTTTACAAGGCTTTACAAGCTTTTGATGTCGATGAATTTTATGACAAAGAAAATTTAATAAACATTAATAAGTATTATACAGCGCTTTTCCTTTCGAGAAATGAAACACTGAATGTTAATTTTACTGTTTAAATCATCCAGTAACTAAGTTTACTTATCGATTGACTTGAATTTTTAAAGTTCGACTCTTTTTGGAATTAGGACTACCTTCATCCTTTGTGCCCCATAACATGCAGCCATGGTGCACATTCGCGCTGCCACCGACGATGCCGTGGAAAAAGTGGTGGTGGTTTTATAGAGTAGTTTTTCTATTATTTTAGAAAGTGATGGTAAGACAAATAAGGGTCAATAGATATTGACATCATCGCTCTTGTCTTCCCCCTTGAACACAGGCGTGATCATGGAACGTTTTAGAGCGTTGGAAAAAAACCTGATTCGAAACTAAGATTAAATAGCTGACATATAAAGGGAATCAGAAAGTCTCGAGAAAACTTTTGAACATTTTATGGGTGTGCCATCACATCCAGTAGCACTTCCCGAGTCAAGAGCCGAGAGAATGCTGTCCACTTCAGCTGGATCGGTCTCCATTAACATGAATCACGTGGCCTGTGATTGGGCACCAGACTTAACTATAGGGTAAGACCCTTGCCCAGTCTTGGATATAATTTCTTCTGCCAATTTTATTCCAATAGTAACGAAGAATTAATTTACTAGGTACATGTAGGTTGCGTTTCAGCCTGTTGCTGCTGTTGAGGCGGACTGCAATGTCGTAAGTGACCTCCCAAACCGATACGATATCGCAGCTGAGGGTTGGAGGCCACAGCGGGAGAGGAGAACCAGTATTGCGGTGCGCCGCTCGCCCTACCCACCGCGGCCTAGACGGGGTAGCCACTGTCTAATGGCGGACGCGGAGGGGCCGCAGGGGACGAGGAGTGTCGGCATAGCATTGGCCGCTCTCCCTATCCCCTGCGGCTGAAAAGTGGTAGGTAGCGGGGCCACTGTACTGACCCATCACAGGGGGACCAATGTGCCATACACGGGGTCGTCTGGCGCCCATGTGCTGGATTGGTGGTCACGGTGTACAGTGTGTTCTGGTGCGCTGGTGATGGGGGGTAAACCCCAGAGGAGGGTCCGGTGACGGACAGCCGCGGCGGGTTCGCATATGTATGCAAAGTCGTTCCCGTGTTCTCGCCATAAGCGGCACAGAAGGACACCGTGGAGTTTTAATGGGTTAGAGTCCCACATAACTGCGCTATCTCCCCGTGGTAGCGCAGAATGCATGAGCGTTTCTGAGGAATAAAAAAAGGTTTAACCAGTCGAGAGGATTTAATGACATTTGTAGTAGATGTGAATATATTTTTTTTAGGTTTTTTGTAGTGGTTTACGTTATTTATATTACTAAAAAGGATTTTGGGGGGAACAAGTTATTTGTTGTTTGTGTCTTTTAAGTTTTTTTATATGGTTGGTGCAAAACATACGAAAACGCCTGTAGGTCATTTTTAGTATAATAAGGGATCATTTCTCGACTGCAGCTGCATTTTATTTATAAGCATTACACATCTCAGGGCAACCATAGTCCAATGCAATAAAATTATTCACTGCAGACATTCTCTTTGTCGAATTCATTAGACTCCACTAGCAACTGAAATCGAATTGACATCTAATATAGACGAGTCAATATTAAATTCAAAGGAAACCAAACCACAGAAGAGTACAGAAGGTTGGTTCTATCATCACCATTATTTAAGCAAAGTCAAAGTCAACAAATCAAAATCAACAAAGTCAAATCAACATCACACAGGCGCAAGCACATATAAAGTTAAAGTTCTAATTTTTTTTTCAATACAACCAAAAAAAATATTTTGCCGTTCATTCGCAAAGTTAGATTTTTATATAAAAGAACAGGAAACTCGCAATTACACTTTTTAAATAAAATTTAACAATATTTGGGATACAATAATTTTATTAATTAATTTTATGTAAAGAGACAAAGCTCCAAGAATATCTCTACTATGCCACTCATATAATGATGAATACAAAGATGCATACGTACGACGATCTCAAACATATGCCAGTCGCGAATAAATAGTATAGTCAGTAGAAGTACAGTCGCTTGAACTACTGTACTGTTCACGCTGTTCGTAAACCGTGTCTATGTATGTGTGCATTTTCACTCGTTGTATCGCCGACCTTCTGTCAGTTAATCCTATTCTGTGATTCTCAAATTATGTTATTCTGATCAGGTGCACGTAAACAATGAGTAGGTATCTTGCAACTGACATTGTTACAATAGCAGCGTATACAAAGACGTCTCAGATTGAAAGCTCATTGTAGACTTAGATTAATTTTTGGTTAACTAACAAATGAGTTTGTTTGAAGTGAATTTATGTTTCAATTATACAGAGCACTACAAATCTCTAAATAGATTTGTTGTTGTTTTTTGAACAGAAGAAAACGAATTAGAAAACTGCATTAAACTAAATTAGTGTTACTTTTGAAGCAAAGCAAATAAATAAGTGGTCGAGCAATGAGAGTGAAATTTTAAGGACGCATTATATTTGTGGACACTTCATTACTTGATAGGGAAGAAAAATAACAATATAATGCCTTCTTGCTCTTTCACAAATTCTCTCTTTTATTGTTTTTAAAGTATTTTCACATCTATCACGTGTTTTGTGCTGCACGAGCATTATTTTTCTTTAAATGCTATAAAGTTTTATTTCTCTAACAATGTAAAATATAGGGCTACTCCCTATCTTAAAGCAAAGCATTATATTTGAGACTCTGCTATTAAAAAAAATGTTCCAAATTTCTGTTCAGACTCATTGTATAAAATAACTCATTTATCCTAACAAATGGCCGTTTCAACTCATAACAATTTTACCCTATCAGCTACAAACGTTGCAACTTTATTCGAAACTACAAAAGACTTGCTAACATGCTATTTCAAGCTAGATCAGCTAAAAAAGGCATCTATGTAGAAACCTCGCTCTACGCCATTTTAGATAGAATTTCTAATTTTACCAAAAGAACGATAAAATGTACCAACTCAATTCAGTTTTCATTATCCTGAAAGGCCTTTGATGAAGCTTCGTCTACATTAATTCAGCCACTGATGACTTTGTTCTTAAATAAGTATTTGGTGAAACGCCGGAGGTGAGTCCAAGATTTTTATTTTTATTTAATGTTATTCCAACTCTGCAAACTAAGAATACAATTTTCATTGTCAATTCTCCTCTTAATACAATTTATTAACATAAGTCAGCTAAATGTTATACAAGTGCAAGTTTGATCGATGACAGATCTGCCAATACCAGCTGTATCCACTTGAGTCAGTCGATAAACAGGCCAAGAGGCTCATCGGCAATGAGGTACTGGTAAAATCTGGGCTCCAGAGCCTTGAACATCGGCGGCAAGTTGCCAGGTTGACCGTTTTTTATCGGTTTCATTTGGGGAAGTGTACGTTGAATTGCATGAATTAATTCCTCCTAGCCCATTCCGACATCAAACTACAAGACGTACGGCGATGCGTCATCGGTATATGGTGAACATCCCACCCATATGCACCAAACGTTTTGAAAATACTTTTATTATGCGTACAGCAAAAGAGCGGAATTCCGTGCCGGAGTCTGTATTTCCTGATAGCTACAACCTGGGAGTCATTAAGTCTAGAGTGAATAGGTTTCTTCTAGGCAAGCGTGCTTCATCGTCGACCACATCATAGCTTACCTTTAGGTGAGACAGTGGCCAGGCGCAAACCTATCTATAATAATAAAAAAAACCTATGCTCCACCTCCTATCCTGTTCTCTGTGCCCCAAAACATGCAGCAAATGTGATCTACGCGAAGAAACTAACGATGCCGTGGAAGTGACAAAGTTTATGGTCAACACCAAGAAGAAGAAGCAAAATAGCAATTAAAAAGAGTTAAATATTACCCTTAACGATTACTAGAACATTTTTCCAGACTAAACATACAAACAAAATTGTAAAATTTCCTTTTAAAAACTTATAGGTGATTTTTTCAAAAATATATGAATGGTTGGCATTTTTAGAATAGAATTTTAATCTCTTATTCCATCGCAATATTGCTTTGAAACGAATGCAATCAACATACAATTAGTGTGAACTATTAACACTCTGAAGCAATATTTATAAAACATTCACAACAATTTATTATATTTAAAGAGGATTAATCCTAGAACTCATTAGTAATCACGCTGAGTGTAAAAAAAGTCAAATTAAATCCAGTAAGCTTTTATTTATTTTAGCTTTCAAATCAAAGAGAGAAGAACGTTGACCTGTCATAATCGAATAGGAGTTAATTCAACGAGGAGCAAACAGACGGTTACTGATTTTGATATAGAATTTAAATTCGGCGATACAAATTTGAACCTAAATATTATATTTGTTTAGGATCAAAATGGCTGATGTAAATTTTCAGTTTGATATCAAAAATACTTTGGTACGCGTCTCTTCAGTCAACTAATTCGCTTGCATGAAATTCGAAAAATACAACAAAAGAACGTACGGGCGTTAAAAAAACTTCTAGCTTTGTACCAAATTTCATCTATATTCCTGATTTGGCTTGATTGATTAACAAAAATCCAAATATCCAGATTATCGCATAAATAATATTTATATAGGTATAAGAAGTTTAGTAGCAGTTGCAGTTTTGTATTTTCAAATTCTATAAAAAAAAGTAAATGGATAATAATTTACAACAAAACCTATAAATATTAAATAAAAGATCACCTGTATAAGAACGAAAATCAAGACAAAGGATACCCAGCTATTGGAAAGTTGTCAGCACCACCGAAGGAGAGTTTCCTGATACGTTAACAAACGTGGAGACAAAGTTGAATGTTCACGATAGTACCTTTTTTCACCAAAATCTCGTAACAGTCAAAAGTCAAAGCCGAAACGTCTCATATTCCTGTAATTTCCCCGACACTCGAACCCTTCAAACAGAGACAACAACGCCACTTAGCGGCAGGAATCGACAAAGCAATAACAATTTCCTTAGGAACCGTTTCTACTGCTACAAAATAGTCGCCCATTAAATTCAGTAGCAGTTTCAAGTTTCCACTTATCTTAATAATGTCAAATGCTTTACAGACGAGGAGAGGAGAGCGCTAATAAAATAGTGAGAAGAGCACAAGGGCATACAATAGATAGAAACAGAAAGCTAACATCATACAACGAGTAAAATCAGAAGCACACACAGCTGTACGTACGGAGATTTCAAACAAATACCGGTCACGAGTGAACTTGCACTCGCCGTACGTGAAGAGTGACACGTGTTTTTACTTTTGACGTGACAACGTCTAATAAATCGATGAACGCTGGCTGCATGCACGAAAAAGTGTCACGTTACGCTCATTGTAACGTTACGATCGGAGCGATCACGATGCGGACACGAGCGAGCGAAAGGCACGATCGGCTTGAGCGTACGGCTTTCATCAATGTTTTGTTATGACGTTGTCACGTTAAACTGTTGTCCGTAAACAGACTTTACAGACATCAATTTTTTTTCCAATCGCTATGGCAACGCTTTCGTTAATAGAAATTCACTTTTCTAGGGCCTCTGCACTCACTGTAAGTAAAGTGTGTCTATGTGTGCGTGCGTTTACGTTCGTTATATGGAGTTGGCCTTTTGTAATTTTCTGGTTAGTTGCAGGATGGAGTTTGATTAATAGTTTGGTATAATAAAAGGGTATGCGTGTGTTGGAACTGTCTGTCGGTGGATGCCACGGTGGGTTCTTGACTCGGGATGTGCTTGTATTGTTTATCTTATATCTTTTGGTTTGGCTAAAAATCTCATGAACACCGGGAACAACGGCTGATAGAGATGGGAAGAAGAAGATACGGCACAACTCTAAATAAATATTAAGCATAGCATTCCGATGCCTATTTTAAAGTGATCACGGATGTTGTGATTGTAGAGAGAGTAAAACGTCGCAAATTAGACGCTTATTAGAGATTATGGTCTAGATTAGTTATGCGGATTATCTAGGTGTCCGTATTATCGTAAGTAATATTTTAATGCTAACAATTATTAATATCCTTAGTTTAATTATCAAAAAGTACAAATAAGACTAATGGAACGGGATAGAAATATGTACATTCAATTGTAATTTCATTGCAGACTGAGGAGTATTACAATATGTAAGAATTCTGCACGTTTGACACCCTTGATATTAAAAAGCTTCTTCATGAAAAGGTTTTTAATACTATTCTGCTTCTAATTTTTGCCCTTCATTTTAAAAGCTCCGCCACCATCGCGCTTCATTATCAAAGCCCTAACATATTCAAATTAAGTTCTAGTCTTGCTTGCAATGCCAAACAGATATCGAAAATGGAAACATTTTTGTGTTTTTCACAAGTGGGATCATGTTGGTTCTATTTTTGTTTGTTAAACCGCGTTTGTTACTTTATACACTTAAATATTAATTTTATTCTGTTTTTTTCATTTGTTATTATAGCAGCAACAGAAATACATCATCTGTGAAAATTCAACAGTCTAGCTATCAAGATTCATAAGAAACAGCCTTGTGACAGACAGACGTACCGTGGAGTTTTAGTAATAGGGTCCCGTTTTTTACCATTTGGGTACGGAACCCTAAAAAGCTTCTTCTTCAAAAGGTCAGGCACACTCTCCTGCTTCTTATTTTTGCCCTTCATTTCAAAAGCTCTGCCACCGTCGCACGTCCGTATTACAGCGATCAACGAATTAACGAAGCCTTACCGTATTCTAATTAAGTTCTAGGCAAGAGTCTTGCTTGTAATTTATTGAGAAAGGGTTCTCTTCTCTTCTTATTCGTTGTCTTCTCTTTTTAGAGCAATAATCACCGTCAGTCCTATTATCACCCTGAACTGATCTGACCAGAAAGTAAAAGTAAATGTTAAAGTTTTACCAGTAGGTAAAAGTATTTTCCGTCCACTATTGCCATATTTTCCAGTTTGTTTGTCCAAAGTAACTAAGGACTCATTGGTAGAATGGGAGATGATAAAAGAGTTAATCGCTTAGATATCCATGACCTTTCATGCCTTTCAATTTGACATATACCAACTTACAAACACCGATAAATTCATTGTCCCCGCAACGACGCGAACAACATTCAACAATGACAGAATTCGACCAGCAGAACAATTTAATTATATAGTTAGGTTAGTTATTATTGCAACAAATGTCATGTGCGTGTAATAACTGTCAACCCGTAGGAGTTGCGGTTTGAATACAGCGTTTCTGTTTTGCTGGTAGCTATTATTATAGCGTAATAGCAGTTGCCCGCGACTATGCTCGCGTGAATCTCGGCAATTATACGAAGGGAACGAACGCCTGAGATAAAAAGTACGACTGAAAATCAGCGCCCAGCTGTGGGTCCCCCATAGCACAGCATCATGCTGACTCTTATTGTTGCAGTCAGGACCGGTGGCATCTGCCTAGCTTCTGACCCATTCTATTTCATTTATTTGTTTTGTGTTAAAAGTGTTGTGTGATGGGTAATACTATCTTTAAGAAAATTTATTTCAGCATCATTTATATGGATTGTCAGTTTCTGTGGCAATAAATTTTTATTCTTTCTTCCTAAGTTACTCTACTTACTCGTTTTAATATATCTTTATACCAACATTTATCAAATTTAGGCGCGAAGACTTTATAAACAGATAGACAAAACTGTGTTACTTTCGCATTTATAATATTAGTAATTTAATTTAGGGTGATGGGAGCCATTGTTGATGTAATTAAACCGACGAATGAGTGATTAAATTATTTGGTTTGTAGCTTTTAAATATTTGTGCAGTTGAGTAACATAACGCTTTTGTTGTAGGTTTATACAGTTTTAATTTGTTCATATTTTTTTTGTTGTGTTAACAAATCGCACATCGTTGCTGTCGTCGAATGTCGTACACCGCTGAAAATAGCCTGCATCAAGTGTAGCTCTACAGACCGGCCCTGTGAGTCACGCATCCAGCGGATTCCCGCAACCTTAATCAGATAATGGGTCCACCTACTGGGAGGCTTTCCAATGCATCGTCTTTCGGTTCGCGGTCGCCTCTCCAGATTTTTTCGGACCCATCGACCATCTGTTCTGCGAGCAACACCCCCAAACCACCACTTAAGTGTGCCAAATCACACACTGTGTAATTTTTTATTGTTAGTTTTGTTGGCAATCAATTTCATCATCATCTAACAGTTCCAGTATCGGAATACTGGACGTGGACATTAACCAGTATCCAAAAATCATCGACAAAGTAAAAGGACGCGATTGGCTGTTGATGACTCATCCAACCAACCATATAAGTTTACGCGTTCTTGACAATAATTGGCCACATTAAGGTCGTCGAAAGGTATTAACTGGTAGTTTAGTTTTATAGGTAAAGAGCTACACTGCTATTGGATCTACAAGGTTAGATAAGGCAATATAATAATTTACTAGTTGTGAAGTAAAGTAGATAGATAATTTAATATATATCAATTTAATAAAGTATTTCTATTTTTTTGAAAGCTTTTAAGACTTGTACGAGAGCGCCTCCCTCCTCCTTATGTCGCCCCAATGCAGGGAGTCGTGACAACATCATGGTTTCAAAGCTTTTTCCCTGACTCTGTTACTCCACTACGAGGGCGCAAACTAACAGAAATACCTACACAAAACCCAATGAGATTCATAACCCTTCCTCCCTTCTCTAGTAAAGCCATAAACACCGTTGGCAGTAAGGGAGAATAAAGTCCTTCCCAAATATAAAAATATCCCGACAGTAACAGACCGCGCTCCACAATGCACTCGAAGGATAAAGGGAATCCATGATACTTACATTTTATAGTATTTTCTTTTTTTGTTTCTTCTGCCATACTTACATCCTCGTTGCTGGGTAACACGTTCTAATGGAAATGTGGTTTTTAGGGATCCGTAAACGATTGGTGAAACCGGAATTGTAATCCCTCGGTTTCTGAAACGGATCAAAACAAAAAAAGGACTTTAGCAAGAGAAGTTTTTATTTTATAGCATAAAGTAGTTTGACAAGTTCTAATTTCAAATTCTCAATGCAGAATCCGAGGTTTTATTATACTAAGTCTGAGCACAGTGTATCTGTCACAGGCCTACCTTTCTTACCATAATAGGTACGCATTTGAAACTTTAACAAATACTATGTCTGCTCTAAAAATATAAAATATATGTGCGTACAGCTAAGGAGTGGGATTCCCTCCCAGAGTCAGTATTTCCTAATAGTTAAATCTGAGGGTATTTAAGTCAAGAGTGAATAGATTACTTCTAGGCAAGCGTGCTTCACCGTCGACCACATCATTGCTTACCATCAGGTAAAATAGGAAAGTGGTCGAACATGAGCCAGTGAAACAAAAACGGTTTTGGTAGGTAAAGTCGTCACAATCTTAGAATTCCGTTGACGTTTTTCATTTTAATTTAATAATAATTAAACTTGATGCTTGCGAATGATACTCGTTGTTGTATGGCTAACATAGTAATTAATTAGGATTATGAATTTGATTTTACAATTTCTCACGTAGGAAGTTATCGTGGCATGTAAAATGAGAAACGTCAACGGACTGTACAGTCGGTTACACGTCAGTGGTAACTAAACTAGTATATGCTGGCCTCTTAATCTGTTAAAACCCTTCATTTCTTTTTTTCGTGGGCCGGCCTGCACTTCCCTAAGCCAGCTCAAGAAAAGAGTGTTACAGCCGATTAGACATGCAATCGAATGTATCTACGGAACCCCCAGAGCGCGAGTCTGACTCACGTTTGCTACGTTTCTTGTTATTTGATATTAAATATTACTGCGTATCATTGTGGATTGGTTCCTGGTGTATTCTTTGAATTCGTTTTGTTTTTATTTTGTGCAGAATCTAATGTCTCGCTCTGTTGAGAATGACGGGCGTGTTTCATGTTATGATAAATTATGGAGAGGAGCTGTTTCACGTTTTGTACATAGTATAGAGATCTTTCAAGGGAAATTTAAAAGCAAAAAAACTTGAGAGGTGTCAAGGGACACCCGGATGGAACGAAGTTTTAGTTGACTCGCTATTGAAATAAAAAAAGCAAAAAAAAAAGTACATATACACACACAAGCACTCAATATATATGCACTCTGTCTGTCTATTCTTTCGTACACGTTATAAAAAAAAATGTACATAATAATATATATATATGCATATAAATATATATATATATATATGGATATTTTTGAAACACTGTCAGGATTCCTTATTGGTATTATTTTATTGTTTTTTTCGCGCACGCTGCACGGCTTACAACTACAGCAAAAAGTGACGTTAGAACTTTTGGTCTTAATTTTTTCCGTCTAGCCCCCTTTCGCAACGTCGTCCCAATTATTGCTGTACCGTAAAAGAACCTGTGAAACTGGCAAAATATCAATTAGTACAGTAGTAGTTATACGTAGAAGCCGATGTTGTGACGCTTAGGGTTAGTGAGTTTTTGTCCAGCGTTGGACGTCTTTTGACAAAAATAAAACTATTATAGATAGATTTTTGGTGGTAATTTTTGTGAGCCTAGGCACAAACACAATCCTCTAGCAAGTTTTGCCACACTCCACCTAGACCTAGAGTTTCTCGCAGACCGGCGCAACGCGACTGTGTGATAAGATTTGGCGTATATTCGTAGACAAAATCTATGAAAACTTCGTAGAATTTCGATGTCACAACTTTCTATAGAAACCTTTACTCATTCTCATACCTTAAAAATAGACCGACAAAACCAACCAACACGCAGTTACCATCATAATAAAAAAAAACTCCAACCAATATTAAACAAGTTTTAAAGCATGTTTTTCTCCAACAAACAGCCTTTGAGGCAATATACAACCCTTAGTACTATATAGAAGCAATATTTAGTCCTTAAGTACACTTTTGTTATCAAAGTATATTACAGCGACCATAAAATGGAATCTAGAAGGACAATACAGAAAAAAACTCGAAAAGGGAACTTGTTGCCTGAACTTCTCTCTTGTTAACCTAATTGAGCGGGCTGCAAACTTTGAGATAAGTATATGGAGGTTGTAGATTATGCTGCGCTCACCGCAAATATATTGGTTAAGAACAAGAGACTGGAGTTGATGATTTCTTTACAGTAAACTCTAGTTTAAACTCCGAAGAGTGATGAAAGGTATGAAATTTTTTGATCAATCTATTGTAGGTAAGACATTTAGTATGCTCTCAATTTTAGTAAAATCAAACTTTAATGTACTCGTATTAATTTTTTTTTCAAGACTTTATTTTTGCATAGATCATTTTCAAGTTCCTGATCTAACTGTTATTAAGTTAGGTAACGTTTTCAAATGTGTCTAAATTGTATTTAACTGTATCTCTTATAACATCAGCTATAGGACACAAATCATGCTGATAAAGGCGGAAATAAAAAGAAGGTATCTTTGTAATCTATTGTCTATATTAATAATGTGTATACATTAATTATGAAACAAATAATGAAATATAACAATGAGTTTTCACAATCATGAGTAGAGTACAGTGGTGGCCCAGTGGTATTGTGCCTCGACTTACAAGTTGTAGGTCGTGAGTTCGAACCTAGGCAGGCTCTTTACTTTGTGTAAATTATTCATCACCGCTTCTCTCAAAAACGGTGACAGATAATATCGTGAGGAAACCGGCATGTCCTAGAACCTAAAATTCGAAGACATGTGACATCCACCAACCCGCACTGGGCCTGCGTGGTGGATTACGGCCCATCCCCTCTCACAGAGAGGAGGCACGTGTCCCAGCAGTGAGACGGAACATTAATAGGCTGATGATGATGATGGTCATGAGTTATAAGTCTACCAAGCAATATATCAGTGAAAATGAGAAGTCTCGTTTTGATAAAAATTACATTTTACACACCACAATGCTGAACTCATAATCTTCTGTACCAGTTAGTCCTACTGCGTCCATCTGTTGATTGTCCTAACCTACATTGTATAGGTACTTGTTTGTCTTAGGGGCTAACAACAAGGCTACTGTGATTGAGTTAGTTCGGTTATCGCCGACACTGTATCTAAATATTGTACGCAAACAACGTTAACGAAGAGTAATTCTCAATTTCTTTGAAGAGGGAAAAATCTGGTTTTTCGTCTTAGTAATTTTTGTAGATAAAACTTGAGTGTAGTCTACGTCTGCCGCATGGCTAAATAGCAAAATCCAAAATCTTACTAGACATGACTCGATCAGAAAGCGTCGCGGAAGATCACGTAGAAGATGGGAGTATTCTTCCATCTTCTGCGTGATCAGTGCGTGAGCTACCGACACAAAATATATGATTATGACCAATTGTCCACACTTTAGCCCTGAACTGAAACTGCCGAAATTCATGGAAGAAATTTTGCCAGTGTGAAGGTTACCGCCACCAGTAATTTGTATGATAATTATATGTAGTTTCATAACATTCACACCTAGCGTAGCAGTAGTGTCCCAGTGGTAAAGGACTCAACTCACGAGTTAGATCATGAGTTCGAACCCAGCTAGATGCTTTACTTTTTGTTATTTATTTCATCACTACTAAAAAATAGCCTATGTCACTCAGGAATAATGTAGCTTTCTATTGGTGAATGAATTTTTAAAATCGTTCCAGTAGTTTTGGAGCTTATCAGACTAACAGATCCACAGTGGGTGGTGGTACCTTGATACTTTGTAACAGTCATCTCAAATATAAGGAAAGGAAGGATATCACTGCTTACTCTGTTGATCGCTTATGTGAGGTAGCATGTGCAGAGGTTGAGGGGCATACTATCTTGTGTGTTTACAGACCACCAGCATCAAACTTGTCATTGTTTTTAATTTCAATGGAAGAACTATTATGTAAACTTTTCAGAGATAATAAATTAGTCTTTGTTTGTGGTGATTTAAATATAGATCTGTTAGTCAATTCACCTGAAAAATTTAAGCTCATTTCATTGTTAAAATCATTCAACTTAAAATATTTATTTAATGAACCAACAAGAATAACAGCAACTTCAGCTTCGTGCATAGACAATGTATTCACTAATTGTAAAGTAAAAGATTCGTTTGTAATTAGTGGCGTTAGGTCAGACCATACTGGTCAACTAGTATCTTTTGAGTCGGATATAAAATTAAACCTAGTTAAATCAATTCGATTAAGACCTCTTACTAAAAATAAATTAAATTCTTTTAATAATAACGTTTTTAGTAACCTTTGTAACGCCAGTTTTGATTCAAAAGACCCCAATATAAATTACGGCACGTTGTTTTCTACAATTTGCCATGAATTCAATAAAAACGTGTCCTGTAAAAACAGTTAAAGTCAACAATTCCGAATCAAAATTTAGTGAATGGGCCACTGTGGGCATAAGAAAAAGCCGAGATATTTTATATAATTTATATTACGAAAAATCTTTGACATCCGATAAAGTTTTTCACACTTATGTTAGAAACTATTCCAAAATATTTAAAAGAGTCTGCGCTCAAGCAAAATCTCAAATAATAATTAACAAAATTGGTGTTTCAAATAATAAAATAAAAACTGTGTGGCAATTAATAAATAGAGAAACTGGAAAGACACAACAACGCGATCAGAATGAGTTGTCTTTGAAAATAAATAATCAAACCATTTCTGATAAGCAAGAAGTCGCTGAGACATTAGAAAAGTTCTTTACCAACATTCCGTTAGAGGTTACGAAGTCTCTTCCCTCCTCATCTAAATTAGCTGAAGCTCTTCTTAAAGAAAACTTTACCAAAGACATACCGACCTTTAAATTTAAACCAATATGTATTGATACAATTAAAAACGTGTTCAAAAGTCTCAATATAAAAAATACTGAAGACTTATGGGGGATATCCGTTAGGGTTCTTGAATATATTATTGACTCAATTGCTCCTGTCCTAACAGGCATATTCAATCAATGATTGGACAGCGGCACGTTTCCTGACTTAATGAAACACAGCAAAGTAGTACCAATTTTCAAATCAGGTTGTAAGAGTGATCCCTCTAATTATAGACCTATATCCGTGCTTCCAGCATTGAGTAAAATCTATGAAAAAATCATGCTGGATCAGATGTTGTCTCACTTCAATTCAAATGGGATCCTGCATAGTCAGCAGTTTGGTTTCACGAAAGGTAGGTCGACTACGGACGCGGGAGTAAAACTCATCAGTCACATTTTGGAATCTTGGGAGAAGTCCCAGGATGCCATTGGCATTTTCTGTGATCTCTCAAAAGCGTTCGACTGCGTCGACCACAACACACTGATCTGTAAATTACACCACTACGGAATTCGAGGACAAGCTGCTGATCTTGTGCTTTCATATTTATCAAACAGACAGCAAAAAGTGAATGTTAATGGGGTGACGTCCTCCGGGTCTCTAGTCAAGATGGGCGTGCCCCAAGGTGCAATTCTCGGCTCTTTCCTTTTTCTTGTTTACATTAATGATCTCCCTTTTATGATGGCCAAATTATCGGACATAATTCTATTTGCTGATGATACTTCGCTAATTTTTAAAATAGATAGGAAAGATACGGATGTCTTACATGTCAACGAAAGTCTTATTATTCTCACAAAATGGTTCGCAGCTAACAATCTTTTACTGAATGCGACAAAAACTAAATGTCTTAAGTTCTCTTTACCAAATGTACCACAACGAGACCTAAATTTGAATCTTGACGGCAAAAGTCTTGAAGTTATAGCTGAAACTGTATTCTTAAGGATTACTATCGATTCAAAACTGCAGTGGGGCGCGCACATTAGAACTCTTTCGGGTAGGTTAAGTTCAGCTGCATATGCAGTAAGGAAAATAAGGCAGTTAACCGATGTAGCCACAGCTAGGTTAGTATATTATGCTTATTTCCACAGTATTATGTCTTATGGCATTCTGCTGTGGGGATCAGCAGCAGATGTTGACTCAATTTTCATCTTACAAAAGAGGGCAATCCGCGTGATCTATAAAATGGGTCCTCGCGAGTCCCTTAGAGAAAAATTTAAAGAAATCGATATACTGACTCTACCATCACTCTATATCTTGGAATGTATTTTGTATGTCCGCAAAAATCGAGGGCTTTTCAAAACTAGAAGCGACTTACATAATTTATATACACGCAGTAAGCACGAAATTGTAATACCCAAATTCAGATTAACAAAAACTAGCAAGTCTTTTTATATAAACAGTATACGCTTTTATAACAAGTTGCCAAAGTCAGTTATAGAACTGACCGATGGAAAGTTCAAAAACTACATCAAACGTGTCCTTGTTAAAAAAGCATATTATAAAATCAAGGACTACGTTGAAGATAAAAATTTTGGCTTTAGCTCCTTCTACGCATGCGGCTTCCCTGGTAACTCATAAACGGCACAAATATGTGGTTGTCTCTAACTATTCTCAATCTCATTAATTCTTTGTTTTTTTTCCTTCTTTTGATTATTCTTTTTACAATGGTTTTCAATCATCTTCATAGCCCTTTGCTAAGAATAGTTACAGCACTGATAACAATATTTGTGCCACATGTTAGATTTAGTCTTTTTTTTATTTTACTTTTGTATAGATTCCTTTACCGATTATTTTGTGATTGTGTGAACATTGTATGCCTTCTAGATGCTTGTTAACTTTTTAACTCGTTTTATTTTCTTTTGTTTAAATAATATGTAATCTTTTTTTTTTGTTTTCTTACGACTTATTGTCGGGCCTACGTTGTCCCCACATATCTAAGTACTAATGCTGTAACAAGGAAATATTGTAAAACCAAACCATTTTTTTAAAAGAGTAACCATGGAGTTTCTTGCCGGTTCTTCTCCATAGGAAACGACCAACCCGAACCGTGCACATTGTCGACGTTTTATAAGTGCCCATGTAGGCCTATATGAAATAAAAAAATTGATTTTGATTTTTTGATTTTATTCGGTACAAACAAACAAACAAAAAAATCTTTCCTCTTTATACGTAAAATATTGGTATAGAAGTCATAATTACGTGTTCCATAGTTTGTCGATCGAAGCGTGTCTACTACTAGATAAATTATGTAGCATGAAATAAAAAAGTATTCTTTAATTTTTTCTTTTGAAGTTATGTTTTGACGATCGTTATTGTTGATAGGATGGCTCTTTGTGTACAACCCAAAATAACGTCTACCCCAACAGTCATACGGGCCAGTCCATGCAACTACAACTTTCTTATTCTGTAATCAATATTGATTAGTGTTTACTTCCACGTATAAGGTTTCAAAAGTTTTCAGAAATCTGTCTAAGCCAAGGCTGTAGATTACCGAAATCTCCGTCAGTTTAAATATCTAAGACATTTTCTTAGAAATATACTAAGTTGTGGCAGGAATAGGTTTTCCTTTAGCATTATATATTATATCTGGATAGCCCATAATTCTTGGATACATTAGTATAAGTTTCGTATATTATAACAGTTTCGAGGAAATGATTCATTACCATCATCACGAGGTTTTACATATTCGTATTGGTTACGACTTCGCCTGTGGTTCAAATCCGGGCAAGTATCAATGTGACTTTTTCAAATTCATATGTACTTTCTAAGTTTATCTTGGACATCAAAGACAACGGTGAAGGAAAACATCGTGAGGAAACCTGGACTTATATAGTTAATGTAAGTCTGAAATAGCCAAGTCAGAGGCCTTTGGGGTTTCCAGAGGCGGCTTAATTAACTCTGACACCAGAGGTGACCACACCTCACACAAAAAGAAGAATGGTATTGACTGTGATTATGTTAAAAATTAAATGATCACAAATGCATACACCATTAGGTTTTCCACTCTTAATCTATCTGCAGTTAATTTGTTTCTAATTATACCTTTTCTTATAAAAGTTACTTTATAGAATAAAAGATTAAATCAGGGTTGCCTGGCAATATCTAGCCGCAATAGTTGTCGTTGTTTTTTTTTTAAACTTAGCCTTAACACTAATTTTGTTTCTTGTTCCGCGGGTACGCATGTAACATTAGCCAGCTCTCAGTCAGCCGCGATTTATAGACTAGGCGTAAACAGGCAAAGTTTACACCTAGCCCATAAATCGCGGCTTGTAGGACTACGTCCGGTGATTACTAAGATGACAATAATAAATAAGTACTTATTGGAGAAGAACTCAATGTTGCGCAAACTCCAATAACTATAAGGGTAAGCAAAAGATGTTTTTTTTATATTTAGCCTTTACTGTCCCGCTACTGTTCAAAATCTTTCCAGGAATTCTTAACCCAAGCCACCTTGTATCACCTTGTGTCAGCCAATGATGATAAAAGGTTAAACAATTTATTGAAGAACTGAAATGAAAAACGATGAATATTATATCAGAAAACTCGTTGTAAACGAAAAGTTTCAAAAACAATACAGCAACGTTGTTATTAAAAATTTAAAGCAACTTTTAATTAAACATTATAAAACGAGGGTCTCCGTATCCAACTTTAATCATATTACATTACACCTTTGACCTACACGGAAATAAAATCTTCGCTTCAAAGAGCTGAAGCATAGAACAGGCAGGTACAGAAGGCCGAATCCATGTAAAGATCGAAAACATCACATGCACACATAGACGTGTACGTACGGGGATCTCAAACAAATGTCGGTCGCGAGTGCGCTTGCACTCGCTGTACGTGAAGCATGTCTATGTGTGCGTGCATTCTCGCTAGTTGCATGGAGCCGACTTTCTGTACGTATCTATTATCTGTATGGGTAAGGTTTGCGGTGAACATTTTTAATTACGTCCGTTTTCAAGTTGTGTGCGCTGAATAAATACGGAAAGGTAGAGGGTGATTTTTATTAAACTATCAATTTGTTTCATGTGTTTTGGTAGGAGCTCTTATAATTTAACTACTGCTAAGTTGGTAAAACTCACCCGAAAGATGTCACCTTCTGGACATAGGCTAGGCATAAACTAAAGGCTTCCAGCAAATTCGTTTATTCGAGGTGGTCATCGATAACCTTGAGACAGTTCAACTCCTTGATTGACGTTGACCGATACAATCTAACGATGAATTTTCATAAATGAAATCTTACATTCATTCATTCAGTTGCAGATAATGCACAGCCTAAACCGCAGGACCTAGAAGAATGTAATTTTCACAAGAGTTCCATCTAACGAAGACAAATTTTCTACACACCAAAATCTTCCAATGAAATTAATCAAATATGCTCCAATTACAGTCGGATATTTCGCAGAAAAGACGGAAATTTCTTCATCACGGACCTCTAAAAGCATGATAAACGCAATAAGGCCCGTTACTAACAAGTAAGAGTACACAGGAAGCGAGCCCAACAGTTGTGGACTCTACTAATTAACGCTAAAGATAAAAGATAAGTGGCTAATGAGCTAAAGTTTCTGATTGGCTACGCAGCAGTGTGCTTACTGGACCTTGTTAGTATGTTTCTGGCAGAAAAAAGTTACGGGGTGCAATTTTCCTGTTGTGTTTTTGTTTATAATTATTGTTGTTTGTTCTTGATGTACTTTGGCTAGTTATAGAAATAACAACCGCACGACTTGATCTTCAAGGTTATGCAACGGGTGCCAAAATTGGTCCGTGGACCGGTGCCGTTCCATTATATACGGTCCCATTATTATGTGGTCTCACCATTTAGTGCCTCGGATAGCAAGTTTGGCTATTTCACCCAGCTGACATTTGTAGATCTTTTAAAGAGTTTTATGTTTGAGGTCACGTATAGGTTGCGTTCCTTTAAAAAATCTGCATCTGGTTAAAGTGGCCGACCAAAACGTAGTTGGGTAAAGGCTTGATCGATTATGAATACTCGCTACATACAAAAGTATTGTAACAAAAGTCTATTAAGATTTCATTTGGCATTGTTAAGATGTTCAGTTTGTTTATCTACACTCACAACGTAATGTTCCAAATTTGAATTAAAAAAATATTAGGGTTCCGTACCCAAAGGGAGAGTAGTCTATTACTGAGACTCTGCGGTCCGTCTGTCTGTCTGTCAACAGGCTGTATCTCATGAACCGTGACATTTAGACAGAAAAACAAATTTTCACAGGTGATGTATATCTGTTGCCGCTACAACAACAAATACTAAAAACAAAATAAAATAAATATTTAAGGGGGACTCCCATACAACAAACGTGATTTTTTTGCCGTTTTTTACAAAAATGGTACGGTACCCTTCGTGCGCGAGTCCGACTCGCACTTGGCCGGTTTTTTAGTTTTTTGTATAAACACGTACTTTTTTTTCGTTGATATTTCGTTTAGTTTTATTTCAACTGTATGAGTGATTATAAAATAGGGTATGCAACGGCATATAATTAGGTATAAAGACACATGTGTGATACTATTATATGACCGTTGCATTAAGAGCGGACTCTAGTCAACAGGAATTTGAAAAATAGGTATTTGAAGAAATTATTGCCGTCGCGTCACCTCCAACCTCACCCCGTAAAGTGCAAAAAGGACAACTGCAGCTCAGGCTGATTTTACCTACAAAAACTTTGACTAAAAGACGTTTCGTATTCTGCTGTTTTCTTCATGAAAACTAGTCTGATCTAAAAAATTCTTATATCAAAATTTAGAGGAAAAGTATATCTATGCTCCTATCATTTCCTTTTTTGTTAAAAACTTATAAATTTTGTCTGAAAGTCTTCTGAACATGGCGGTAAAAACGGGCATTTTTTTCGGATTTTTGTATTGTCGTATTTCTTTTTGTGATTATGTTTTGGAAAAAAGGAAATGATTCAGGCACGTATTAATTAGACCTAGATTTTATGGAAAAAAATCATTGCTCTAGAGGCATTATCTACGAAGAAAACAGCAGAATGTGTTTGCATGGAGAAAGTCTCACTAGAGTCCCCTCTTAACTACTATTAATGATGTTGTCCCATGTCTTTGAATGATTGGTTCTAGAACACGCCGGTTTCTTCTTGATGTTTTTTTTCACCGGTTTTAGATCAGTGGTGATGAAATAATTTACACAGAGTAACGCGCCTGCCATTGCGGGTAGAACCTGGATGAGGTTGGTACAGGAACATGGTGATTGGTGTAGTCGGGCTATGGATGATGATAATAAAAGCGCCTGCCGGGGTTCGAACCCCGAACTAAAGCACCACTGCGGCTGAATAAGGATTAAGATACATTATTAATGGAGCTTAATTCTATTAGAATTCGTTGCCTACTGAATAAATCTAAGAAATGTTAGGTAAGCAAGATAGAAAACAAATTAAATAAATATCGTTTTAGTACCCGTCGCAAATTAATTCGCAAAGTAAGTATGTAGGTATGTGTATTTCTGTAGCATAAGAGGTAAATATTTTGCTACAGGATAAGTCAAGATACTTAACGGAATATCAGTCATTAGCGCGAACTCTTGGCACTTACCCAAAGATACAAGCTTGCGACAGAGCTCGTAACATCTCAGATTTTTCCTTTGATATCCGGAAAGATGGGGGAAAAGTTTATTGATCATAGAGGAAGTGAGACTACAGAAAGTGAAATATTAGTTGGATTTGAAATCAAGCAACGGCATTACTATGTTTATTTTCCGGCAATTACGTTATCCCTTTCTCTAGGTGGACCGATGACCTGGCTAAGAATACGGGACGATGGATGCGAGACGCATTGAACTGAATAGTGTGACGATGTTTAGGGGAGGCCTATGTCCAGCAGTGTACGTCTTCCGCTGAAATGATGATGATAATGAGGTTATATATGTCGCAGGGACATGATGAAAACAGGGAATTGATCAAATCTCTAAGCGATTTGATCAAATCACGGAGGATGTTAAAATAATAACACGTTTTTATCATTTCCCTAAACAAATCTGGTGATTTGACAAATCCCAATAAAGAAATCTAGTGATTTGAACAAATCTCAAAATTGGTTCAGTGAAATGACAAAAATAACTTTTCTGTAGTAATTTAAAGGTTTATTTTGTACTTTGCTTTCCGAGGTAATCGGCTGCGTTATGTTATATGGTCAAAGAATCAGTCCAAGAGCGAGCGAAGCGAGCTCGGGAACTTAGGGCACCCCGACACGGACAGGTTAGGTTCGAACGAGATGACGGGAGCTGAAGTGAGCGAGCAAAGCGAGCGAACGCAGCTCCCGTCATCTCGTTCGTGTTAGGTTACTTTTGACCCTGCAGACAGAAATAGGAGCCCCGCGCAGCGGGGCTACGTCGACTTTGTTACATGTTTTATTATCTTTTCACTGAATCAATTTAGGGGTTTGTTCAAATCACTAGATTTTTATTGGGATTTGTCAAATCACCAGATTTGTTTAGGGAAATGATAAAAACGTGTTATTATTTTAACATCCTCCGTGATTTGATCAAATCGCTTAGAGATTTGATCAATTCCCTGTTTTCATCATATCACGACGACATATATACCTGTAACCCAGAAACCATAAATCATTGTTCATATGCCAATTTTGTTGTAGGGTTAGTCGGCTTTTACTCTAACCAGCAGCAGCTGAATACCTAATAGGGGCGACCACGTATGAATTTGCCGCTAGAGGCGCTGGTGTATCGTAAGGTCTCCGATATGTCAAACTCTGTGTTGTGAGGAGCGGGTTTTTCCTAATTATATTATAGCTGTGAATATTTTCCGATACGTCAGAATATAAAATATAATAAAAAAGCCTTTTATTTCATGCATTGAAGAATAATATCTTTATCATTTATACATAACTATTTTTACATGGTGATAGTTAAAAAAAGGGTTGTAGTATTTTTTTTAGTTTGTTTCAGTATCATATTAGTTTATAGCTTTCATAATATCTTTTCATTCCAGTTTTTTGATGTAAGTATTTATTGCAATAAAAAATTAAATATATTAAATGTTCAAATTAAATTCCGATTTCAATTATTGATTGCAACAGATAATATGTCAAATGTATAAATTAAATTTAAATTTCAGTACGAATATTCACTGAATAGATTATAATTAAAATAATGATTGAAAATAAAAATAAAAATATCGTGCATGCATGAACCTCTCAAGAAGTGAGGGTGAAGGCCCCCTCCAGAGAACCCCATTGGTCGCGGTTTTTGGCTACTGTCAGCCAGTTTTTTCCTGCAACTCGTGTGATGTCGTCTGTCCATCTAGTTACAGGCCTTCCTCTTTTCCGAGTGCGTGCCGGACCTGGCCATGACGTCGTCCGTCCATCGCTCGTCGCTCATTCTCGCTATGTGTCCTGTCCATCTCCATTTTAACTTTAGAGCGTAGGTGAGAACGTAGGTACGAGCGTCTTCAACCTCAGAATAGTTATGGCAATTATGAGTTACCGGTCAATGAATTTCAGTGATTTAAGGTATTAAATATGATTTAAATGTATGTTGAGGAGCTCGTGGCTAAATAATAACAGCCGCACTGGTCGATCATCAAGGTTAAGCAACGCTTGACGATGTCGGTCCGTGGATGGGTGACCATTTCAACATACCGAGTTTCCTCCGTGCCTCGGAAAGCACGTTAAGCCGTTGGTCCCAGCTGTCATTTGAAGATCTTTGACAGTCGTTACGAGTAGTCAGAAGCTTGAGATCTGGCACCAGTCTAGCCAAGGGGTATCGTGTTATCCAGTTACTGGGTTGTGGAGGTCAGATAGGCAGTCGCTCCATGTAAAACACTGGTACTCAGCTGAATCCGGTAAGACTAGAAGCCAACCCCAACAACAATTGGGAAAAAGGCTATGCAGATGAAATGTAAACTTCGTTTTCACGCCCGTAGTAAGTACATAACACACACTTTAACAGCTATACTTCTGGACCTTAGTCAACATTCTAAGTTTAAACTTTTTTTTATACCCTATTGGCTCGCGCTTGACCACTATCGCACCTGATGGTAGACGATGATGTGGTCAACGGTGAATCACGCTTACCTAGAAAAACCTATTCACTCTTGACTTAAAGACTGTGAGGGATTTACTTATTAAAATATACTCATGACCAGAGATATCGCTTTTTATTATTTGACACAACTGTTATTACAGACTTTTTTATAGTTAATAATGAGTACTTTAATCATATACTACATAATTTTTATATACCATTAATAGTTTTCTGAGCACACGCCAAATAATTAATTTAATAGGCAAAATTGTGCTACTTTGGGTTACATTATTGAAATTTTCATAAGAATCTCTAATATATTTGTAAAAAAAATTAGCCTATGTTACTCGGGAATAAGGTAGCTTTCCATAGATGAAGAGAATTTTTAAAAACAGTCCAGTAGTTTCGAAGTCTATTCGGTATAAACAAACAAACAAAAAAATATTTCATCTTTATAATTTGTTATAGATGATTGTGATTGTGTGACCGTATTTTTGGTAGGTAGACATTTGAAACAAAACACTAACTCAATAGTTTCTTTTAAGTACTATCATCATTCTCTTGCCCTAATCTCAATTTATTTGGAGTGGGTGCAAAATGATTTTATGCTTCCCTGTTATTCATCATCTCAGTATTCAATCCATTTCTAGACAAATCATCCTTCACATAATCTATCCATCGTTTCTTAAAAAATATATCGGCTTATAATTTTCCAAATACGAAAAAAAAAATTGTCCCTTTACAAGAAACAATATTAGTACACCACATTTGTGGTAGCTTCGAAAACCCTCATACAATTCTGGATAGATTGACACAGTAATCCGTAATAGGGCCACAAAGTTCCCAATAGTCACCCCATTGACCAAGCTAATTACTTCCTCAAGATAAGTAGTTAAGTAAGGAAACGCCAACTTTCTCCCCTAAAGGTGCAGACGGGCAACTAAAGTAGCTCTTATTTGGGAATGTGTCGCCATGACAACATTAAACAATTTCCTGCTATGCTGTATAAATAATTGGTAGCAATTTATTGTTGCTAAGGATGCCTTGCCCTATATTAAAGTTGGCACAACAGACATAAGCAATATTATCTAGCCAATAAATTGTTCAATTCTTGGCAATTATTTGAGTAATTTACGACTAAGATTCTCTAAAATTGAGTTAAAATTACAAAAAACGGCATTTTCTAGTCAGACACATAAACTCATTTTTTTATGGAGGTAGGGATTGCTGGAGGCGACCTGCGAGGAGTCTTACATAATTTTAGTTCTAGTTTTTCTAGCATAGCTAATCCCAAGGTTTGACAGTAACTGTTCATCATCATCATCATATCAGCTGAAAGAGGTCCACTGCTGGACATAAGCCTCCCCCAAGCATTGCCACATTGATCGGTCCCGTGCGTCTCACATCCAGTGGATCCCCGCAACTTTCACCAGGCCATCAGTCAACCAGGTGGGAGGGCTTCCAACGCAAGGTGTCGTTGCGGTCGCCACTCCAGAACCTTTCTCTGCCCTGCCCACTGCCACTTAAGACGGTACCCCGACCAAAAAATCGGCATGAGATATGAGCGTTCCTATTGGTCTAGCGGCATTGGTGGCGCATAAATTACAGTAGTGAATACGCCCAGATTTTAGAATAAAATCTTTATAAAATCGAATTTTGGTCTTTTGAAAAAATAATTCTACAAAAATGTTCGTTATTAAATCGTCTATCCATTAGTGTTAGTACAAAAAATTATCAATGAACACTTTACGAGGAGATGCATAATATCAATAATTATTTCTCATTTTTGTGTTTTTTTGGAAGTAGATTAGTGAAATATATACAACATTTAAAAAAAAACTAAATCTACCATTTTAGAATCAATATTAAGTAGAAATTTAATGTATTTTTATTAATTGATATTCCTTTTTAAATAACGAGTAGATGGCTCCTAAAAACAGCACAAAAAACGGCTTGCGCGGCGTTTTGCTCGGGGTACCGCCTTAAGCAACATACACACACACACAGCAACTGATGTCAGACAATAATTGCCGAAAAAAATTGCTCGTGTAGTCACCGCATCTTAACAGATCCACGCTTGTTTCCTTCGCCCAAGTTATGGCTGGCATCTGCCCGCCGCTTCCCTCGCGAATAGTTTGAAAGTTTGTCGGAGACAGCGCCTTAGTATCTTCAACAATATCAACCTGAATATTTACATAGTTAGTTATCGGTTTTATTGAGGTGTAGCAAAGTAAGTGTTGGTTTTACTGTTTCAGGTACCCACATTTAAGACAAGATTATAGTTTATTTTATCATTATTTTGTAAAACATAAGTACAATATGAAGGTATTATTTTAATGTGAGGTGGCCACATGTTTTGCCATTTATAGCGAACAAAATAAGTTGCACTAGACAAACAATATAAAAAAATCCAATATCAAAATTTAAATTTAAATGTCAAAATTTTAATTCAATTAAAAATCACCATGTCAAAATTTTATTTTAATTTGAGTAAGACAACCAAAAATAATAACAAACATTCAGAATTCTATTCAAGCGAAATATCGTTTCAAAATTCATCTACACTGTAATAGCACTTTTCTAGTAATATCCCCTGAAGGGACTTTTTTTTTTTGCGGTTTCCCAATTATGCTTGAGCGGCTTCCAGTCTAACCGTCTAAGATTCAGGTGAGTACCAGGATTTAAATGGACATTCAACATACCAACACTTTGAATGTCTCATATTTAGATATTTTTATAGAGAACCCAGTAACTGGGTAACACGATACGCCACACCTTGGCAAGTTTGATGTTAGATTTTATAGCTAAGTGTCGTGGTGGCCCAGTGACTAAGACCGTGCCTCTCGTGCTTGAGGTTGTGAGTTCAAATCCGGGCAAGTACCAATGTGACACCAATGTCACCTCGACATAATCTTTAATGAAACTGACTAAAAGTAACTGGAGCAGTTTGGATCGACTAACTTGTGAATTGAAGTTTAACGATTTAACCTTTTAACTTTTATACGAAAGACACTGAACGAAAAGATCGACCGATTTTATTGCTGAGGACTTATTGACTTAAATTACTCATCAGCCATCATAATTTGCTTAACCCTTACCCTACTATATTTGGGTCGACCCCGACGATACGTTCGCAGACTTTCGGACTTTCATCAACTTGTATACCAACCCTAAACCAAGTTTAAACGAGACCAATTCCTGCAAAAGGTATCGGAAACCGCCACCTAAAACTGACCAACAAAGGAAATAATTTCATGTCACGTAGGTACAAATAGTCGTATCTCATTTATATTAATTTGGCAAGAACTTAGCGTCGCCCGCCGTTCCGTCGCAGGTTGGGCCGTTCACCGGCTGGACTGTGAATCGTAAAGTAGGCTATAGATAGACGAATGAGCAAGTGTGCATACTTTTGACTAGATGATTTTCTCAAATGTGTCATTAAGTCAGCGTGGCGATCGTGGCTAAGACACCAGTCTTGACAAGTGGCATCGTGTTACCCAGTTACTGGGTTGTGGAGATCAGATAGACAGTCGCTCCATGTAAAACACTGGTATCCAGCTGAAACTGGATAGACTGTTAGCCAACACCAAAATAGTTCGACAAAGGCTGATTTGATAGATGACTAACACCAACACAGAGGAAACTGCCACCTTAACTCAAAGGAAATAATTTTATGTCACGTCTTTACAAGTAGTGGTATCCCAGCCAAGAAGCCAAGAACTCATTCATATTAATCTTTCAAGTACTTAGCGTCGCCGCCGCGTCGCAGGTTGGTCGGTTCACCGTCTGCACTGTGAATCCTAAAGTAGGTGATAGACGAATGAACAATTAAGCAAGTACGTGTACTTATGGCTAGATGATCTTTTCCACCATAGTATGCGAACTCTGGTGGTTAATGCCTGTGCTTCATGTACAAAAGGAGTCGTCGCACTCTTAGTAACTATGTGTAGGTTTAGATAGGAAATTGCTGTAGGGAACGTTTACCAGTCACATAAGGGTACACTTATGCGTTCATAAGGTAAACAAAAAGTCGTCGAGACCATGGTGTACACAGAAAAACCAAAAAAAAACTTCTTTATTTAAATTAGGCCACTAAGCGGTACATTTGACCGTCAAAATTTTAAATTTAAAGTAATAATAAATGATTCTACCATCCATTCGGTAATGTAGCTTGTTATGGAGAAGAGCGGGCAAGAAACTCCACGGAATGTACAAGAAACTCCACTGAATACTCTTTGTTGTAGAATTTGAGATCACTTTGAATAATTACTTTATAGTACCTATCTATAAGTGCCTATAGGAAAATACCCCATAATAATTTAATTTACACATTCGTGCTGTTTTTATCAGTTATGAGTTCGATTTTGATAAGACTAACACTTCTCTCTGAGATTAAAGATACTTAACCCAAAAAAAAAAGAATGACCACGATCCGATGATAAGTTTCTGAGAAATGCGTGGTAAAACAAACATAAAAAATACAAACTCTTTTGAAATTTGGCACACGTGTTTAGAAGCCCACACAGAGTAACATAATTATGTGAATATTGTGCTATTACAACAATATTACATACATACGTGTCGAATTGATAAACTCCATTTTTTAAGTTGGTAAAAATATCACCGTCTTACATTATTTTCGTAGAATATACAACATTTTACTCCTATCCATTCCACTAGGAAACTCGAAAACAAAAGAACAGCGGTCTTAATTACTTAGTAGAGAATTTATCCTAGATCCCTTTAGGAATTAAACGTTCTGTTCCGTCCTATCACTTTTTATAGCGGTACAGGAAAAATCCGTCTAAATGCAGGGACTTCTAAATAATTTTCCCTTGACTTCGAACATCTGTTAGTTACAATTGATACGAGTTACACGCAGAAGCGGCTTTCTGAAGTAATTTGTAATGATAAATTAACAAAGCTTGATAAGATACTTAGCGTCGCCGCCGCGTCGCAGGTTGGTCGGTTCACCGTCTGCACTGTGAATCCTAAAGTAGGTGATAGACGAATGAACAATTAAGCAAGTACGTGTACTTATGGCTAGATGATCTTTTCCACCATAGTATGCGAACTCTGGTGGTTAATGCCTGTGCTTCATGTACAAAAGGAGTCGTCGCACTCTTAGTAACTATGTGTAGGTTTAGATAGGAAATTGCTGTAGGGAACGTTTACCAGTCACATAAGGGTACACTTATGCGTTCATAAGGTAAACAAAAAGTCGTCGAGACCATGGTGTACATAGAAAAACCAAAAAAAAACTTCTTTATTTAAATTAGGCCACTAAGCGGTACATTTGACCGTCAAAATTTTAAATTTAAAGTAATAATAAATGATTCTACCATCCATTCGGTAATGTAGCTTGTTATGGAGAAGAGCGGGCAAGAAACTCCACGGAATGTACAAGAAACTCCACTGAATACTCTTTGTTGTAGAATTTGAGATCACTTTGAATAATTACTTTATAGTACCTATCCTACTATTAATTTTGGTGCCTTACTTCTGTGTAGCAGGCTCTAAGCCTTTCCCAAGAGTCAATATGAATAGAAGTACCGCCGTAAACTTCTATATATATACGTATCATATCATCACGCCTGTATTCCTGGAAGGTTTAGGCAGAGATACAGTTATAATATGTACACCCACTTTTCACCTAAAATGTATGAGTCCCATGTAATAGTAGACGAGCCTGTTGCCATCAACTGAGCACAAATGCAGACTCCGCGCTGCTATTGCAAAATTCCAGATAGAAAAACCCAATAAAACTCCGCCCAAACAGGGAATTGAATTATCGACCTAATGCTCAGGCTGCTGAGCCCTTGCAGCCACTAGACAAACAAGGCAATCAATCTGCCTAACCTTTTCCCAACTATGTTGGGGTTGGCTACCAGTCTGACCGGATTCAGCTGAGTACCAGTGTTTTACATGGAGCGAATGCCTATCTGATCACACACGGACGGGTAACACGGTATCCCGTGGCAAGACTGGTGTCAGATCTCAGGCTTCTGACTACCCGTAACGATTGTCCAAGATCTTCAAGTGACAGCCGGGACCAACGGCTTTATAACGTGCTTTCCGAGGCACGGAGGAAACTCGGTATCTTGAAATGGTCACCCTTCCACGGATCGACCTCGTCAAGCGTTGCTTAACCTTGATTATCGAACAAAGCGGCTATTATTATTTAGCCACGAGCTCCTCACTAGACCAAAAAGGCAGTAAACTAAAAAAAACTTTATCACAAAAAATAAACCGACTTCTAAAAAAAAATAAGTTTATTTTTTGTTAAAAAGTTTTCATTTCTCTCTTTTAAATTTTAGTATCCTATCAATAAAGAGTGAGCAAATTCTATAGTTAAGTGCCTATAGGAAAATACCCCATAATAATTTAATTTACACATTCGTGCTGTTTTTATCAGTTATGAGTTCGATTTTGATAAGACTAACACTTCTCTCTGAGATTAAAGATACTTAACCCAAAAAAAAAAGAATGACCACGATCCGATGATAAGTTTCTGAGAAATGCGTGGTAAAACAAACATAAAAAATACAAACTCTTTTGAAATTTGGCACACGTGTTTAGAAGCCCACACAGAGTAACATAATTATGTGAATATTGTGCTATTACAACAATATTACATACATACGTGTCGAATTGATAAACTCCTATTTTTTAAGTTGGTAAAAATATCACCGTCTTACATTATTTTCGTAGAATATACAACATTTTACTCCTATCTATTCCACTAGGAAACTCCAAAACAAAAGAACAGCGGTCTAATTACTTAGTAGAGAATTTATCCTAGATCCCTTTAGGAATTAAACGTTCTGTTCCGTTCTATCACTTTTTATAGCGGTACAGAAAAAAATCCGTCTAAATGCAGGGACTTCTAAATAATTTTCCCTTGACTTCGAACATCTGTTAGTTACAATTGAAACGAGTTATGAGCTGAAGCGGATTTTTTAAGTAATTTGTAATGATAAATTAACAAAGCTTGATAAGCTACTTTGATTTATCATTACTTACTTGATTAGCTAACTCATCAATCGTCTCGGTTTTATATCACGGGATCGTGGGATTTGAACAAAATCGTAATTGGCTATTTTTACCCGGCTGCAAGGAAAGGGTTATGATTTTCGCGCGTATGTTGTATATTTGTATGTATGTAATATTCTTTATTACCTCGTGTCTTCTAAACCACTTGATGGATTTTTATAATTAAGACATCAGTAGATAGGTCTAGCTGCACAAGTGTTCTTAGATAAGTGCCGTTAAAAAAAGGAACATGGCGGATTTTGGGCGCCATATTGTGGGGGTTGCAATTATTTTTTATACTACACCTGCTCGGAAAGTACCTTGATATTTTATCAAATTTACGGTAGAAAGTACGTCATTGCATATCGATCAAATATGCGGCGAGAAAACGCATCTGAGCGGGAGAGAAAAGTGTATGAAAATCCATTTCTTACGTGGTTTTTCTTTTTTAATTTTGGGTAAGACTATGCGCTGGTAACCTAAATATCAAAAGCCAGAAAGTTTTTACAGTGAGTTTTTATCTCCAAGTTCGCAAAATGACACTGGCCACTAGCTGTGTGTTGGATGGTGTCAAACAATTTGAAAAAAGAACATGTGAAAATTGCAGACGCCATTGGCGCCATTTTCAATTTGTGTGTTGTTTGAGGATTCAGTTTTCGTAGAAAAGTAAAATAAAACTATCAAAATGATAAGTAGTGATAGTGATGATGAAGATTTTTTAACTCCGCCGCAGTTGAAGGAAACAGCAAAAATACTGATTGATAACCTTTTACCACAGAAATCAATTAAAAATATAATAAAACTTATGACGATTTTTTGCAATGAAAAAGTGAAAAAAATGCGGCATCTTTTTCTGAAACTGTTTTGCTAGCTTATTTCAGTGAAAAAGCGCAAAAATACAAACCAAGTACGTTATGGTCTATGTACTCAATGTTGAAAAGTACTATATTGACAAGAAACGACATAAATATTCAAGAATACAAAAAACTTACAGCATTTCTGAAAAGAAAGTCGGAGGGATTCCGTAGTAAGAAATCAAAAGTGCTTACTACAAAGGACGTTTATTCCTTTTTGCAGAATGCTCCAGATGACAAATATTTGTTGATGAAGGTAAGTTTATGAACAAAATGCACTGGTTTATGATTTATTACGTACCTATTTATGAGTAGAAATCTACTAGGTTTTCATGTTTGATATTTTTGTTTACAGCTTATTTTGATTTTAGGAGTAAATGGGGCCTGTCGTTCGCAAGAACTTGTGGATATGACAACAGACGATATCGAAATCCTCGAAAATGGAATGATCGTCAATATTCCTAACAAAAAAACCAAAATTCAGCGATCATTTGTTATATCAGGCTTATTTTATGAGATAGTGAAGAAATATAACGAAATTCGCCCCAGTGACCCCAAAACCAATCGGTTTTTACTACAATATAAAAACAAAAAATGTACGAAACAAGTAATTGGGAAAAACAAAATAAGTACTGTGCCAAGAGAAATAGCTTCCTACCTTAATTTACTCAATCCACTAGAATACACTGGCCACTGCTTTCGCAGAACTTCAGCGACTATTCTTGCCGATACTGGTGCTGATTTAACCACAATAAAACGTCACGGTGGTTGGAAATCGTCCGCTGTTGCAGAAAGCTACATAGAGAATTCCGTTGAAAACAAAACACGAATAAATAACCATATATCGGGATCAATTAATGTGCATCAAGACTCATCGCCTCAACCATCAACGAGCGCGGCGATGCCAGATGCCCCTCAGCAGCCAGTTGCCCCTTTGGCACCACAGCCTTCTACGAGCGCAGTGCCAACAGCACAGCCAGTTATTCCTCCTACATTGTCGCAAACATTAATGGAAAAAGTGTTACATTAAGCTTCACTTACTGCAACAATTTTAATATAAATTTCAATTAGTAAAGATTTAGTTTTTTATTTTCCTCGTAGGTGTAGTATAAAGCACTATGTATCACTCGAGAGAAAGTGCGATTCCCGAACGACACCCTCGACGGTAATCAGTCACTTTCTCCTCTCGGTAAACAATGTACTATTCTTCGACACCTATCGAGTCAAAATAAAGGGTTTTTAGAGGTGATTACAAAAATTTATACCACTTATATGTTTAAAAGTAATTCGATAAAAAAATAATACCTTAAAACTTTGTAAATAAAAAAAGTGAACAAAATCAAAAAACCCGACTGCAAAGATGTAAACAAGTAGAAAATCATGCTGTGCAGTCAGACGATATTTATAGTTTTGGTCAGCTATCTCACGAATGTGTATCCTCCAAATGCACAGCAAGATTTTCTTCTTGTTTACATCTTTACAGTCGGGTTTTTTTTGTAAAGAAATGCTTAATAATAGTCCGAAGTTGAGCTGAATTAGTGATTAGTATTGCAAGTGGAACTAAATTTTAAAAGTTGCACTCGATGCAGTAAGCAGCTATAAGTTATCAAAAACATGAAGGAGATAACATTTAACTTAGTTGTGTATGAAAAACAATGATGGACCTAATTAGTTTTGAGCCTCTGTTTATATCAGATGCCGCATTTTCGGCACTTTTATATTTCTTTTGGGGAAGCCCGCCACAATATTTCCGACCAATGCAATTCCTAAAAGCCGGATCCAAAAAAGCGCTGAGCCAATGAAACACGACAAGTCCTGGTCTCTTGCAGAAACGATTCAACTGTTTGGGTTTTTCAATGTATTAATCAGAAAAGAACAGCGGTGGACTAAGAAAAATAAAAATAAGTTTAGGCAGTTAAAAACTCCACTAATTACCGTAACCGCTTATTCCAACCCGCTCTTCGCTCCGATCTTAACCCACCGGTAAACTTTGAACGATAGCGGGTTACTAGGTCCCATGGGCCGCGTGTCGTTTACCTGCAGTTCCCTGGTCATTTAGACCCCATGTTACTTTTGCCGGGTGAAATACGGTTAACCGTATCGCCTTTGACATCAAGTGGGACGGTCCGAATGTTTTTGCCCTGTTTACTCGGTTTACTCGTAATTAGGGGTATTAGAATGTTTTAAAGGAAAAGTGAAGAGTGTGATTTAAGCTTTATATGAGGGATTAAAGTGCAATTTTAAGTTGGAGGGGGTTTATTGTGATTTTGGGGTTTTGAAGAATTTGTGAGTATGGTAATGAATAAGTAACTAATTTGTTAATTTTGGGTGTAATGAACAATGCTCACTTCCCATACATTTAAAAACCCAACGAGACGCAAACGTAACAACGAAAGACTGCACCCATAGACCACTATTAAGAGTGTAGACTGCGCCAACTATGCCAATCGCAGAACTGTCAAATGTCAAGAATCCGTTTCAGTCGTGCGAACTCAATTACATACTTCATGATTATTTTTTTAATTATTATACATACATACATACATAAACTCACGCCTTTTTCCCATGGGGGAAGGCAAAACTACAGAACGCCACCTGCTACGATCCTTACATACTTCTTTTGCTACACATACATTCATACATCTAGTCATACACACACGCCGGTTATGGGTACTGCGCAATTGGCCTTTCTGAAGAACATCACCTATAAGGGTTATGTATGTCTAATATGTCTATGTATGTATGTTTAATTATTATGTTATTTTTAATTAATCTGTATTATACAAAGACTAATAAAGAAATACTTACTGATTAAATCATCGTTGACCACATCATCGCTTACCATCAGGTGAGATAGTGGTCAAGCGCGAGACAATAATGAATTAAAAAAAAAAAGTAAAATAATGTGTAAAAATCAGAAACAGAGATGAATAAAGTCAAGTAGTAGTGTGTAAAATGGAACGTCGTTAAAAAAGTTAGTTGAGATGCGTACCCTTGACGTAGAATAAGCAAAGATAAATAAAAAAAAAACCTGCGTTTCTTTTAATAATAGGCGTAATTAACATACAATTCAATAAGGTAAATTTTCAGATTTATTTTATTTTTCATTTCTATACGACTATCGTATTCTCGGAGTTTACTGGCCCGAGACCATCTCCAATGTAGAGCTGTTGGAGAAATGCCACGAGAGCCCGATCGACCGCCAGATCAAGCGTCGCAAGTGGAGATGGATTGGCCACACGCTCCGAAGGGGTCCCGATCACATACCCAAACAAGCTTTGGACTGGAATCCCCAGGGGAAACGAAAGCGTGGCCGTCCCCGTCAAACCTGGCGTCGCACAGTGTTGGCAGAAGCGACGAGCATCGGAATGACATGGAGCGAGGTGAAGCGTGAAGCTCAAGACCGATCGCGATGGAGGACATCTGTGGACGCCCTCTGCCCCATCTAGGGGTTAAAGGACATTAAGTCAAGTAAGTCATACGACTATGGTAAGGTGAAAAATGGGCATTATGAAAAAATAAAACTTTTTTTAATATTAATAATATAACTATGTATTGATGATTTTGATTTACTTTTCTTGTACTCAAGTATTTAATTTTATTTTACTCTGTTAGAATTTTTATTTTCCTTTATTTTTTGCTTTTATTTTCAATAATATTTGTACGCCTTCACGGCAAAACATAGCGGACATGATAATAAACCTAAGATCTTTATGTAAATACCTATGTTTCACAAATAAATATTCTGATTCTGATTCTGATGTGTGAATTCTAAATTCAAATTCAGAAGGTGAGACACAGAGATGTGGTAATCTTAGGAGGCCTTTATCGAAGGGCAGTTAATATAATATTATGTTTCAAATACAGCACATAACGTCGATATATTAATAAACTGATTTTATTTAAGTAAGTGTTTAGACTATAAAGTATATTATTATTCTATTCTAGCACTAGCAACGAAGGCTTATTTTAATATAACCGTGTAAGCCTGTTCTCAATATCACACGACCCTCCATGTTTATTGGCCTGTAATGTGCAGTTCATTAAGATTGTTACTCACAGATAGCAGAACCTAACCATAATATTTATGGACTTTTTAAATAACGTATAAATACAAACTTAGAAATAATAATTATGTACAAGCGCGTATAAAAACAGGAGAAGGGAAGAATTCATTGAGCTTAAAACATTCGTTTGCTATAATTGGATTTTAAGGCAGCAGAATCTAACTATAATATTTATGGACTCTTTAAAATCCCGTATAAATAAAAAAATATAATAATTATAATGCACAAGCCCGTATAAAAACTGCAGAACGAAAAGATTCATAGTATATTTTGGTATTCAACTATAGACGTGCTCATTTCTCATAGTTCAATGTAATTTTGAACACAGCGTTGGAAGGCCTTCCTCTAGATGGACTTGATTAAGGCTACAGGTATCTACTGGATGCGAGACGTATAGATTCGATCGATGTGGTGACACTTGAGGGAGAATTACGTCCAGCCGTGGACATTTACGGCTGATACTATTATTATGATTAATGTATATTTAAACCAATAGGCAGATCTTCGGACGTTTTTTTTTCTCACCAGGAGGCCTCGAAACCTGATACCTACTGCAATAATTCAATAGATAACCTTACTAGATCACAGTAACTTCTAAAATATCTACTTGAAATTCAACACACACCTAATTACCTCTAGGATACCAACGGAAAATTCTGGCCCTTCTTATTCAACCCAGCGCCGAAACGGTGGCCCTGTGGAATATTAAATTCAAACCTCTTCAATTCTGTACATTTCTTTTCAACGTTTCAGTAGAAAAACAACCTAAATTACGCCGACAATCAGAAGGTTAATTGACCCGCTTATTACAAGATGTTTTGTCAAAAAATTACGTTCAATTAAAATGTTTCTTTGAGAAAAATACGAGTGTATAATTTTCGACGCGCCATTTTATTTTTGTGAAAGTGGCGGTTATATTTAAGTAAAAATGTCTGAGTAGATAAGGGTGTTATTGAGTTATTTTTCAAAGGTCTTGCTTTATTGAAAAATGAAGTATCAAATGTCTATCGAGGAAAGTAATCAAGGAATTATTGGCTAACAGGCTACATTGGTAGGAGCGGTCTATCATGATTTTTGGTCACGATTTTAGTACTGCTATGTAGTGTTTGTTGAAATAAGAATAGAAAGAGGTGTACGTCAAGGCGACCCAGTATCACCTAAACTGTTCACTGCTGTCCTGGAAGAGGTGTTCCGGCAATTAGATTGGGAGAAATGTGGACTAAATATTAATGGCGAATACCTGTCACATTTGCGATTTGCAGATGATTTGATCATCATCTCTCAATCAAGCGCAGGGTTACAGGCTATGCTGAATGATCTGGATAAAGAAAGTCGTAAAGTGGGATTAATCATGAACACAGAAAAAACACATTCACCGTCGACCACATCATCGCTTACCATCAGGTGAGATAGTGGTCAAACGCAAGCCTATTGAAGATAAAAAAAAAAACCAAGGCCATGACAAACGGGAACCAAGAACCAATCCACGTGAACAACAACAACACGATTGATTATGTAGATGAATACATCTATCTCGGTCAAACAATCTCGCCAATGGACCTTACCTCTAAGGAAATCAACAGGCGTATAGGTAATGCATGGAAACAATACTGGAGTTTAAAAGAAGTTATGAAAAAGCCTGAAATGAGCATGACTGTCAAACGTAAACTTTTCGATACTTGCGTACTGCCTGTCCTTACATATGGCTGCCAAATCTAGGCGCTGAATAAAACTCATCTATCTATATAAACTATCCATAAACTAGAAACATGCCAAAACGCAATGGAAAGAAGCATGATGGGGAAGAGACTTTCTGATAGAGTAAGAACCACCAATATAAAGAATTGCACAAGAACAAAAGATGTCACAGTAACTATCAGAAAGCTGAAATGGAGATGGACAGGACACACAATCAGAGGAAAAGAGAAATGATCTAAATCATAACGAACTGGTTCACAAGGCATATTAAGCGGAAACGAGGAAGGCCACCAAGAAGATGGGTGGACGAAATAAAGGTCGTAGCTGGAGGTGGACAACAGTTGATAAAGATAGAGGAAAACGGAAACAGTTGGAGGAGGCCTTTGCCTATAAAGGCACACAGACAGGTGTCAAATAGATCAATGTTTTTGATAAATCAATTTGTAAACTTTTTGTATAAGATGTCTGAATAAAGGCTATTATTATATTATTATGTAGTGTTTTGTTTTGGAAGTTCCAAAACAAAACACCGAATTCGGTGTCTAAAAACGGAAAACAAAGACTCCGACGAAAGAGAGTTTTTAGCTTTGTAGTGTTTTGTTTTGGAAGTCGGTTTGTTTTTTTTTAAGTTTTTTTATACATCGTAGGTTGCAAAAATTGCAGCCGTAATTTTATGTGTTGCAAAAATTGCAGGCTTGATGTTATGTGTTGCAAAAATTGCACTTTAACACCGTGCAATTTTATGCCATCTAACGCGATTTCTGTGTCTACGACTGACCGACGTATATCACTTTTTAGTTAGAAAAAGGGAAGATAAATAACCCATTGACATCAAAATTCTGTAAACATCTGTTTATCTGAGGCCACAGATGTCCAAACATGTAACTGTTTTGCGTGCGGTAAACAATCACTTTTTGTTCACCGTTCCGTGCAAAAAGTGATAGGATACGATCGAGCCTTCCTCTCTTGGGACAAGCTCCGAAGAGATCGAGCGCCGTAATCTTACAAAAGGATCGTTGAGAAAAAACATGGGATGAAGCTTTATGCGACTTAGTAAACACCACGATACTCATCACGAAATCTTCGAAATCATAATAATAGTGTTGCTTCAAGAATGTATTTGTCACACATATATTTATTTTAAAGACAGAAATACAAACCAACAAAAGTAGTCCCAAATTGCCACACTCAGAAACGCCACTCAAAATCTGATCACACACATTCGCGTTCAAGGTTGATCAGTCCCAAATAACGACTGGGTACCTGCACAAGTTATACCGAAGACAACACGCTAAGTGACACCCTCTGGAATTCTGCCAATTATTTTGTATTTGATACGAGCCGGGAGACCGATGGGATTTCCTATCGCCGAGCCTAAGGGCTGCAATTAAAGCATGATGTAATAAACTTTTATTTAAATAAAATTGCTCATTAAAAAATCTTCATTTTAAAACAAGCTTTTTTTGTATTCTTCTCAGCAAATCATTTCATTTGATATCCATGTCATGACAGTACACAAAAAATAACTAGTCCGCCAACTTGGGCCGTCCGCATTATTGGATTAAGAATAACGTCAGTAGTTAACCATGCATTGTCAAAATTTCATCTTATTTGGTGGAGGATAACTGCCTTAAAATTCAGTTGCATGATTTGACCCGAACACACTTACATACATACATACATTGCAAGTTAAATAAAATCTTTTAAATACTTACATTGCAAGTCAAATAAAAACTTGTAAAAAAGTGCCATCTTTTAGGATTTTGTCTACAAGAATGACGAATTTTCAATTCCCATTTAGGCCCAGTTTTTTATCCGTAGTTAAATAAATGGTAGAATATGCTAACCAAATGCTTTAAAATTTCGCTGAAATGCGTCTTCTCATCAATTGAAAGCATCACAAATTACCAAATAAGGTGAATAGTGACATTTATTGAAATTGATTGTATTTTAAATTCGACGTTTCTGTGCAAAATATAAAAGATCTACCTATCTGTAACATCTCGCACACTGTTGTAATTTGACCTATGATTACAAATAAAGCATTATGATTCTGATTCTAGTTAATTATTTGACCATTTGGTAGACTAACAATTGATGAATAAAAGCGTTTTACCGAAATTTGAAACCATTGCTTAGCATATATATTTAACCATTGGTTGAGTTCACTACGGATCAAGAAACTGGGCCTTAGACAATTAATTTAAAAAAAAAATCCTCAGTTCTCACCTTTATTGTCTAAGGAACTCTACTACAAAAGTTCATTCTTCTACACCTAGCAGCTTAGATTGCGGGTTGTGTTAGTGAATTAATTAATAATGATTTTCATCAAGGCAATTTGCATCTTTTGCCAACCCACTATTGAAGCTTCTTCTTTTCTGACGATGTGGAAATTTCATTTTGTGACGCCCCTCTGCTGTCAGCGTTAGTTTAGCCGCCTCTGGAAACCCCACAGACCTCTGACTTGGCTATTTCAGACTCACATTAACTATATAAGTCCAGGTTTCCTCACGATGTTTTACTTCACTGTTGCCTGTGATGTCCAATATAAACTTAGAAAGTTCATAATGAATTACGCGAATCAGTATTAATACTGTTGTGTGTGTAAACACGCTCATACAACTACCTACGTATACGACAAAGCGGGCCTGTAAAACGGACTACTGTATATTTTGTCGGATCGGTATTTTTTACTGGATCTGAAATACTGTCATGTGTGTGAAGTCGCACATATAACTACATACGTCAGCGCCGAATAAAAACGTATACGATAAAGCAGACCTGTGTGAACGAACAACAACAACAAAGATACTGCTTCCTTCAATAGAAATTTCTTCCAGCAGACCTGCGACGGGCAAGTTGGATGATAGCCGAAGACACAGTTCTTGCGTGATTGAGTAACAAACAAATGGACTCCTGTGTGAACGAGCACTGAGCAGCACAAGAATACTGAAAGCCGAGCTGGCAGCTCTAATAACCGGGCATTAAAGTCCATAACCGAATGAAATAACCGGAAACATCTAATACATGAATACCCCTAATGTCACGACACTTGACCATTATAATTAAACCGAATAGTTAGGTTTACCACAGTAGTTCAATAGGGTCAGATAAGTTGAATTTCAAACCTGCGACCCCTACGATCGCCAATAACCACGGGTTAATGCTTTTAAACAATCATTTTCACTATTATAATGGATAGTTTAGTTTTATAGGGTCAATGGTCAAGGGCGGAAAGAGCAGGACGAAGGTTAAGCTAATAAAGGCAACATACTATTATGTCCACCAACCCGCATTCGGCCGCGTGGTGGATTACGGCCCATTTCCTCTCACAGAGAGGAGGCCTGTATCCCAGCAGTGAGAACATTAAAAGGCTGATACTTGGCATTTCAGTAATTTTTTTTAATTTTTTCCAATCACTAATCGCTTTCGTTAAGGCTTATAGTTTCCGCAATGTTAACACGGTACTGACCGTGCACCCGCTCGGGGCCAGAATGTCAATATTGGACAGTTTTGTTTGCAAAATATTTATTTGATTT
>OX459052.1:21949808-22050687 GCA_949775005.1 Orthosia gothica
TTTGCAACATTAGCTTAAAAGTCAAAAAAGTTAATAAAATCAAAAATCCCGACTGCTTATGAAGCGAACTAAAAATAAATAAACAAGAAGAAAATCATGCTGTGCAATCGGAGGATACATATTCACGAGCTGGCTGACCAAAACCATTTATCCCCCGACTGCACATCATGGTTTTCTTCTTATTTACATATTTTAGTTCGCTTTTGATACCCCACTCGATGGGTTTGAAAGAAAAAGGTGTTGTGACAATATGTCGCGAAAAACACGCCATATTTGTTTTATTTTAACGTCACTTGTATAAGAACACTTAGGCGGTCAAGACCTATCTAACGATATCTTAATTATATAAATCCGTCTAGTGGTTTAAAAAAAATATGAGGTAATAAAGAATACATACATGTTTTTTACATTCCTTGCATTTGGGTAAAACGGGTAAGTTTCACTCTTACTTTTCAATAACAACCCTTGGATATGTCAAGAATTGCTCAAGGTAACTGCTACCTGTAAACGCTCGTAATTTATCAAACCCTGACTGATGAGTTACAATTGTAAGCTATTGTTGCGTAACCCCCGGGGGTCCAATGCATAATAAATCGAAGATTGAATACCATTTTTAACTTCGAAAAAGCGTTTCTTAATTAACTAAGATAAAATGTTTCAGACAGTTGCATAGTGATGCTCAAGTTCTCCTCTCGGGATTGATGTCGTAGGTTCAAATCCGGACAAGAAAAATGTCACTGTTGTTCAAATTCATATGTGTAATTTCTAAGTTTATCTTGAACATCACAGGCATAGGTGTAGGAAAACTTCGTGAGGAAACCGAACTTATATAGTTAATGTAAGTCTGAAATAGCCAAGCAGAGGCGTGGGGTTCCTAGAGGCGGCTATATTAAATCTGATACCAGTAGTATATTATTGGGCATTCTACCCCACCTACCGTTCCTTCGGCTCACAGCTCCGTTCGCCTCAGTCACTCTCGGTGGGGTAGAATGCCCAATAACATTTTTTTGATATCGTTGGGTGGCTTATCTCAAATTCAATTCTAGTAAATACTAGTTCAGCGCCTAATTCTACTCGGTCTTTCTGTGAACGGTCGATGTCCAATCGTGAACGGTCGACTCGGTTTAGTAGTTAGTAATGCAAAGTGGTAGTACTTAGTATGGTTTGTAAAGATGTCACGTGTTTAGTGTTATTCTATTGATATGTGTTTAGTGCTTTAAACAGTGGTATGAAATACGACTGTGTATACACACACGTATACACACGTATGTATTTTATTGTGTTTGTATTAGATGTGTGTGAAATGAAGTGTGGGCATACATAGTAGAGAAATAAAAAAAAAAACATTCATTGAAATTAAACCATATTTATTACCTATTTATTTATCGTAAAAAACTGGTTTGTCGGGGAACAAAACATCTGCAGAACGTACAAAGTCCTGCAGTTTTCTCCACTGAGGACAGTCAATGTCGGCCTGGAGCTTGATTCGTACAAGTGCCTTCTTCCATAGCTCCATCGAGTCGGTGTTGCGCGCGTCGTCAGCTCGGTACACCTTGCAATCTATGTAATATTCGCCCTCGGTGTGAGCTGTGCGTCGCTCGCACCCGTTAGCCACTCGGTACACGAACAGCGACGACAGGCTTGCTTGACCAGATGATCCCTCTCCGACTTCCGCGCCTGTCTCGCGAGCCTGGCTGATACCGAATATATCACTCGTAGCTTTTTTACTGTAAAAACAAAATAACTTTTGTTTAATTTATTTATTTAAATAGTACGACCGAAGCCAATTACACTATTTAATTTTTAAACAACATACCTACTTATATGTTACCTTGTTAATTTACTAATTACAAACCCAATTATGTTGGATACTGAACTGTGTGGTCAAGAAATGATATTTAATAAGGCTTTTCAATAATCTCGATGAGTATAACACTTAAAGAAGTACTAACAGTAACGACAACAATCTAGAGATGGGTCTTACTTGCAAAATCGAGTACCAGGGCTTCCAAGTACGTTCAAGTATTTTCTATCTGGATAGGAAATTGACCCGTAATATAGTATGAATAAGGAGCATAATCGCGTTCTCAAATAAATACCTACTTAGAGACGATTGAACTTCCTACATCCATGCCAAGTCCTGTTGGAATAAAAAATACTTGCATAGGAAATTGAAACGTGACTGCCTTTAAATAAAGAGCACAATCGCGTTTACAAAGAAATACTTGCAAAGACAAACCATTAAAGTAAAAATACTTGCATACGAAATTGTGCCGTAGACTCTTACAAATAAGAAGCATGATCGCGCGACTGCCGAAGCCACGTCACGAATCAGCGAGACTCGGGCGAGCGTCGAACCCCGATGGAGCGAGTCCGAGTAGCCGTATAAAATACTTTGAAGTCTTGCAAGTATTTCGGGCGGTACCTGGTGTACGTACTTGGAAGCAAATACCTGGTGTAAAAACCTGGTCGCGTAAATACGTACCTTCCCTAACAATCGCTACACTCATGAAACTTGATGAGACAAACATAATGAAACATGTAAAAACCTATGTAATTTACTTGATGAGACAAACATAATGTGACCGACTTTTCACTATGAAATATATAGTACATCCCGAGGTGTAAAATATTATCACTTACTGTGCTATAATATACATATATTTACATCCCAAGCGTCAAATGAATGGCGAGATGTTAATATTACGTCACGAGATGTAATATATCCCATAGTCAAAAGCAGGCCTGAAACATGTAAAATAATATGTAATTTACCTGGGACGGTCCGATTTTGATTTGCGTTTTCCATTTTTTTCTGTAGGTTTACGACCAGTTTTCGTTTTTAGTTCAATGGTTGATGGAGTTTGATAGCATGAACCCTCAGAATCGGACCTGAAACAAAAAAGTGATACATACGTTAAAATAAAATAAATTGAAAGTAGGCGGTGGTTCTGAAGTTTAGAGTCAGAAGAGTTTCGAATATTTTATACTTACATTTTTCCTTGACTTGTAATGGACTTACTCTACTTCAAGAAGAGAGCAGCGCCAGCAGGCACGATGAACTTCAACTGGTGTTGGTGATGGCGGTTGCCGACACTGACTTTACTGACTGAGTACAACAATTTACCGATCGCGGATCACGAGTGCACGACTGAAGTCCGGAGTCGCAAGTTACTTAGTTCACTTGGAATAATTGTAATGATCATAATGAAAAACGTAGTGACTTATAAGGCTGGAAATGACTAACATGAAAAGAAACTTAAAATCCTTGGGTTTTAGTGTGTGCTGGAACTTTTTTATTTGGTCGTATTTTAAACCTTCAAAAAGTGAATACTAAGCCAAATTAAAGTAGAATCAATTGCTGATACAACGAAAACACTTAGGGTTCACACACCATTTCCTTACAATTTTCATACAACGGTAGTTATATAAGCAGCGTAATGACAGCCCTGTGTAAAATAGCTGACTACCAAACATTAATTACGTTGCATCATTTCACAAATTTTATATTATATCGGAAACGCTGAAAGTTGATATGTAGCAATGGTCTTATTACAAACGCCTGATGTTGTGGAATTTTCCTGAAATTTAAAAGACGTTTTAGGTATTTCGGTAAATAAATGTTACTAATAAATATGTAATATTACAAGTTTAAATTGAAATTGTGAAACATTAAACAGGTAATTATTATTTTAATAATTAATTTATAATAATCTATTTTGATACTTAATGGTTATTTTATTTATAATTTAAATAGCAATAATTTTATTATTTTTCAGCTACACATACATTACAATTTACAATTGTACAAAGACGATGAGATTGAAGATTTATTCTTAAGGAAAATATTTAGAAGTACATAATTTTTTATCTGATAATTTCTACAAGTGCGTAAGATCAAATAATTCTCAGGTAAATATATTAAGTATGTACCTATTAAACTTTTAAGTTTTTGTTGAATTATTAACCTAAGTACATATCTAATAAATCTTTGCATCTTATTTTCAGAATAAGGCTGTATACAATATGATCAAAACAGACAAAACAACAAATGAGGAACGGGAGCTACAACTGATCAAGATTTTTATGTATAATGGTTCTAACGCATTTTCGAAGCTGTAAATCTGTATGAAAGGTAAATATAGGTATATATATTATTTTATATTGATGCTTGTAAGTAAATCGTATAATTATGTTTGTTATTTTCAGAAAAAGTTTTCTAAAAACCTTTGAAATCTTGCGAAGCGGTTTTCCCAACAAAATCAGGATAATACACAGCATTACGTTGTAGTAGTTAACTTGGAAATCAAAGTAAATAATTCAAGAAAAATAAAAGGTAAACATAACACTTAGAACTTTTCTCATCAGGGATAAGCAGAGGCATAGTATAATGTCGGACAGACTATTAAATAATGTTAACGTTATTTTCAGGAAGCATCTGTTTGACTTTTGGTTACGATTTACCACTGAGATCACACATGAATATTTGCATTTGCAATGCTAACAGGATAACAGGTCAAGGAGCTATGCTGGAAAATTGAACACAATTATATTAGACCTGTTTAGTAAATTAATAAGGTATTTATTTGTTCTCTTCAATCCATTTTTTGTATCCTGTGTTGTAATTTATTTTGTTATTGTTAGTGATATGGTATTTTCGTAAAATAACATTTAAAATTTTGGTAAATTTTAGCTTTTCCACTTTTCAGTTTCTTCATACCAAATTCAGTTAGCTGTATAACAATTTTATAATTTCATCAAAATGCCTTATTGCTCGGTTTGCGATATTTACGTAGAAAATCGTTGCTGGACCAGTCATTTACGAACTAATAAACACAAAAATAATAGTACATTGCCCATGATTGAAAATGTTGAAATCTTACGTTCATCGTTTAAAGGACGTATTATTAGCTATAGAGTTTTTGCATCCAAAGATGAAGCAAATAATTTTCCAGAAACATTTTTTTGTAATATTCGCGAACAGGTTAAATGTTTAATAGATGAATCACTTAAAAAACATAACGCAGTAAAAATTAATTTTGAACTTTTTTCTTTATTTCTATTGTATAAAAATGATTTACAAGAAATCAAATCGTTTGCCACAAAAAATTTTGCTATCCATTTTAATTATGATTTTAATACTATTTACGAAACGGTTGTGACGTCATTGATGAAAAAAATTGAAGAATTTGAGGAGAGAGACAGTGGATGGGCATTCTTGTGTACTTTACATTTAGAAGTCAATGTTAATAAGTATCAACCACTTAGTGGATCTCATTTTATAGATTTACCTAAGTTTATAAAAAACAAAAAAGCGTGCTTGAATATTCGCAATAATGATAATTATTGTTTTTTGTGGTGCATTGTGGCTGCTTTGTATCCAACCAATCAACATGCAGAGCGAGTAACATCTTATCCAAACTTTCGCGATGTTTTAAATGTTAAGAACATTTCTTTTCCCATTACTTTTTCAGATATAGTTATTTTCGAAAGAAATAATCCCTTTTTAAATATTTACGTATACGGTTTAAAAAACAATAAGCTAATAACAGGTCCTCTGTACAGATCTGAATCGCGTAAGGGTAAATCTAAGAGTATTCATCTACTATTCTTAGAAAATGATCGTTCATCCCATTATTGCCTTATCAAAGACTTGCCTCGTCTTGTTAAAACCCAAATCACAAAACACCATAGCAAATTATATTTTTGCGAAAGTTGTTTATTGTTTTTTCCTACACCTAAACAAATTGATGAACATCTGTGTGGGGGAATCGTAACTATTTTACCCGAAAAAGGCTCTGTATTACAATTTAAAAATTATGATAGAAAACAAAACATTCCATTTGTCATATACGCCGATTTCGAAACATTGCTTGAACCAACATCCGTTAGTGAACCCGATACTGCAAACACAACATTTTTACAAAAACACGTGCCTGTAGCATTCGCCTATAACATTGTTTCTTCGTTAGATAATACTTTTAATGATGATGGATTTAAAAGTTATCGCGGATTTGACTGTGTTTCAAAATTTTTAGACTTTCTTTCTGCTGATGTTAAAAAGATTTACAAAATACTAACCGAAAACCAGATCATGACATTTTCAGAAGACGATGCGCGAGATTTTCAACAAGCTTATAAATGTTACATATGTGAAAACCTACTTTGGACTAATAAAGTTAGAGATCATTGTCATATAACAGGGCGATACCGTGGTGCTGCTCATAGGCATTGTAATCTACAGTATAAAATACCTAAATTCATACCGATATTTTTCCACAACTTATCAGGTTACGATTGCCATTTATTCATAAGAAACTTAGGTGAATTGCCAGGAAAGTTGAGAATTATTCCAAAGACTAAAGAACAATATATTTCATTTTCCAAATTCATACAGATTGCTGATAATGAATACGTTCAAGTGCGATTTTTAGACTCATTTAATTTTTTAGGAACTAGCTTAGACAAACTTGCGAAAACTATGCATAATGATGATTTCATCACACTACGCTCTCATTTTCCTAACAATGATCAATTCAATTTGCTTGCAAGGAAGGGAGTATATCCTTATGATTACATGACTCACTGGAAATGTTACGAAGAAACAAAATTACCTTCGAGGCATCACTTTTTCAGCGTTCTAACTAACCAAGCTATTTCAGATGAAGATTATAAACATGCTTGTTTGGTTTGGAATGAATTCAATATAAAAGATTTAGGTGAATATACTGATTTATATTTGAAAACAGATGTTCTTTTACTAACAGATATATTCCAGAAATTTCGAAAAACATGTAAACAGCATTATAAACTAGACCCTGCATTTTATATAACCGCACCTAGTTTATCATTTGACGCAATGCTATTGAAAACTGGTATTCAACTTGAACTAGTTTCTGACTTAGCCATCATACGAATGATTCAAAACGGTATTAGAGGTGGTTTGTGTATGTGCTCTCATCGCTATGCAAAAGCTAATAATAAGTACTTATCAAAATGCGATGCATCAAAACCACAATGTTTTATAGTTTATTTGGATTGCAATAACCTTTATGGTTACAGCATGTGTCAATATTTACCATATTCAGATTTTAGATTTTTAAATCAAAATGAAATAAGTAAATTACATGTTGAATGTATTGATGATAATGCGCAATGGGGTTTCATACTAGAAGTCGATCTGTTTTATCCTGAATCCTTACACAGCGATCATAATGACTTACCTTTTTGTCCTGAAAAATGCATACCACCTGGAGGTAAAACTAAAAAACTGGTTTCAAATTTATATAATAAGTATAACTATGTGATTCATTATGTGCATTTAAAAAAATGTTTGGAACACGGTTTGTTACTACGTAAAATTCATAGAGTTATCACATTTAGACAAAGTCCTTATTTAAAGCAATATATCGAATTAAATACACGACTACGTCAAAAGGCAAACAGCACATTTGAACAAGATTTCTTCAAGTTGTTAAATAATAGTGTTTTTGGAAAAACCTTGGAAAACACTGAAAAGAGAGTGTCTGTTCATTTGGTTAATCAGTGGAATGATATGAATAACAAAACCAAAAAGTCCTCCTACGCTGAGAGACTCGTAAGCAACCCATATTTTCATAGCGCCTCAGTTCTAACCGAGAACTTAGTAGCGATACAAATGAAACCAGATCAGATAATTTTAGATAAACCTATATATATTGGCTTTACCGTTTTAGAACTGTCTAAATCACATATGTACCACTTTCACTATAATTTAATCAAACCTTTTTATAAGAAAAGAGTGAAGTTATGTTATACGGACACGGATTCTTTTGTTTACGAAATATATACTAATGATTTTTATCGCGATATTAAACATCGGTTCTTGCAATACTTCGACACCAGTAATTATAGTAAAGAAAATGAATATTTGTTACCTCAAATAAATAAAAAAATTCCAGGTCTTTTCAAAGATGAAATGGGAGGAAAAGTAATTACAGATTTCGTTGGTTTAAGATCTAAACTTTACTCATTAAAAACAGAGGATAAAATAATAAAAAAAGCAAAAGGAGTGAAATCTTCTGTAGTTCGTGATCTTAGTATAACTGATTACGAAAACGTTTTATTTAATAGTAATGTAATTCGTAGACAAAATATCGTGTTTAAATCCATTAAACATGAAATATTTACGCAAAGTGTTAATAAAATTGTATTATGTAGCAACGATGATAAACGTGCGATATCTACTTGTAAGATCGCAACCAAAGCATGGGGTCATTGCTCATTTTTGAAATAAATAAATAATTAAATTTCATAATGTTTTTATAACTTTAGCTATCACTCTTCTATGTGCTACTAGAATTTAACTGCTTGAATAATAACTAGAATATGTTATATTAAATTAGTCGTAAGAAATGATCATTGGCACTTAACAAATGTACATATGTCTTAAAATGTTCTAGTGAAGTATATACTATTCTGTATCTATAGATTATAAGTATAATAAATGTTTATTAAATGAATTAAAATAGTAATTAATATTGTTTTATTTCAAACACACTATTGTATATTATTTGCATTAAAATTATGAGCGCACAGGTAACATCGCAGGGCTACGCTAGTTTACGATAACAACATACATAGATTGCATGTTAATGACCTTTAAATGCAAGCTTGCAAGTTTGCATGTTGACGTTCAAGTTCAACGCTTCAACACAATATTCGAACGACTTTTATTTAATGATTAGTCAAGGCTATTCCATCTTTATTGTTATGTAGATAAGATTTACATTCCATGTTGTGTTACGATCATAATAACGCTCGCACAAATGCTAAGTTAACAATTTTAGAGTCAACGTGACTTATAAACTTAGGGCTCGTACACACAGTCCTGTTAGTGAATAATATCTTTCAATGATTACATAAAAATCTAATACACTGATCAGATTCGTTTAGCAAATGATTGTTTATTTTATTTGATCTTAATATATTTAATTCGTACTCAATAATCTTAATAAATGTATGAAAACTATATAACCCAATACATTTATGTAGTGTATAAATTCGCTAAACGATTTAGTTCCTTGATCGTACTAAAACTTCGTTTTAAATACAAACAATATTGCTTAGTCAAACAGGTCTATGTGAACGAACCCTAACTTATAATGTTGCAATGCTTGTTTCCTGCCACGGATAATTAACTATATAAAAAGATATCTAAATTTAGGTTATTTATGAAATATTACTCGCTTTGAGTACTTGTACAGTATTATAGATATTTGATATATCAGTGAGCGTCATAATCATGTCTTCGGTGAGTAAAATACGTATTATTTTAAATCTTATTTAGAATATTATAATCTAGGTCATGATTGTTTCCCAAGAATAAGGTGCTAATCATTTGTTATCATTTTGTTTCAGATTTGCGATTCAGAAATTCTATTCAGCCAGTACGCTCAGAACCCTTACGAAGGACTTTCTGAGACGATTTGCAACGAACCCCCGCACTGCAGTCAAGTTACGAAAGAAAAGAAATCCAAACGACAGCGTCGAGAAAAGCCTTCTCATAAGAAACATCCATCAAAATCTTTCGTGATGAGTAAACTGCATCGACGCGGGATAAAACTGATCAAAATTTCAGTCATTGATTTGTGCAACAACAATACAAGTGATACTGATAGTGACAGTGAGAACGTTGTAATAAATGCACAATATATTGTCAAAGATGCTATCGATAGTGTTATGGACGAAACTGAGTCTTTAGTTAAGAAAATATCAAAATCTTTAATAGATAATGACTTTTAATAACTTTTTGTGTAAACTCGTTGATAAGAGAAATGTTACATTGTTTTTATGTAATTTAGTATAAGGTTAAATATAGTTTTGAATATTATAAACAAATAAAAGCATATTTATCATATTATAGCTTTTTATTTAAAACACCTAACCACATAAGTAGCTAAATACTTCATTTCCACGCTAAATACTTTCTTATACATAGTACATTTTTGAGCGCACATTGCTTTGAATGAGAATTACAATTTAAATTTGAATCTACATTACAGTATTTTTTATGCAAAATAGATAAATTAGGACACTGGTTTTCATCAAGTTCTGATACCTTACAATTTACACATAGATCTTTTATCCACTGCGCCTTCTCCAAGCCTTTGACAATAATATCTTTATTTTGTAAGTATGGAACGATTAAACGATGAAATTCCTTGTAGTCAATATATCCTTCATTCCAATAAATGCCTCTGTTTCTTTCTAACCATTTTACTTGGTTTTTTTCATGACTTGTTAAGTATCTGAACAAGTATGGAGGTTTAACTAAGAAGGTTTGAGTGTAATCACGGGTGGCCAGAGCTAATTCTTTTACTATAAAATTGTTGTTGAAGTCCTTAAATCCTTGAACGTCTATTAATATAGTTTCAGGATTCATGATATTTTCCTCACGGTATTGCTCAATGGCTTATACTCAACGATACAGTCGTTTAATATGAGGCAGTATGCTGAAGTTTGATCGGGTATAACCGAATCAGTTTCAATTTCCACTCTTACATCCACAACCGGACCTACTTTCAAGTTATCTGCTTGCCTGGAGCAGTCAATAACAAAAAGCGGCGCCAAGTCTTTAAATTGTTTTTCGCTTAATAAAGGTTCCGCACGGCGTCCGTAATATGACTGTTGAAATCTAGTGTATTGCTCGTATAATAAGGCAATTCTGTTATCAGCAAAATTCACATTTAGATTTTCATATGGGAAGTAGTTTGAATTGAGGTATACTCTAACATCACGAATGTGACAGTGATCGAACAGAGACATATCAGAGCTTGCATTGTTTTTCCTATTTGTCTGTAAACCGATAATAACATATCTCGGTTTCTCTATTTGCGACGAAGTTTTAATAGACCAAGTATGTTTCGTTGTTTTAGGTAAAGTCGGATATTCGTACAGGTCCCAATTTCTAAAAATCATCTGGAGTGGTCGATCTTTTTCTAACAGCTTTAGCAAACTTATTTTCTCTTTGTCTGACACTTTAACATGTGGTACACGCCAAACAATTTTATTTATCTGAACATCATCTACAACTTCACCGGTATTCAGTTTTACAGCGTTCAGGTTAGTATTGCTTCGTAACAATATCAATTCGTGTCTACTATTTATTACTACTTTCTTAAAATCTTCTGCAAATCCAAGAATGTTACAAAGTGGTATGGAAGCAGAAAAATTACCTCCATTAATATTTTTTATGCCATCAATTTTCCAACCCCATGCATAAGATATCTTTGACTCACTCTCATTCATTGACACTAATGATTTCATCGTAGTAGTCACACCAGCGTTTTTTATTTTATCTATTTCCACTCCATTTAATTCGTATCTTATATCTTGAAACAGGTAGAGAAGAAAATTATTTGTTAAAGAAATACTACTCGCTTTATCTTTTGAATCTTTTTTGGTGACGATTATAGTTCCTTCCAAATACAAAGTGCTAGCTGATGGTAGTATATACAGATCCTGTTGATTAATAGGTATGCGGATTTCATCGTTTCTGTTGAAGCTTGTTACGTAGGGTTTGTAAGAATGAAATTCAATTCCTTCAACAGTGTTGTCGTAAGTTGGAGCAGATAAAACATCTAAGATATTCATTTTAGCAAACCGATGGCTTTAAGAAATTCCTTATTATCTCTTGTTAATTTTATTTTTTTCTTAGACCGAGGTCTTATTTGCTTGATCACTTTAGTAGAACTGACATTTCCCATTGGTTGATGCACATATTTATTGTAGTCAATCATTTTTTCTTCTGAGATGTAAATATAGCTGTACTTCTTCACCGCGTAAGTTTATTAAGCGATTGTTTATATCTAATAGCCTGATATGTATACAGCTTATGATGTTTTGGTTGATTGGAAAGTATATAACGTTTTTAGGAATTTCTATAATTCTATATCCAGGTGGTACGTTGAGTGCGAATTCGTGTACAATGTGACTGGGTTTTCCGTTTATGTACGAACCACTTACAATATCACATTCTATCCTGATCACGGTCGTAGGCAAAATGTTGACTGGTAAGTCAGACACATGCCATTTATTTGCTTTTAAAATCTGTTTATTGAATCCCAATAATTTCCCAAAAGTCCCTTCTTTAGTAAAATTTATATCTTTAGTACAGTATATCAAAGTTTTTAAAGTGTTGTTATTACACTGAACTTTTATTAAACAATCTTTTATTTCCGATTTTAAATAATCGTTTATATCTTGTAATTCATAAGTACCTTCAGGTATTTCAAGGACTTCGGTAGAGCCATAATATAACTTATTGTTCGATTTGTCAATGTTGGGAATTGAATTAAATGTTGAGAAATGCAATAATGCACACTCATAATGTCCATCGAGTTGTAATGTATTAGGATAATATGTACATAAATCGGACGAGTTTCCAGTTATCGACAAGGTGAATGACATGGTGAAACTGATTGAAATAAAAGAAATACATAATATTTATAAGTATTTATTCCAAAATTCACCTAGATATTCTAAACATAAGTGTCCACAGTTTACTGTATCAAATTGTTGAAATCTAGTGTAGTTATAAAAAACATTACAATTTTTAAAGTACTGAATTAATTCCATTGGAGGTTTCAAATCCCCAAAGCTATCAAAGTATTCACAATAATTGTTTATTTTAGCATAAGCTACCCAATGCGTTCCTTCATTTCGTGAATCGTCTAAGTTGACGATAGCACATTCAAGGCGTTTTGGTGTTCTTGGTAACTGATCCTTCATATAGACTCCTCGAAAGTATGGGATGTCACGTGCATGCTCACTAATATCGATATTAGTTAAAGGACGATTAGGTAGCCTTTTATTCAGTTTTTTGATTTTATAAACAAACCTTTACCATTTTTATGCGGTTTAATGTATAAACCTTTGCCTAACTTTAATGACTCCATTGTTTTATTATGACGTTCTGTTTCCCGTAAATTTTGCTGGCTTGCTTTGTAATCATTAATAGTTTTTGCAATGCCAGCCGCACCACCAGCTAAAGTTCCTAAAGCTGATAGCCCTGCGAAAATTGGGATTAAAGGCAGAATTCCTCCGGTCTTAGGTAAAGGTATCACTCGCGGTACTCGAATTTTCGAAATGTTTGGAAATATTTTTTTTGCTGCTGAGTAAGCAACATTGATTAAAGTTTTGTTATCCCTTGGTTTCAGTTTCTTGATTTTTGATCTTATTTTCGACACGAAACTTTTAAATGTTTTAATTCCGGAACCAGATTTCAATTTGGCTTTCATAATTTTGCTTACTAACCATGAACTAACTTTTTCGCCTTTGCCAGCATCTTTCGATTTCAGTCTTTGTTTAGCCATATTTAGAAGTTGTAAATCCGCTTTGTGACGATTATGTAAGTCTGTGTGATTTGCGTATGCAATATCGTGATGCATACAAGCTTCGTCTAGTTTATTCACACCTCGATCGCCTCGCAGCAATCGCTTCTCAAGTTTTGTTCCTGGTCCACAATAGTTATATCCAGGCAAATGAAGTTCAAATGGCAAATTATTAATCACAGTATTGACTAGTCCACTGCCTTGCATATTCCAAAGAGTAATGAATGAAAAAAATCTTACAAACATGGTTATATATTATTATCTTACCCCACAATTGCATCTTTATCAATCCAACTATTTTCTTCGTTGCTTAAGCCCAGCCATTTCACATAAAGTTTCTTTCCCTTCCTTTTAAGTATCTTTTCTATCAAATAAATACCTGGATGACTAGTTTTTTGAAGTTCTTGTTCATAGAAAGATCCTCTAATAAGTTGCTTTCGATGATCTTCTATACGATATGTTACTGGTATGGTGTTATTTATCCTTTTTACAGTAAATATTTCAGTTGACCAATTTGGAGTGTAACCTTTAGCAAAAATATGTTTGTATTTGCTGATCCGAACGTTTTCACCCACTTTGAATTTAGGTTGACATCGACGTGATATAAGTTTATGGGTTTTTTGAATATTTTCTCTTATCTTTGACTTGTTCGAATGGTTTACCTCGCTTGGTTTATATTTGGTGGTATGATGTTTTGTATTATTGTAGGTCTGTAGAATAACTTTTAAGGGTAAACCTATCCATTTATAGTTTCCAATTAGACTAAAGTATTTATACATTTTATTTTTAATTGTTTTAATTACCCGTTCTACGATCGAAGCTTTCTTGGTTGAAAACGAAGAGTAGTGGTTAATATTGTAGGTCTTCATAAGCTTTTGGAATGTTTTATTATAGAATTCTGTTCCAGAATCAGTTTGTAAATTATCAGGTTTTCGATTGCTGGTAGTTAGTATTCGTTCAAATGCACGAGTAACATAAAGTTTACTTTTGAATTTTAATGGTTCTGTCCAGGCATACTTTGAGAAACAATCAATCACCACTAAAATGTAGTTATAACCCTGATTAAACCTTTGTAGATTCTGCATATCTATTAGATCAGCTTGCCATAAGTCATCTATGTCTTTTATAATAACTGAACGTCTACCAAAGTTTCTTCGTGCCGCTTTGTGTAGTTCATTAACAATTTGTTGTTTTGCCATCACGGAGCTTTTTCAAGTATTTTATTTACTTCTGCTTTGTTAGAAAAGTTATCTTCCAAATGAACTAAAACTTCAGGTGTCTTCGCTTTTAAAGTGGCTTGGACTGTTGCTTGTGCATCTTTTATGATTTGAGCACGCAACAATCCAATCATTATTTTCAGTTCCTTTATTGTGTGATCGCATTTTTGATCGACGTAATCCTTGTTCACAGCATCGTCTTTGTCTACAGGAGATCTTACTCCTCTCAATCTAGATTTTTTAAAATCATAATCACTACTTTCGGATTTTAGCAATGCATTTTCTTTGGATTCTAATAATTCAGAAAAACGCATTCGCTTATGTATATGATGTCCGAATTTATCTACATTCATCTTTAAGGTGTATTATATTTAAAGGTTTATAATAAAATGAACGGTGAAAATTGTGTATCATTTATTTATTACTTAATAATTTTACTTTCACGCAGTTCCTCAATAATAGATATAATTTCATTATCTAAGCCAGTGTTACCAGCGTCTCGAGATGCAATTAATAATTTTAACCTATCCACAAGTTCATTAGGATCGTCCCAATATACAAAATCGGTATTTTTTTTCCACATTTTTGTCAAGGGTAGCCCTTTCCCTTTTGTTTGGTTATTTTGATTAGTACTTGACAGTTTGAAAAGAGGTTTTATAACTTGCAAATATTTTTGTCCCTTATTACTTTTTATTGGTTTGCTTGGATCAAAGTCTCGACGATGTGCGTTTGTGGCAACCAACATCATTTTATAATTCTGCAAATCAGACTCTGTAACCGTGCTTAAATCTACATCCTTTTTCATTAACAATTGTTTTAGTCCAGGAGTACTTCGATATCTCTGACCAGTAACGGTGATGTAATTGTCGCTGATCGTTATGAAAGCAGAACCTAACATCAATTGTCCTCGCTCCGCTCGAACACCAAATGGAATATCTGTCAATGCTTCTGAAGATATTGACCAGGATGATGTATTACGCACTTGATTGTTCTCTTCTAATGATTGGTACGAGTCGTCAGTGTCGGTATCACATTCATTTTCTTCTGCGTCGTTGTCCCCTTCATCACTTGAAAGTCTTTTTTGCAAAGTATCGTTTTCAGCCGGAACTTTTGTTTCTTCAACTTCTTTTGTTCGTAAGAGGTCAGTTTGCTTATTGCTGTTAGCTATACAATTGAGAGACTCTGTTACAGGTCTAAAAACTGATTCCAATGCCTGCTTATTTTCAGTCTCAAAATCACGCATCTTTCGTACCTTCTTCTTGACAGCTTCTGCAGCATCGACGATTTGTTTTTTCAGTGATTTTTCCATTACGGTAGACTTTGATAGTTATCGATTAAGAGTTGGTTCAGTAATAATGATATCATGTAAGCATCATAGTCTTAAATATTTGTATTACTAATCAAAGACTACAAAAGTGTCAAATTTATTTCTATAGCATCCGTTATTTTTGTTGCAATCTTTATTAATTACAACATAATTAAAGGGTTCACTCCAAATTTTAGAACACATTTCACGAAATTCAAGCCATGTCATATCAGTGTTAACATGTTCTTCATAAACATGCCTCAAGTTAATATCATCTTGTTTGAATAATATAATTAAGTTTGCATTATCTCTTACTAACTGTTTAGGGATTTTGCTATATGTTTGATTTAGATAAAAACAGTCGATATGTTTGTGCCTTCCCATCGCGAAATAATCACGCATGTTATTTTGATTTTCGCAAGCAACGTCATCAAATATAATCACGGAATTTGGTTTTGCGTCTTGAACACTTATAACTTCCTCATTCCCTTGATATTTCTGAAGTGAGGTAGATGGTACCCGTTGTAAAACTTTTTCTAAAAAAATGTACTTAGGCTGGTGTAAGGTTTTTGAATAGACATAAACATTTTGAAACCGTAAACCATTTTCATGTATAAGAAGTCCAATAAGTAAATTTGTTTTTCCACAATTTGATGGTCCACAAATGATACATCGTACAGAATTAGGTAACAATTCTCCATGACGCAAACTAGTTTTACAATAATCATCGCAGATTGTGTTTACATGCAATGATTGTGGTTGTTTAACAAATTTCATGGCGACTGCTTGAAACGGTTACCTATATTAATAATGAGTCAATTAATGTGTTACATTAACATTTATAACATGAAAATCATTGTGGCTAGGTAACTCGAATAAATGTACGAACAACCTCACCATGGCTGTCCTTCAATATAAGATAATGTGTGTTTTCCAAATCAGATTTCACCAAATTTGCATCTGTTGGTGGAACAAATCTTCTGGTTGCTCTTTATAGCTATCTTGGTGCTTCAATGAAACGTCATACGTACATATTTTGCTGATCAGTTTGCAAATCTCGAATAGGTAAATATAATCTCGCCGCTAGAATTCTTGAACTTAACACGTTTTTGAAAGCAGATTTTATTGAATCAAGCATTGTAGTTATTTATTAGTTGTGGTGATACAAAATTGAACCTTCTCACGACTAAAGTAAGAATCTAATGCAGCGGTAAATTACGGTGAGAAAGACCGAGTAGAATTAGGCGCTGAACTAGTATATACTAGAATTGAATTTGAGATAAGCCACCCAACGATATCAAAAAATGTTATTGGGCATTCTACCCCACCGAGAGTGACTGAGGCGAACGGAGCTGTGAGCCGAAGGAACGGTAGGTGGGGTAGAATGCCCAATAATATACTACTAAAAGGCTAGGCAGATTTGATTTGTATGTATTTTTATTTAATTTATTCAGCTGCATGCTTTTATTATATGTTGTGTATGTTTTGTGATGTATGTTTGTGTGAAAACGTTGTTTTATTTTGTGGGAATTTAGTCTGTAAAATATCTTCTCAAATCTTATGGATTCAAAACGTTTACCTTAAGTTTATTATGTATTCTGTGCTTATGGTGATATTCACAGACCGCATTTCTATTATACGATTATGACCTTAATCCGTAAAAATATGTTTCATTTTCATATAAAACGCTTCCTTAAGAAAGGTGAATCACGCCTTTAGCAATTCATGTTTCCTTATCCACTACATACAATCTTGAACAGTCAAAAATGCAGTTGCACTCTACCAATACTAAAGTGACTTAAGGCGGTACCCTTACCAAAAAATCAGCATTCTGATATGAGCATGCCTATTGGTCTAGCGGCATTGGTGGCGCATGAATTACAGTAGTGAATACGCCCAGATTTTAGAATAAAATCGAATTTCAGTCTTTTGAAAAAAAAATACGACAAAAATGTTCGTTATCAAATTGTCTATCCATTAGTGTTACTACAAAAAATAATTAATGAACACTTTGCATGCTATCTATAATTATTTCTCATTTTTATGGTTTTGTGGGAATGAGATTAGTGAAACATATACCTCTTTAAACAAAAAGTATACGACCATTTTAGAATCAATAATATGTAGAAATTTAATGTATTTTTATTAATTGATATTTCTTTTTAAATTACGAGTAGATAGCTCCTAAAAACAGCACGAAAAACGGCTATCGCGGCGTTTTGCTCAGGGTACCGCCTTAAGTAAAGCTAGGGTCTTTGTAGAAGAAAGCCATTGTCTGGTACTAGTTTAATCTATACTTAATATTCTACTAGCGACCCGCTCCGACTTCGCAGGTGACAACTTGTATACAAAAACCTTACGTTTATCGCCCTTTCTATGGGCCGATTTCACCAATCATATTAATCGCGATTTGTTCAACTAAACTCAGTTTACGTAAATGCATCGCTCTGTTTTTTTTTTATTTGTTGTTGGCTTGCGCTTGACCACTAACTCACCTGAAGGTAAGCGATGATGTGGTTGACGGTTGAGCACGCTTGCCTAGAAGTAACCTATTCACTCTGGACTTAACGACCCCTAGATTGTAGCTATCGGGAAACATACTCCGGCAGGGAATTCCACTACTTAGCTAATTAAAGTATTCTCAAAACTTTTAGTGCGTATGGGTAGGATGTCCACCATGCACCGATGGCTGATTGGTTGAGACCGCTGAGAAACTACCAATCAGAACGCTGTATTTGCGTAAACTCAGCTTAGTTGAACTAATCGCGACTAGTATCATTGGTGACATCGGCCTTTTGAGTGATAACTGAATTAAAATCCGTTGCGGAGTTTAGAACAAGTAAGCGTAGAAAGAGACAGAGACAGCCAGCAATTTTGTTTTTAACCCCCGACAGAAAATGAGGCGTGATAAGTTTGGCGTATGCATTTGTGTATCTGTCTGTGGCATCATAGCTCCTAAACGGATGAACTAATTTTGATTTACTTTTTTTTGTTTGAAAGGTGACTTTATCGAGAGTGTTCTTAGCTATGTTTGATGACAATTGGTTAAGCCGTTAAAAAAATATGGGCGTTTTACTGTTTAAATCGGGGTGTTTTAGCAAGACATCGTCTCATAATTAAGTGCTTAATAGATTGTCGATCGAAGCGTGTCTACTATTAGATAAAACCTCTTCTTCAAAGAACTTCTATACAGACAATAGCTTTGGTAGTGTGACTCCATTTTTGACCTCAAACTGTGGAACTCAATTCTTCATCCCCACTTATTACTTTCAGGTACCGAGCTCATTGCTCATCTTAGTGCTAGGAGTGTACTTACTGTTGGGCTACTTGACTCAACTGGTGGAAGATCATATGCCTGCTGTTGTGAATGAAGCTGATGTACCTAGAGATGTGAGTAACTGTTCTGAATTAATTCTTAACTGCCTATAATTGCCCAACTTTAGGGACACAGCGACTTTAGCGTCACGTTTCTTCAGCGAGGGAATTTATAGTACACTTCACACACACGAGGGTCACCTCCCTCGGGGCTTCACTCCCGTCAACTGGCTACCTACCTACCTACCTACCCTGCCTACCTACCTACCTACCCTGGCTACCCTGCCTACCCTGCCTAACCTGCCAACCCTGTCTACCCTGCCCACCCTGCCTACCCTGCCAACCCTTCCTACCCTGCCTAACCTGCCTACCCTGCCTACCCTGCCTACCCTGCCTTCCCTACCTAACCTGCCTACCAACAAATTTTTATCTATCATCAATAGTTTTCACAGCGCACGCCAAAGAATGAATTTTATAGGCAACATTTTGCTACCTTGGGTTACATTATTGCAATTTTCATAAGGATCTAAATTGTTTTTTTTAAATATATTATTGCATATGACACTCGGGAATAATGTAGCTTTCTACAGGTGAAAGAATTTTCAAAATCGGTTCAGTAGATCCAGAGATTACCCCCTACAACGTCACAAACTTTACCTCTTTATAATATTAGTATAGATTACTGCAGCGGCCAGCAAAAGAGGCATTGATGGACGAAAGTGTAAATGTGGGCCGAGGCAAACATATGTAAGTTGAAATGTGCGTACGTTAGTGAAATAATTGTTGTTCGTTGTTCGTCATTGATTTTGAAAAGTAATTGTATTTGACAAAATTAGTTCTAGGTACTACTTAGTTTTAATTGCCGCGCATTATTTGAGAAAAGTAGAATAGAATAGAATATACTTTATTGTACACCATAAAATTACTACTGAACTGTATAAGCCTTGGCCACAACTTGGCATTGATGGAATTACGTATGTACGTTCGTCCATCAATGCCTCTTTTGCTGGCCGCTCACAACAACAACTATAAGAAATTTCGATTTGCACGAAATTGGTAAACTTTGAGAATCTCCAAAATGTGTTGATCTATGTACTTCTTCTAATGTCCTGGAGTGATAATCACCACACGGAATGTAATAATTGTTGTGTGGTTTTTCAAAATTTATTTTATTTTCTGTAGATCATTAATCATGCACATTAAAAACTTCACTGTTGGGATTTAGGATCGTGTGGCATCTACAATTTTGTGTTGTCTGTCTACGTCATTTCTATATTGTTGTTACCGATCGTCATGGCTAGATGACATATTCGCGAGCTGACTGACCCAAACCAGATGTATCCTCCGACTGCATAGCATGATTTTCTTCTTGTTTACGTCTTTTTAGTTCGCTTTTTAGGCAGTCGGTTTTTTTTGTATTTTTAAATAAACTTTTTTTTTTAGTATTAGGTAAATTTAAACATATACGTGATAGATATTTTTGAAATCATGATACCCCACACGATGGGTTTGGAAAAAAAAAGTTGTTGCCCCACAATATGTCACCTAAAATCCTCAATTTTTTTATTTTCTAATTTTAATGTCAGCCAGTGACACTCGCAGGGTTAAGACGAATCGATTGACGTAAGAATCATCAAAATCGGCCAACGCGTTTGGTCTCTAGAACGCCACATAGGAACAAACATACATACAAACATAGACTGATAAACACATTACCCTCCTTCGGCAGTCGGGTAATGATTTAAAAAAGTGAAGGAGAATCTTCTCAATCTTCTGTTTATTTTCGCGCATAACTCCGACATTTGTGCTCCGATTTGTATGATTATTTTTCTAACTTCCCTATGTTTCTTCGTAGAATGCTGATACATTCAGTGAAGAGGCAGCCCGGCGCTACCTGGAGCGCATCATAGGCGCGGCACCGCGAGTGTCAGGCACCGCTTATCATCTCGCGCAGACCCGCGATCTGAAGGACATGCTTGATGGTATAGCAGCTCAAGCTAACCAGGTGGTTAAGACTGACTGGCAGATTGCGTCGGGTGAGTTTGTTAGACTTGTTGCCTGTTTCACCATCTGTAAATAAGTTTTATCTCGCCTAAAAAATAAGGCCGCCTGTTGTACGTTTGTTTTTGTTATAAGATGTATTTTTGAATTATTTTTATCTTGGTGTACCAGTAGAATAAAGTAAATATATAAATAAATAAATATAAAGAGAAGGGGGTGGTACAACAGAAGTTTATGGATTATTATTGTGGATTATCGGCTTCACAACAAACGTGGTTCTCAAGAGGTGAGAAAAAAATAACCGACTCCCAAAACAAAACACTACACACCGAAAAATCGTAGAAGTCGTAGTCTTTGGTACCTTTTTTTTTCGTTTGGAAACTAACTTCCGAAAAGAAAGTTATTTTTCGGTTTGAGGTGTTCAAATCTTGCAACTTAATTTCTAAGCAGTTATCCTCGACCGATTAAGATGACATTTTGTATACACGTTTAGTTTGGATGACTATGCATGATTAGCTAAGTGACGTCATTCTAAATCCAATATGGCGGACGCCCCGAGATGGCGGACTAGTTATTTTTTGTGCACTGCCATGGTATGGGTATCAAATGAAAGGGTTTGCTTAGAAGAAAACAAAACAAGCTTGTTTATAAGGTTTTTTTATTAGACTTGTTTTGAGTTCTGAAAACAAACGGAGATTTGTCCTTCAGCGTAAAAAAACGTACTTTAATTGTTAGTAATTATTTATTTTATGTTCCAGGCGACTACTTCCACAAATCTACAACATCATTCTTCAACATGTATCAGAACGCGTCGAACATAGTCGCGTTATTAGAGGGAGAGAGCGGATTCCATGCGAACGGCACTATAGGGAGCTCCATATTAGTGAACTGTCACTACGATTCTGTGCCTTTTGCTCTAGGTAAGAAGATACATTTTGTATTGTTAAAAGTTTTTGAATCGTTTCATACTTGTGTTTTGCGATTATGTGCCTTTTGTGCTAAATGAAAAGGTTCATTTTATATTGTACTTAATTTTGGTTAAAATGCAGCTCTATACTTATCAACTGTCACTCATTACGATTCTGTGCCTTTTGCACTAGTTAAGAGAGTTCATTTTAAGTTGTTAAAAGTTTTCAAATCGGTCATTACTTGTCAACTATAATTTTAAGGCAGTGCCTTTTGTACTAAATAAGATAAATAAGGTTCAATTTATATTGTACTTAAGTTTGGTCAAGATGAAGCTCTATACTTGTCAATTGTCACTACGATTTTGTCTTCTGCACGAAGTTATAAAAGGTTTTGAATCGTTCCATACTTGTGTGCGTCATTGCGATTATATGCCTTGTTCGTTTCGAAATAAGGTTAATTTTGTATTGTACCAATTATTTGGAAAAGGCGACTAGCTTCAACCTTTTGACTTACTGACATCTTGACTTTTCAAAAGTTGCTTTAATTAAATAGCTACAGTATTAATGAGTCATCATCTGTCTAGCCTTTTCCCAACTATTTTGGGGTCGGCTTCCAGTCTTACCGGATTCAGCTGAGTACCAGTGATTTACATGGAGCGACTGCCTATCTGACCTTCACAACCCAGTAACTGGGTAACACGCTACCCCTTGGCTAGACTGGTGTCAGGTCTTAAGCTTCTGACTACTCGTAACGACTGTCAAAGATCTTCAAATACAGCCGGGACCAACGGCTTAACTTGCTTTCCGAGGCACGGAGGAAACTCGGTATGTTGAAATGGCCACCCATCCACGGACCGACCTCGTCAAGCGTTGCTTAACCTTAAAGATCGACCCGTGTGGCTGTTATTATTTAGCCACGAGCTCCTACATTATTAATGAGTGAAGTTAATATATCGGGTTTGAGTGTAATGAATAAATGGTCTTATTTTTTGTAATTTTTCTAGGAGCATCCGACAACGCGGCATTCTGCGCGATAATGGCAGAAGCGTTAACCAAACTGTCGCGAAGCAAAACGAAGCTAAAACGAAACATTATTTTCTTATTTAACGGAGCAGAGGAAAACGGCTTGCAGGTAAATAAACTTTCAATTTTAACTCAATATTATTTATGATATGGTTCAAATTCCACTGCAGCTAAAATATATTTGGGACATTTTCATTCTATAATGGACACTTACGAAAATATTTAGGATAACTTAAAAGGAAAACCGGCCAAGTGCGAGTTAGACTCGCGCACGAAGGGTTCCGTACCATTATCGTAAAAAACAGCTAAAAAATCACGTTTGTTGTATGGGACCCCCACTTAAATATTTATTTTATTCTGTTTTTAGTATTTTTTGTTATAGCGGCAACAGAAATACATCATCTGTGAAAATTTCAACTGTCTAGCTATCACGGTTCATGAGATACAGCCTGGTGACAGACAGACATACGGACCGCGGCGTCTCATTAATAAGGTGCCGTTTTTACCCTTTGGATACGGAACCCTAAAAAACTATAACTCGTCAGATCTTAATAAAATTTAAATGGGATCAGATAAGAAGCACCAGCTTTCAAATAAAAATAGAGTCATCAAAATAGGTTCATAATTGGCGGAGTAATCGTTAAACAAGCATACAAAAACATACAGACAACATTTCAGACAAGAATCGTGCATTCCTTCGGCATAAAAATATAGCTATATTGTAGCTATCTATCGGTGAAAGTATTATCGTAATCGGTTCAGCACTTCCAGAGATTCTTCCTACAAACAAGCTCACAATTTTACCTGTTTAAAATTATCCGTTTAGATAGAATAGAAATCACAAATTTAGAACTCCGCAATTACTTGTTGATAAAATCTACAACGTTCACGTTTTTACAATGTATCAGATAAAAGTTTATAACTTACTACTATGCAATAAAGCGACAATATAATAAATAGCTAGTGATATGATACAAATGTTATAAATCATTTGATATCCGGGTTTACTACCATCTGTGTTTACTGTGGCCTTGGTAATTCATGCAAATCTCGAATTTTAATTCTGCCTCTAGCCCTTTCTATAATTGGATTACCAGATGTACGACGATGCGCCATCAGTAAAAGGTCTCGGCCTCGGGGACGGATCTGCCAAATATCAGCTTGATGTATTTGAATCGTAAGACAAACGGCCCAATAGGCTCAAACCTCCATAGCCTTGAATATCGACGCCGAGTTGAATATGACGGTTTTTATCGGTTACATTTCGGCGAGTGTTCAATGGAACTGCACAATTTGATTCCGCCTAGCCCTTTCCAATATCGGACAACAAGAAGTTCGCCAATGCGCCACCGGTACATGGCGGACAGCCCACCCATACGCATGAAACATTTTGGGCGCATAATTTGCGTTGAATTGTCAAAATGAATGGCTGTGTTACCGCCATTGCTCTTCTCAATTGGGAATAAACCCGCCGTGCCTGGGAAAACTTATTAATTCCTTGGTCTCGGCTGCCATTCAAACGACACGGCCCGATGGCCCTGAAATACTGACAGTAAAGAGTGACATAGGATAAGATAGATGGACCCCCTTTTCTGCACTAGACTTAAGACTTCCATTTGGTCCGTTGTAATCCACCAAGCGGGCCAGTGCGGGTTGGTGGATGTCACAATCATGATGTCTTCGAGTTTTTGGTTCTAAGACATGCCGGTTTCTTCACGATGTTTTCCTTCACCGTTTTGAGAGCGATGCTGGTGAAATAATTAACACAAAGTAAAGCGCCTGCCTGGGAACGAACCGGGTTGCGGAGATCTGATGGGCATACGGCTATACTGCAAGCTGACCCCAATATGTTGAAGAAAGGCATGACAGCTGCAGATGATCTAGCAATAGAAAGAAAGAAAGAAAAAAAATATTTATTTGTGACCCGCACAGGAGACACGAGAAATTAGCATAACATTAAACAATAATAAAATAAAAACACCGTGCGAGAAAAGGACAAAAAGGCTCCTATCTCAGCATGTGCAGCGATAACCAAAAAAGGTAATAACGCTGCGCTGATATTCTGATAGGGCCCACTGTTGATGCCACGGACACACTTACGGAAACGGGACTTATATAATAAAAAATAAAATAGAAGAATATATAAATGAAAAAGTTATCATCATCAATACATATAATAAATCTGTGGAAAAGTCGTTTTAGTACATCGATAATATTTCCAAAAAAAAATAGCCGGGGTGTTAAAGGATAACTAACAGAACCCATTTCCAGTATCTTTGGAAGTTTTGTCTGTTTAGTTGTGCACGCATTGTTTATGTAAAATGTACGAAATCAATGTAAATAACCTTTTTTTTTCCCCTGATTATTCATAGACGCTTGGACTGAAATTCTTCTTTTGTTTGAACAACAAAAATCATGTGGTAATATCTCATAAACTCGTTTACCGATTTACATGGTTTAAGACGACGACTAACGCCAACGACCTTGAGGGAACAAAACGCGCACTCGTTTCACACCCGCGCGACCCAAAATTTAGTAGTTTTTTGTATATTCTATGACATTAAAAAAAAAGCTTCAGATCAAAATGTAGATAATTAAATTGTCTTTGAGATGGTGTCGATTTCATTTAAAATACGCCCAGCGGTTTTGGTGCGATTGTCGTGTTTTTGTCCGTTTTAGACATAACTTTACAAATTAATTGCACTATGTTATACGAATAAAACTCAAATTCTGCTCAGATGAAATTATTAAGAAAATGGTCTTATATAACATATATTTTTCCAAAAAATAACAACTAGCCGTTTAGACGTGATTCTCATTTTAAAATCAGCTACTCAAGGGAATCGGCGCCTTAAACAGATAAAATGGTTCCTAAGCCTTTGAGTTTGATCGTGTTAACGACAATGCCTTTACATTTTTTTCATATCGTTTTGAGATACTGGAATATATTGGTGGACAGATGTGAATGACTTTTATTTTTTTGTTATTGGTTCTCATTTTAGTATTACATTTTAGTATTTTTATCGATAAACTGTTCTAATAAAAAAAAATCTAATTACCCTCATAATTTTAGCCGAAAAACTACCACTATTGGATACAGTACCCTGCAATTGAACTTGATATCTTAAAAGTAATTTCTGTGTCAAAACTTGCAGTATTTCTTTCACTGTTTCCAGGCAAGTCACGCGTTCCTGCAACATCCTTGGGCGAAGGGAGCCACCGCCGTTATCAACTTAGATGCAGCGGGGATGAACGGAAAAGCTACCATATTTCAGGTAAAGAATTGTTTTACATCTGACATTATACATTTCATTGCCAGAAGTTAGATAAGACCGTAAGAATCGTAGACCAGATCATCATTTTCCTGCCCTTGTCCCATGTTACTTGGGGTCGGCGCAACACGTTTTCTTCTTCCATACCGTCTTGTCCCCCATCACGGTATCACTGACTGCCTTTTCTTTCATATCACTCCTCACACAGTCCATCCATCTTTTCTTTGGCCGTCCCCTCCCTCTCCATCCGTCCACATTTATATTCATAACTCTTTTAGTAACATGAGTTTCATCCCTCCTCATCACATGACCATACCAGGACAAACGGTTTCCTTTCCTTCAACTTTACTGTCTCTGGCGCCACTTTCAAGCTTTCTCTAATATACTCATTTCTCACTTTATCCATTCTCGTCACTCCGCACATCCATCTCAACATTCTCATCTCTTACATGCAATCTCTTTTCATCCATCTTTTTCACAGCCTAACATTCTTATCACATGACAGGTCTTATCACGGAATTTTAGATACACCCCTTTAACTTGAAGGGCATCAGTGGATCGCGAGTTGTTCCAGTGACCTGTCGCCATTTCACCATTAAAATGATACAGTAATCTTTTTAGGACCCTGATACTCATGGCGTGGCTTTTTGACCTTCGGCAATAATTTTACATGGCTCACAGCAAATCTGTAATTTCGTCTATGCTTTGTATGAGAGCAGTGGTGTCTCAGAGGTAACGGTAGTAATAGTAATAATAGTAGTAATATAGTGGTCAAGCGCGAGCCTATAACAAACTGTTAAATGGTTAATGGTAACGGCCGCTACGGGTTCGAACCCAGGCAGGCGCTTTACTTTGTGTTAATTATTTCATCAACACTGCTCTCAAAACGGTGAAGGAAAACATCGTGAGGAAACCGGCATGTCCTAGAACAAAAATTCGAAGACATGTGACATCCACCAACCCGCACTGGGCCCGCGTGGTGGATTACGGCCCATTCCCTCTCACAGCGAGGAGGCCTGCACACACACACACAACAGACCAAATATAAGTAAGTGCGGAAAAGGGGATCCTATCTTAAGCTTTGTATGTATCGCGTTATTATTCTCGCTGTTCTGAATTGTCTGAAATTTTCATTGTAACTCCTAAAATAAACTCCAATTCTTCCAGGTGACAGATCCCAGAGTACTAAACGCGTACCACCGCTCAGCAGTAACGCCTAACGCACAAGGTCTGGCCGAGTTCCTGTTCTCTTCGGGCATCATACCTTCCGACACTGACTTCAGGATATGGCGGGACTTCGGACATATTAATGGTAAGATATTCAGTTTCACTCGGTTGACTGTACACTCGAAATTGTGGGTGACTATGTCTACCTGGGTCAAACGATCCCGTTGGGTAGGGCCAACTTCGAGAAAGAGGTCAACCGTCGAATCCGACTCGGCTGGGCAGCGTTCGGGAACTTACCGCAGTGTCTCAAGACGAAAGTCTATGACCAGTGTGTGTTGCCAGTGATGACATATGGCTTTGAGACGTGGTCGCTTACAATGGGCCTCATCAGAAAGCTTACAGTCACTCAAAGGGCAATGGAGAGGGCTATGCTCGGAGTATCCTTGCGTGATCGAATCAGAAATGTAGAGATCCGCAAGAGAACCAGGGTTACTGACATAGCCCGAAGAATAGCCAAACTTAAGTGGCAGTGGGCACTTGGGGCAGAAAGGTTCTGGAGTGGCGACCGCGAACCGGAAGACGTTGCGTTGGAAGGCTTCCCACCAGGTGGACCGATGACCTGGTGAAGGTTGCGGGGATCCGCTGGATGCGAGATGCACGGGACCGGTCAATGTGGCGACGCCTGGGGGAAGCCTAGGTCCAGCAGTGGACGTCTTTCGGCTGATATGATGTTGACTCGGTTGACTGCAAGACGCAGCGTTGAAATGTTGTCAGCGTTGTTTTGTCTACAATACTAGCAGAGCATACAGATGCCTCATCCCATACAAAGAAACCGTGCCGACGTAACTAGCGTTTTTCGTCTGATTATTTTCATAAGTACATTGATCGTGTTCGGTTCCGTTTCACGGCGAATAATGGTGTTAGGTGCGACTTTCAAGTAAAAGGGTTTTCTCGGTTCGTGACTATTTTTTTCTTTAAATACATTGACGATTTGTTTTGCAGTATTTTTTGCATGTTTTTACAGTTTTATTGTACCAAAACGTGTTATAATACAAATTTAAACAATCTAGTGGAATGCCTCAGACATTTATAAGCGCGCCATCTATTAGAATCAATTTAAAATGACCCGTTCAAATAATCTTTGAAATGTGAATTAAGAGCCCAATATTTCATAATTTTGTGCTTAGGAGAGTTGATTAAACAAGAACATACAATTTTAATGTTCAAATTCAATAAAAAAAATATAAACAATTCAATAACAAATCGGTGCATATTGCGCCATCTAGTGTGATTTATTTAAACCAAATTGTGTAAATTATTTCATCACCACTGCTCTCAAAACGGTGAAGGAAAACATCGTGTGGAAACCGGCATGTCTTAGAACCAAATATTCGAAGATGTGACATCTACCAACCCCCTGCGTGGTGTGTTTTATAATTAAAGATTAAATACTCTTAGTCAGATACATACACTTTATTAACATTCTTACAGGACATGCTTCTAGACACACCGCAGCGATAGCATAGATAATCAAACCCACAGATAATCAACTTATTATAGAACACCTCCCCCTATGCTTAGTTTATACTCGTCAGCATTAAACCAACTTAACTTCTAATCAACATGGGTCATTTTACAAATCCAAAATCTGTCTGGGCTTTATAATTCTGCCAGATCTAGTCTGATGCAAGCTTGATCTATTATTCTCAACATTGCTAGAACTATTACCATTTGTCGCATCAGGCACACTTTGTGAACAGCTAGGTAAACTCAACTGACAATTATTATCGCTTACATCTATGAACATGTCTCTAGGACCATAACTTACATTAGTTTGAGACTTTCTCATGTGATAAGTATTTCTTCTTACTGGTTTACAATCACCGCTTACTATATAAGATCTAGGTTCATCAGCTTTATTTAATACTATTCCCTTTTTCCAAATATTTTCCTTATCTGTTTTATATACTATTTGTTCCCCTATCTCAAAACTTTGTTCCTTCCTTCTAGCTTTCCTATCATGAAATTTTTTAGTTACAGACTTTCTCATATTCAACAAAATATCGACATTTTTCTCTATCTTTGGTTCTAGCTCTATACTGCTAGTAGGTAAGTTAGTTCTTAGGCGTCTACTATGTAAAATTTGTGATGGTGAAATTTGTAAGCCAGCTAAAGGTGTATTATTATAGTGTAAAATGGAATCTCTGTAATCCCTGTTTTCGTCATTAGATTTCCTTAACAAAGTCTTAGCAATATGTACAGACTTCTCTGCTAACCCATTACTCCTATGGTAATGTGGACTACAAGTTACAATTTGTATATCTTTAGACCTATAATACTGTTTACACTCATGTGACAAAAATGGATTATTATCAGCAACAACAGTCTCTGGGTAACCAAATCTAGTAAATACTTCTTGCATTGCATTAATTACGGATTCAGAATTCTTGTTTAACAAAGGAATTATTTCAAGCCAATGTGACAGGTAATCAACTATCACTAAATATGATTTACCAGCTAACTCCAATATATCTGTCCCTACTTTACTAAATCTTTGCTTAGGTATCTTATGGCACAACATAGGCTCATAATAATTCTTAGGTCTAAATTTTTCACATGTTGTACATTTAACAATATTTTTTTTAATATTCTCAGACATACCAGTCCAATAGAATAGCTGTCTAGCTCTATTAATACTTTTATTAACCCCTGGGTGTCCTTGGTGAACTAAATTTAGCACATAAGATCTCAAAGATTCTGGTACAATTATTTTAGAACCAACAAATACTAATCCTGCCTCAACATAAATATCATCCTTAAATTTATAATATGGTTTACATTCCGAAGAAACCCTAGATTCATCAGGCCATCCACTAAAATAATAATTAGTAATCTCTGTCAAAATTCTGTCTTTACTAGTAGCTAATCGAAATTGAATTTTTCTTTCTGAACTCATAGGTAAATGTACTGAAACTGAATGTACCATTTCCATCATCTCAACATCTTTTTCTATTAATTTCCTACTATTCCTTGAAAGCATATCAGCAAAATGTATAAATTTCCCAGGAACATAAACAAGATTCAAACTGTACTTTAATAATTTTAACCTTAAACGTCTTAATCTAGGTGAACCAATCTTACTGATCTGTTTTGACATAATTGGTAACAAAGGCTTATGATCAGTTTGGACTCTAACAGAATTACAGCCATAAACATACTTATGGAATTTTTGTGTACCATAATAAATGGCTAATAGCTCTTTCTCAGTTTGACTATAATTAATTTCAGCACTATTCATAGTTCTAGAAACACAGGCAACTAATCTTAAAATATTTTTATTATCTTTTTGAAACATACAGCACCCAATACCATTTTTAGAAGCATCACATTGCAAAATTATCTCTTTATCAGTACAAAATGGGCTCAAAGCTGGTGCCTGAGAAATCTTACACTTCAAATTACCCAACATTTTCTCATGATGTGGTAACCACTGAAACTCTACATCTTTTTTCAAAAGTTTACATAATGGTGACATTAATTCTGCCATCTCAGGAACATATCTTCTTACATAATTAAAAGAACCAATCAATCTTTGTAATTCTTCCTTAGAACTAGGTGACTTTAACTGTAATAGAGACTCCACTCTATCACCATCAACTCTCATACCTTCCTTGCTGAATATTTGACCAATATACTTAACTTCTCTTTGCTTGTATTGTAATTTATCTTTGTTAAAAACTGCTCCTATCTCTTTTGCTCTTTCCAACAATTTAGCAACAGATTTATCATGTTCAAATTCGTTTTTCCCCATAACTACAATGTCATCAAACCAACACAAAACATTAGGTATAGAGCCAAAGTAAAATTCCATTTGATCTTGGAAAACTTCAGGTGCATTGGTTACACCATAGGGAAGAACTAAATATCTATACACTCCAAATGGTGTAGCGAAGCAACATTTCCATGAAGCGTCCTCTGAAAGTGGGCAATGATGAAATCCTTCTGACAGATCAAAAACGGAATATACTTCCATATCTCTTAACTTAGAAGCCACTTCATCAACAGTGGACATATGTTTTGGTTTTCTAATAACATACTTATTTAAATCTGTTGGGTCTAGACACAATCTTAACTTTTTATTTTGTTTTTCAATAATGACAATCCTATTAATACAAGCTTCTGAATCAATTTCCTCAACTTTCTTTATGGCACCTCGCTTAACTAACCTGTCTAACTCACACTTCAAGGGTTCAGACAAAGCTAAGGGAACCTTAACTGGTGGATTACAGATAGGTTCATGAGTAATTGTTGGAATATTACATTTATTGGGAAAACTACCATGACCATTAAAAACTTCAAAATTTTCCAATATAAACTTAGACTTCTTTTCATCTGTATTACATACTACTGACACTTTTTGTACCCTTTTTACCAAATTCAATTTTATGCAACCGGGCAAACCTAATAGCATATTTTGGCTTTCAACAAGCATAAAATTTTCACAACATTCATGATTTTTATACTTACACCTTAAACTAACCATACCTAAAGGTTTAATTCTAGTACCTTGGAATCCTTCTAATTCAGTATGAACCGGAGTTACCTGCAATTTAGTATTAAGACTTTTAAAAACTTTCCATGGCATAACACTAACATCCGCACCAGTATCAAGACGACACTTAACATTGGCATTTTCAATTATTAAATTCTCAGTCCACTGACCATTATTGACCATTCCGCAGAATAATGATGACTCTGGCGAAGAATCACCACAATGCTCCTGAATATTGTGTACTTTTCTAACTCTGCATGACACTGCAAAATGATTTAAAGTGCCACATTTGCTACACTTTTTCCCATATGCTGGACATTGTCTTGGACCATGTGTCGTTTGACATCGACTGCAATTAAACTTACTCTCTTCTTTGTAACTTGCATTTTTATTTTGACTTTTAGTTTTTACTCTGTCAATTTCATAACTATTGACTGGATTCATTATTTTCACCTGTTCTTTACTTTGTTCTGCACTTCTGCATAAATCAGCGGCTTTGTTCAGAGTCAAACTTTCTTGTCTGAGTAAACTTTCTTGCAAATTTTTTTCCGTTATACCGTGAACTATTTTGTCTCGCAGGAGCTGATCCTCGATGGTTTCCATTGTGCTCTTATAATTGCATGTCCTTACAAGTCTTTTACAGTCCGTTAAAAAATTATCAAACTTTTCGTCCTGCTGCTGTTTCCTCTCATTAAATTTAAAACGTTCAAAAACTTCGTTCACTCTAGGTCGAACATATTTATCAATCGCATCTAACAGTTTTTCATACTTCACAGTCTTTTCACTTGAGACCGGAAGAGTTGCAATAATTCTGGCGGACTCCATCCCCATCATGTTCCTCATCAGAGCAACTTTAACGTGGTCTGCGGCTTCATCTTTACCAATACCAACTAAATAATCTTGAAAACATTGTTTCCACAATGGCCACTCATCGCCGGCACTACTCGACCGCATATCAAAATTTGGCAAAACTTTCACACAATTCTCCATAATAATAACTTTTGTGATTAGCAAGAATAGTAATATTAGTGATTCGTTTTTACGACTGCGCCATGTTTTATAATTAAAGATTAAATACTCTTAGTCAGATACATACACTTTATTAACATTCTTACAGGACATGCTTCTAGACACACCGCAGCGATAGCATAGATAATCAAACCCACAGATAATCAACTTATTATAGAACACCTCCCCCTATGCTTAGTTTATACTCGTCAGCATTAAACCAACTTAACTTCTAATCAACATGGGTCATTTTACAAATCCAAAATCTGTCTGGGCTTTATAATTCTGCCAGATCTAGTCTGATGCAAGCTTGATCTATTATTCTCAACATTGCTAGAACTATTACCATTTGTCGCATCAGGCACACTTTGTGAACAGCTAGGTAAACTCAACTGACAATTATTATCGCTTACATCTATGAACATGTCTCTAGGACCATAACTTACATTAGTTTGAGACTTTCTCATGTGATAAGTATTTCTTCTTACTGGTTTACAATCACCGCTTACTATATAAGATCTAGGTTCATCAGCTTTATTTAATACTATTCCCTTTTTCCAAATATTTTCCTTATCTGTTTTATATACTATTTGTTCCCCTATCTCAAAACTTTGTTCCTTCCTTCTAGCTTTCCTATCATGAAATTTTTTAGTTACAGACTTTCTCATATTCAACAAAATATCGACATTTTTCTCTATCTTTGGTTCTAGCTCTATACTGCTAGTAGGTAAGTTAGTTCTTAGGCGTCTACTATGTAAAATTTGTGATGGTGAAATTTGTAAGCCAGCTAAAGGTGTATTATTATAGTGTAAAATGGAATCTCTGTAATCCCTGTTTTCGTCATTAGATTTCCTTAACAAAGTCTTAGCAATATGTACAGACTTCTCTGCTAACCCATTACTCCTATGGTAATGTGGACTACAAGTTACAATTTGTATATCTTTAGACCTATAATACTGTTTACACTCATGTGACAAAAATGGATTATTATCAGCAACAACAGTCTCTGGGTAACCAAATCTAGTAAATACTTCTTGCATTGCATTAATTACGGATTCAGAATTCTTGTTTAACAAAGGAATTATTTCAAGCCAATGTGACAGGTAATCAACTATCACTAAATATGATTTACCAGCTAACTCCAATATATCTGTCCCTACTTTACTAAATCTTTGCTTAGGTATCTTATGGCACAACATAGGCTCATAATAATTCTTAGGTCTAAATTTTTCACATGTTGTACATTTAACAATATTTTTTTTAATATTCTCAGACATACCAGTCCAATAGAATAGCTGTCTAGCTCTATTAATACTTTTATTAACCCCTGGGTGTCCTTGGTGAACTAAATTTAGCACATAAGATCTCAAAGATTCTGGTACAATTATTTTAGAACCAACAAATACTAATCCTGCCTCAACATAAATATCATCCTTAAATTTATAATATGGTTTACATTCCGAAGAAACCCTAGATTCATCAGGCCATCCACTAAAATAATAATTAGTAATCTCTGTCAAAATTCTGTCTTTACTAGTAGCTAATCGAAATTGAATTTTTCTTTCTGAACTCATAGGTAAATGTACTGAAACTGAATGTACCATTTCCATCATCTCAACATCTTTTTCTATTAATTTCCTACTATTCCTTGAAAGCATATCAGCAAAATGTATAAATTTCCCAGGAACATAAACAAGATTCAAACTGTACTTTAATAATTTTAACCTTAAACGTCTTAATCTAGGTGAACCAATCTTACTGATCTGTTTTGACATAATTGGTAACAAAGGCTTATGATCAGTTTGGACTCTAACAGAATTACAGCCATAAACATACTTATGGAATTTTTGTGTACCATAATAAATGGCTAATAGCTCTTTCTCAGTTTGACTATAATTAATTTCAGCACTATTCATAGTTCTAGAAACACAGGCAACTAATCTTAAAATATTTTTATTATCTTTTTGAAACATACAGCACCCAATACCATTTTTAGAAGCATCACATTGCAAAATTATCTCTTTATCAGTACAAAATGGGCTCAAAGCTGGTGCCTGAGAAATCTTACACTTCAAATTACCCAACATTTTCTCATGATGTGGTAACCACTGAAACTCTACATCTTTTTTCAAAAGTTTACATAATGGTGACATTAATTCTGCCATCTCAGGAACATATCTTCTTACATAATTAAAAGAACCAATCAATCTTTGTAATTCTTCCTTAGAACTAGGTGACTTTAACTGTAATAGAGACTCCACTCTATCACCATCAACTCTCATACCTTCCTTGCTGAATATTTGACCAATATACTTAACTTCTCTTTGCTTGTATTGTAATTTATCTTTGTTAAAAACTGCTCCTATCTCTTTTGCTCTTTCCAACAATTTAGCAACAGATTTATCATGTTCAAATTCGTTTTTCCCCATAACTACAATGTCATCAAACCAACACAAAACATTAGGTATAGAGCCAAAGTAAAATTCCATTTGATCTTGGAAAACTTCAGGTGCATTGGTTACACCATAGGGAAGAACTAAATATCTATACACTCCAAATGGTGTAGCGAAGCAACATTTCCATGAAGCGTCCTCTGAAAGTGGGCAATGATGAAATCCTTCTGACAGATCAAAAACGGAATATACTTCCATATCTCTTAACTTAGAAGCCACTTCATCAACAGTGGACATATGTTTTGGTTTTCTAATAACATACTTATTTAAATCTGTTGGGTCTAGACACAATCTTAACTTTTTATTTTGTTTTTCAATAATGACAATCCTATTAATACAAGCTTCTGAATCAATTTCCTCAACTTTCTTTATGGCACCTCGCTTAACTAACCTGTCTAACTCACACTTCAAGGGTTCAGACAAAGCTAAGGGAACCTTAACTGGTGGATTACAGATAGGTTCATGAGTAATTGTTGGAATATTACATTTATTGGGAAAACTACCATGACCATTAAAAACTTCAAAATTTTCCAATATAAACTTAGACTTCTTTTCATCTGTATTACATACTACTGACACTTTTTGTACCCTTTTTACCAAATTCAATTTTATGCAACCGGGCAAACCTAATAGCATATTTTGGCTTTCAACAAGCATAAAATTTTCACAACATTCATGATTTTTATACTTACACCTTAAACTAACCATACCTAAAGGTTTAATTCTAGTACCTTGGAATCCTTCTAATTCAGTATGAACCGGAGTTACCTGCAATTTAGTATTAAGACTTTTAAAAACTTTCCATGGCATAACACTAACATCCGCACCAGTATCAAGACGACACTTAACATTGGCATTTTCAATTATTAAATTCTCAGTCCACTGACCATTATTGACCATTCCGCAGAATAATGATGACTCTGGCGAAGAATCACCACAATGCTCCTGAATATTGTGTACTTTTCTAACTCTGCATGACACTGCAAAATGATTTAAAGTGCCACATTTGCTACACTTTTTCCCATATGCTGGACATTGTCTTGGACCATGTGTCGTTTGACATCGACTGCAATTAAACTTACTCTCTTCTTTGTAACTTGCATTTTTATTTTGACTTTTAGTTTTTACTCTGTCAATTTCATAACTATTGACTGGATTCATTATTTTCACCTGTTCTTTACTTTGTTCTGCACTTCTGCATAAATCAGCGGCTTTGTTCAGAGTCAAACTTTCTTGTCTGAGTAAACTTTCTTGCAAATTTTTTTCCGTTATACCGTGAACTATTTTGTCTCGCAGGAGCTGATCCTCGATGGTTTCCATTGTGCTCTTATAATTGCATGTCCTTACAAGTCTTTTACAGTCCGTTAAAAAATTATCAAACTTTTCGTCCTGCTGCTGTTTCCTCTCATTAAATTTAAAACGTTCAAAAACTTCGTTCACTCTAGGTCGAACATATTTATCAATCGCATCTAACAGTTTTTCATACTTCACAGTCTTTTCACTTGAGACCGGAAGAGTTGCAATAATTCTGGCGGACTCCATCCCCATCATGTTCCTCATCAGAGCAACTTTAACGTGGTCTGCGGCTTCATCTTTACCAATACCAACTAAATAATCTTGAAAACATTGTTTCCACAATGGCCACTCATCGCCGGCACTACTCGACCGCATATCAAAATTTGGCAAAACTTTCACACAATTCTCCATAATAATAACTTTTGTGATTAGCAAGAATAGTAATATTAGTGATTCGTTTTTACGACTGCGCCATGTTTTATAATTAAAGATTAAATACTCTTAGTCAGATACATACACTTTATTAACATTCTTACAGGACATGCTTCTAGACACACCGCAGCGATAGCATAGATAATCAAACCCACAGATAATCAACTTATTATAGAACATGGTGTATTACGGCACATTCCCTCTTACAGAGAGGAACTCTCTGGGTCTGTGTCCCAGCAGTGGGAATATTGAAAGGCTGACAACGATGATGATTTGAACTCGCTTTCTAATATCCTTCTATTGCAGGAATAGACATAGCGTTCGTGAAGTGGGCTCATGTGTACCACACTCGCAACGACCAGCCGGAGCTGGTACTGCCCGGGGTGCTGCAGTGTGGGGGAGATATGTTGTTAGCTCTTCTGAGGGAGACCGCCAATGTCGAGGATTTGGATGACCAGGTATAGAGTTCATCATATAAATCTCTATCAAAATTGTCTTTAAAGAATTTGAATTAAAATCTCCTTAACAGTTCAGAGATTTTATGAATACCCCTGCTAATGTTCAGTTTGTAATTTTTTTTCGAATATAAATTGCGTCCTCATGAAGACAATTTCGGGATTCGATTTTATCCTTCAATATTTCCAAACACAAGATTGCCGCGTTGTGTTCTATTAAGGTGCTGTTAGGGTTACCAGATGAAAAATTTAAATGTCCGGAAAAAAAAACCTGATTTCCATTGAAAAATCTTGAGGTTTTCTCGAATTTTGCGAATTCTCTCACAAACGTAATTTACAGCAAACACATTTTTTTGATGTAATGCTTGGGCATTGTTTTTCAAGACCTAACTTCTGCCCGCGGCTTCGCCCGCGTAAAAAGTGTTTTATCATCCCAAGGGAAAACAAACTATCCCATGTCCTTTCCAGGGTCTCAATTTCAGGGATTTTATCTAAATTGGTTCAGTAAATCCAGAGATTACCCCCTACTACCTAGATAACTATTTACATACATACCTCACTAAAACGTCAACCTCATAAACTCACGCCTTTTTCCATGGGGGTGTAGAAACTACGGAACGCATGATTATTATTTGTTTTTGTAATAAAAAAAAAAACTGAAAAATCTATTCTATTTTTTCCGGCCGCAATCCTGAGAAGCACCTAAAAATCATGAGATCTCAGGACAAATCCTAAGATATGGTAACCCTAGGTTCGATTAAAATTTACCATTTTACTCGAGCTTGTGTTCTGCATGATAACTACCATCACGTGTTCAACCGATTTTGAGTTCTATATCGTAAACATAAGGATGACATAAAAAGCATAAACCTGTTACAAGTACCAACTGTTTACTGCAGAGTGTAATTTGCCACTAACACAATAGAAGTCAAAATTGGTTGAACGGGCTGTAAAAAAGGATTATTTTAATGTCGAATGTTATTTCAAAAGTACCCACAGATTATTTCCAAAATAACACTTTTTGGTTTGTCACAAAGAAACCGTGCCGACGTAAGTGGCGTTTTTCTTCTGATAATACTGATTATTTTTATAAGTACATCGATCGCGTTCGGTTCCGTTCCACGGCGATAGATGGTGTTAGCAGCGACTTGCAAGTAAAAGGGTTCGTGGCTTTCTTTTAATACAGTGACGTTTTTTTATAGTATTTTTAGGATTCTATACCCTTAAGGTAAAAACGGGACCCTATTACTAAGACTTCGCGGTCTGTCTGTCTGTCACCAGGCTGTATCTCATGAACCGTGATAGCTAGGCAGTTGAAATTTTCACAGATGTATTTCTATTGCTGCTATAACATCAAATACTAAAAACTGAATAAAATGAATATTTAAGTGGAGCTCCCATACAACAAACGTGTTTTTATTGCCGTTTTTTGAGAGATAATGGTACGGAACCCTTCGTGCGCGAGTCCGACTCGCACTTGGCCGGTTTTTTTTGTTAGTATTCGTGTCAAGCGTATTTTAACATTCTCAATATTATTGTCCGCAGATGGAGCCTACAGCAGCAGTATACTACGACTACCTGAACGTATTCCTGGTGACGTATTCGTTCGCTGCTTCCTACTTCATAGATGTGCTCATAGCTCTGGTTGGGCTAGCCAGCGTTGCATACTACGTGTGGTTGGTTGGGGCAAGTAAGTACTGGTATTATATTATATTAATCTAGCCTGCACCAGCGAGCATCTCAAAAAATATGAACTAATCCAGGTCAACCGTGTGCCACAGATAATATAATACTAGCATACAGATGCCTCATCCCATACAAAGAAACCGTGCCGACGTAACTAGCGATTTTCATCTGATTAATCTTGTTATTTTTGTAAGTACATCAATCGCGTTCGATCCCGTTTCACGGCAATAGATGGTGTTAGCAGCGACTTGCAAGTAAAAGGGTTTGCTAGGTTCGTGAATATTTTTTTCTTTAAATACAGTAAAGGTTCGTTTTATAGTACTTTTTTGCACGTTTTTACAGTTTTTTTGCACCAAAATGTGTTACAGTGCAAATTTTAACAATCGAGTAAAATGCCACAGAAATTTAAAAATGCGCCTTCTATTGGCATCAATTTTAAATAATCCGTTCAAATAATCTTTGAAATGTGAATTAAGAGCCCAATATTCCATAATTTTGTACTTAGGAGAGTTGATTAAACAAGAACATACAATTTTTATGTTCAATTCCAGATAATGTTAATTTTACACACAATTCTATTTAATTGTGTGTACATGTCGCGCCATCTAGTGAGATTTATTTCAACCAAATTTTCTTTCTTAGCAATGAGACCCCGTGCGTGTGTATGCATTTATTCAAATCCGATCAGCCGTTGAGAGTTCATTAATTATCAAACATATCCATACCAAAATTATAAATTCGAAAGTAACTCTGTCTGTCTATTTGTTACCTTTTCCCGTTAAAACGGCTGAACTGATTTAGATGAGATTTGGTATGGATATAGTTTGAGACCCTGGGAAGGACATAGGATAGTTTTTTATCCCGGCAAACATTCCTTTAGGTGTTGGAAAATGGGGTAGAAGTTTGTATGGTGAACTAATAATTTCTCAAGTAAGGCGGCCCACACACTACAATATTATGGTGCGATATAAAAAATAGGCTATTCAAAATACAAGTGTTATATATTTTTGAAATCACCTCTTAAAACCCTTCATTTTGATACCCCACACGATGGGTTTGGAAGAAAAAAACCAACCAATTTTAATGTAGCCAGTGACACTCGCAGGGTTAAGACGAATCGATTCACGTAAGAATATCAAAATCGGCCAACGCGTTTGCTCTCTAGAATGCCACATAGGAACAAACATACATACTTAGATTGATAAACACATTACTCACACTCCTTCGGCAGTCGGGTAAAAATAACTAGCTTGGTTTGTATAATTGCTAAACGTACTTGTAAGTACGATCGCTAGGGCAAAACGTGTTTTTTTTTTAACTGCTCGGAAATTAGAATTGTGTCCATTTAAAAGCTTCCTTTCTTTTATTAACGAACTGGCAAAATTTAGGCTAAGCTAAAATACCTAAGCCAAGATATGCATGTATTTGTTAGTTTACCCAAATTCACATTATCTATGTTCTAATAACAAATTCTATAATTTCCAGGATGGTCCACAGTCCACAACCTACTGTTCACATTGCTGGGTCGCCTGGCCGCTGTAGTGGTCGGCTTGATAGTGGTCGCTATATGTGTGCTGCTCATGATTGCTACCACTGTGCAGATGAGGTAAGTTAATTCTAATTCAACTTATTTTATTTTACGTAAAACTACATGGTCACTGATGAAACGTTAGCAGCTAGAGCACGGTTCAAATTGCTCTTTTTCTATAGAGAAGAACCAGGAGGCAAATCCATGGTTCAACTTTTAAATGAATAATGTTTTTAAGGGTTCCGTACCCAAAGGGTAAAAACGGGACCCTATTACTAAGACTCCGCCCGTCGGTCTGTATGTCTGTCACCAGACTGTATCTCATGAACTGTGATAGCTAGACAGTTGAAATTTTCACAGATGATGTATTTCTATTGCCGCTATAACAACAAATACTAAAAACAGAATAAAATAAATATTTAAGTGGGGCTCCCATACAACAAACGTGATTTTTTTTTGCTGTTTTTTGTGATAATGGTACAGAACCCTTCGTGTGCGAGTCCGAGTCGCACTTGGCCGGTTTTGTTTTCAATGTTTCTATATGAATATCAGTGTGTGAATGAGAGGACAGTGTGACACATCAAAAAAGAAAAATAGTTAAAAATAAAACAAATACTTAAAATAGAAAACTAAAGTATTAGCAAAAAATTAAAAAACAATAATACCGCCATTGTTTCTGACGATTTCAATACGTAAGACCAATGTTAGTCGTCCAACGCCCTTGAATTCGATAATATCGTGATCATGACGATAAAAAAAGATAAAGTTTACACAACTGTTCGATTAGGTTGTAATCAAACCTGTATTTCGACAACTCTTGTATCTCCCGTATGGTCTAGTGGCTAGGATACCTGGCTTTCACCCAGGAGGCTCGGGTTCGATTCCCGGTACGGGAAAATACTTTTTGCGTTTTCTGAAGCGTCTGAGCGGACATTAAGTCAACATTTCTTATTAATGCGTATCAAATCGGTTTCCGTATTTAAATTAAGGTTTGGTTTCAAATTTGCACTATATTTGCTAAACTTTTCACCATTTTTTTAACCGACTTCTCGAAAAGAGGAGGCTCTCAATACGACAGTATTTTTATTAAATTTGCTTTACCTCAAAACTTTTTACTACGTGAACCGATTTTATATATATATACTTTATTGTACACCAAGATAAGACAATACAAAAATAAACATTTATTTATATTTATATATACTTTATTGTACACCAAGATAAGACAATACAAAAATAAACATTAAAATTAAAACAAATATACAACAGGCGGCCTTATCGCGCTCTGCGATCTCTTCCAGGCAACCTTGAATGGATAGAGATAGCCTGGACACGATATGGGGTTGCACTTGGTGCCAATTTCAAATCCCACAAGTATTAGGTACTAAGTACAATTAGGTACTAAAACAAATTACTATAATAGATACATAAATACATACATACAACTAAATAAACAAATAAGAAAACAATACAGCATAACACAAAGACAGGATCACAGAGTCAGGTAATGTTCCTTTATAAGTTTTTTAAACACAGGCAACGACTGAGCACGTTTTATTGGTCATTAACATTTTTTTTTTTTTTTTTTTTATTTATTTAAGGAACTTTTAACATAATGTTACACCAGTTCCATCGTAACCTTACCCAAAGAAATCACAATTACAAAGTTACTAATGAATAAACTAATATAGCTTCTGGCGACATTGGTTTGGTCAAAATAACATTAAATATACCTAAATCTAGCTTATTTAACATTAAAACAAACATACAACAGGCCTTATCGCAAGATTTTTATGATTCTTTTTTTATTTGAAAGCTAGTGCTTCTCGTGGTCCCATTTAAATTGAGTTAAGATTTTATGAAAAACTTTGGAGATTATACAACAAAACTCTTCAATAAATGATCGCAAATCTCTCGGGATTGTTGCAATCGCATGTCTGTTTATTGTTTACACCATTTCATAACATAACATCACGCCGGTGCGCTTAAATGGGGTACACAGATTTTTACAGTTCATCCAGGTACATTCTCATTTCACCGGTTTTGTTCAAGTTTCATGTTATTCGGGTATTCTATTCTGGCATAACTGTGAGCATTATAATATATAATTAACACAACAAAACATTGAAAAACAAAAGATTATTACAAAAAAATACAACCGACTTCCAAGTAAAAACACTACAAAGTGAAAAATAACTTTAATTTCGGAAGTCGGTTTCAAAAAACGAAGAAACAAGAACACCGAGTGCCAAAATTGAAGTTATTTTTCACTTTGTACTGTTTTTATTTGGAAGTCGTTTGTATTTTTTTGTAAAATATATTTTTTGTTAAAGATAAAAATATATTCAGCAGTTCTTATTATAAACTGCTGCTGTTACTGGCAGTTGCCGGCTCGCGATTATTCAATCTCTATTTTTTTTTATGTCCACGAGATTTCATAAAGCTCAGTAATTTTTAGAATGCTAGTACAAAATATTCACCGTTTTACCTAACATTTTTGAACTCGGTTAAAAAACTTAATTCCCGAAAAACCCGGTGACGAGAAATTCAAATTATTTATTTGTAAAAACATAGGTACAATATAATAAGATCTTATTCTAATGTCAGGATCGCTATGTTTAACCTAATAGGCATACAAATTTTGGAAACATATAATTCTAATTTTCAAATATATATATTTTTATGTATCAGGTTATTTAAATTATTATTAAAATTAAATTAGATACCAATAATCATTAAATTTAATTGAGGTATAAATAAATCGGACACTTGACTCACACAACGACATACCCAACTATTATTTATTTGAATTTTCTTTTAAGAATTCACCAATGGAATAGTACGCTTTTTTAACCATAAAATCTGGTTAAAGATATTTATTTTCATAAAGAAATATAGGTACATATCACTTATATGAAAACAATAATTAAAACTAGGGTTAATTTATCTTAAATAAAACTAGGGTAAATTTATCATAAAATCTGTTAGCATTCTTTTGAATTTGTTAATATCAATCATATATCAGAATATTTTAAAAGTTACGAATATATGTTGTTCCAGATATCTAACAGAACCATGGCTAGTGGTGCCGTTTTACTGGATGCCTTACCTCCTCGCCGCCGTGGCGACGGCACAGGTGTTTGATGCGTGGACGTTGAAGAGGGTAAGACTTATATTATACGACAGCATTGTTAAATTAATAGGGTCATTATGGAGTAATCTTAAAGATTTTAGAGATATGTAAGTAAGTACACTTAGAACTGTCAAACAAGGTATTTGATAATGTTGTAAAGGTTGTCTGTAAGAGATTGCTCTGTGCGATAAGACCGCACATTGTACACTTGGTTTTATGATTTTTTGTCCTGTGTATATATATTTTTATGGTCCACAATAAAGAATATAATAAATAAATAAAAACCTTTTCCCAAATAAGACACCGACTTCCGAAACGAAAGTTATTTTTGCTCTTTTTAGTGTTTTGCTTTGGAAATCGGTTCATTTTTTGGAAAATGGTTTTTATTTTTCGCTTTTTAGTTTTGGTACTCCATCATTAAATAGTGTGCAAGTAGGTCACCTAAAGTATTGACAAAATACCCATAATAACTCAATTTACACATTCGTGCTGTTTGTCGTTAAGGAGTTCGGTTGTATGTTCCATATCTTGAAAACTGCTGAACCGATTTTAATGAAACTCGTACAGTTCCCTAAGTTGAGAGATACCTAATCCAATAAAAAAAGAATGATTGCGATCCGATTACCAGTTTCGGAGGTATGCGTGGACAAACATACATACATAAATTGTAAGTAAGTTATAAGTGAAATTTGGCACTTGTGTTCAGAAGCCTACATAGAGTAACATATGTGAATATTGTGCAAATCCAACAATGTTACATACATACGTGTTGGATTGATAACCTTCTTTTTTTGGAAGACGGTAAAAAGTGAGTAAAACTGTATTTTATCAATGCACCTTTTCTCTCTGATTTGGAATCCAAATTACACTCTCTTAATACAGTCTCTATATCAAACATAGCTGGCTGTCTAACTAAGGTTGCTGCTGTTAATTCCGATAAATTTGTTAGGTTACAAAATACATTCACATGGCGTTGACAAAATGTCACTATAGAATAAAGGTAAACACTTGTTTACCATTATACACAGATCAGGTTCAGACAGTCAAAAAGATTTGTAAAGACTTGTGGCAGGAATATTTTGATAAAAGGTCGCTCACCAAAGGCATATGATACAGGACTATACAGGCAGGACCTTTTCGTTGCCCATGGTTCCAGGAGATGGAGGCCCATAGACAATATATTGTGACACTGCTGAGACTTCGGTCCGGGCACATTCCATCAAATAAATTTGCACATTTAATGAGTAAAACGGACTCACCTAACTGCACGGAGTGTAACGCGATCGAGGATGATCACCATGTTTTGCTCGAATGTGTCCGGAATGAGCCTCAGCGGCGACAGGTACTTGAAGATACTCAGTACAATGTAGGGTTATGTAGTAGCGTCTTAGCCTTCCCTTTTTCGGAAGGGGCCGGGAAGTTGTATGCATTATACATGTGCCATTTGAGGAGCAGAAACACCACCCAGCAACAGCTGGACTCTGCTTCCACTCCATAGTTTAATATAGTTAAGATATTAGAGAGTTAAGATGTTGTAACTAGCCATAAATGTTATATTTATAATTAGAATTACGGGGTGACATCGTCATTGTTGACCGAGTCCCCTTAAATAAAGATAAAAAAAAAAAAGGTCTATCCACACATGTCAGGGCTGTGCCAGGGACGTGCACGGACCGTGCCCCGTCAGGGGCTCAAAAATATCGCTGTGTGCATTTTATATGAACTCGTTCACACACGTCCGTGCACGGGCCAGTGACAAAGCTTCAATGCCTGGGCCTGGCCCTGTCACGTCCCGGGCACGGCTTTGATATGTGTGTATAGATCTTAAATTGATAGCGACATGAAAATGTTGAATTCGGCTTTTTGTTAATGTTTCCAATTCATTGAGTACCTTGGTCCATGTTCATTATTCCATGACGTAATAGTGTACAAATATGTTTTGCTCTCTGTTACGTTTTAGAGATCCGTACCCAAAGGGGTAAATAGTATTTTTGGTCAATCTTGCGCTATAAGAATCGCTTTACTTAAAGAATACCAAAATTCTGAGATGCGTGCGCAAAATCTCAGGCATAGAATCGGTGACAGTGATATTTGTTGCTAATTTGGAACAGAGAAAAAGTGCAAAAAGTGACTATCGTATTGGTGAATTTGTGTAGTACCCACGCACTATAAAATATATTGTATCATCACAGCCGTTACGTCAAAGTCACCGAGTTCGTTTACAAAGTCAAAGTCAAATATATTTATTCAATTAGGCCAATAAACGGCACTTTTGAACGTCACATAAATTAAAATTAAAAATTAAAAGTAATAAGAAAAAAAAAAAGTAATAAAAAAAAAAACAAGATAAAAAAAAAAAAAATGATTCTACCGTGCATGCGTGCATGCGTGCAAAGAACAATAATTTCAACGTTACTAGTACAAACGCAGACAGCGTGTCTCCGAATCGACCGGACTTCTGTACCTAGTGGTCCAAGTTCGAATCCGAACACCTACATTTCTTTTTGTGTTTTTGTTTGTTTTGAATAGTCTTCGTAAGATTTGTAAAGAAAAAGCCCAAATATGGAAGAAGTTATGACAGCCCTACGCAAGATCCAAAAAGACCTGGACGAACAAAAACTTGCCATCGCGAAAAGTGGCGAAACTGTAACGGAGAAATTAACCGAAAATTTGAACAGAATGCTGGAAACAAGATTTACAATGTGGGAAGAAAATCAGAAAAGGATAGAGGTAAATATTGAAAATCAAGAAAAACGATTACATTTCTTGGAAAGGTTGGTAAGACAGAGAAATCTAGTCTTTTTCGGCATTGAGGAAAATGAAACATATTCATATTCATATTCTTTATTGTACACAAAACAAACTTAAACAAATATAGAAGTACAACTTATGTACAAAGGCGAGCTTAACCCACAATTGGGTTGTCTTACAGCAAACCTCAGTGTTATAGCGAGATTTACACAATTAGGAGAGTTAACAAAAGCGCACAATAAAAATAAAATAAAAACTCAATAACAAATTAAAATTCTTACTTACTAAATACACTACACAAATACGTGTACAGCACACAATGCATAAACATAATACATACTTTATAATATATAACTAAAATAATAATATTAATATATTTACAGCTGGAAAAAAATTTCACTGCTTTCATAAACCAGTTTTTTCAGAAAAATATCAATTGTTATGACATACAAGAACTACGAAGATTAGGCAGAAAAACTGAAAAGCCTCGCCCAATTGTTGTAACATTCACAACCTTGGGCAAAAAAATCGAGATTTTGAAGCAAAAAGGCGTACTAAGAGATACTGCTTACTACATAAAGGAAGACTACCCACCACACATATTGGAAATAAGGAAGAAACTACAGGAACAAGCAAAGACAGAGATAGAAAAGGGGCATAAAGTTGTTATTAAGTACGATAAACTGATAACACTAAGTAAGAAAACAGAGATTGAATCTATATCAGATAATAGAAAAAGGAATCTCTCTATTTCTCCAAAAAATAACACGAAAACAGAGGTAATTATTCCACGCAGCAATCAAGTCGCTAAAAAAACTAAAACCAAACCAACGCGAGGCACAACATCCCAGAGATCATCTAGCTTTTCAGAAGGGCTGGTGAAGCCGGGTATACTAAACTTCCTCGTAAACAAAAAAAGTAAAAACGAAGAGCAAGTGAATACAAACAATAACATCAGTCACATGTAGCAACCAGCAGCCCCTATCTCGGAAAACGCACATCAAAAACAGAAAACTAAAAGCACAGAAACACATCTTCCAAGACGGTTGGTCACCGAGGAAGATTATGACCAAAACCCTCCAAAGAAATCAACAATATTAACTTCAAACTCCTCATCTGGAAAAACTAATAAACTCTACATATTAACTTACAATGTAAGATCACTGCTTTCGTACGCGCGCTTAATAGAATTAAGAGAGGCTATACAAGATATAAAATTCGACATAATCGGACTATCTGAAGTGAGACGCCAAGGAACAAAGATAGAGGAATATGACGATTATATTCTATGCCACATAGGACTTATACCTGGCAAGTATGGCGTTGGATTCTTATTGCATAAAAAACACAAAAATAACATAGAAAACTTCATAGGTATATCAGATAGAGTAGCACTACTGAATTTAAAAATACAAGGAAATGAATTGTCTCTTATACAAGTATATGCACCCACAGAAATAGCGAAAGAGGAAGAAATTGATATTTTCTATAAAAATATAAATATAGCTATTAATCAAGCACATAAAACTTTTATAATAATGGGCGACTTTAATGCAAAACTAGGTCAACCAGGACAAGACGAATACTTAGTAACGAAACAAAACGGGTATGGAAAAAGAAACAAGAGAGGCCAGGGATTAATAAACTTCGCACTTGAAAATAAAATCGCCATCTTAAACACCTTTTTCATAAAAAGGACGAAAAAAAGATGGACGTGGCGCTCACCAAATGGAACATAATATATAAAAATGAAATAGATTTTATTATGTCAAATCAACCAAAAATGGTTCATAATATCGAAGTATTAAATACCAACTTTTCTTCAGACCACAGGCCAGTAAGAGCGACAATAATATTAACTAAACACAGAAAAAATAGGTCAAATTTCAGTAACTGTCAACACCCCATATTAAGAAACGAAGATGAGATAACGAAGTACAAAGAGAGTATTACATCCTACTTACCAGAATTACAAGACTGCTCCACCACACCTGTACAAACCTATCATGATAAAATAATAAAAGTAATCTGCCAAAGCCTACAGAGTGCCCGTTCAAAACATAAAATCACAAACAAAAGTCAAAACATGCTATCAGAGCGCACCTTAACACTTATGAAAAGAAGACAAGAACTACAAAAAACTACAAATAAAACTAGATCACAAAAAAATGAACTCTCAGCACTTTATAAGCTAATAAGCAAACTATTAAAACAGGACTACACAAGATTTAGATATAATACCATCGAAAAACACCAGGTACAGGCAGGCAGCTCAAAAAAAGCATTTAAGGAATTATAGCCATGCAAAACATGGATCGATGGCCTAAATCGGGCGAATAAAATACTGAACAGTCGAAATGAAGTTTTAGACGTTGCAACGGAATTTTATAAAACACTATACAAAGCCAAAGAACCAAACCCCACAGTACAGAGTTGCACGAGTGCCTTAGACCCTTATAACAAAGAAGATACAGCACAATTTGACGTAATAGAAATAGTTGAAGCAATTAAACGGCTGAAATCAGATAAAAGCCCAGGCTCAGATAACATAACAAACGAAGCTATAAAAACAGCCTACACTCAACTAGCTCTACCTCTAACTCGTCTGTTCAACCGCATACTGGAGTTTCCAGTATGCGGTTGAACAGACGAGTTACCGACCGATACACCTACTCAATGGTCAGAGTCAAATATAATATTAATTTATAAAAAAGGAGACCCACGCGATATCGGCAATTATAGGCCAATAAGCTTATTACCATGCTTGTACAAACTCTTCTCTTCGCTTATAAACCAAAGAATAAGCACCACTTTAGGTGCGGAACAACCTATTGAACAAGCGGGGTTTAGAAAAGGCTTCTCAACTATAGACCACATTCACACCTTGGAACTAGTGATTGAAAAATATCAAGAAAGAACAAGACCTCTCTATGTCGCTTTCATAGACTACAAAAAAGTCTTCGACACAGTATCATACTCAAGTATCTGGGAAACGCTGAAAGAGCAGGGTGTAAAAAATGTTTATATACAAATCATTAAAAATATATATTTGAACAACAAAAGTAGAGTGAAACTGGAAAAAATCGGACAAAGTTTTCCCATTGAAAGAGGAGTAAGACAGGGTGACCCCTGTCTCCGCAATTATTTATTGCCATCCTAGAATCAATAATTAGGAAATTGGACTGGAAAAAATATGGACTAAATATCGACGCCAAATACCTTAGTCATCTCCGCTTTGCCGATGATTTGGTTCTGCTATCAGAAACAGGCACACAAATACAACTCATGATCCATCAGTTGAACGAAGTCCGTAAACAAGTCGGTTTAGAAATGAACCTGTCAAAAACAATGTTAATGACGAACAGTACAAAAACCCGAATATCAGTCGACAACGATGTACTTACCTACACAGAAAAGTACATCTACCTGGGTAAACAAATGTGTTTTGACAGGAAAAACAATGAGTTGGAAGCAGAACGAAGAATACAAAGTTCTTGGAACAAATACTGGAGCTTAAAAGAAATATTTAAAAGCAATATGAATGTAAAAATAAAAACTAGAGTGATGAACACATGCCTTCTACCATGCCTAACCTATGCCTGTCAGACCTGGCGATACTCTAGCAAACTAAAGAACAAACTCATCAGCTGCCAACGCGCTATGGAACGCAGTATGCTAAACATCAGCAAAAGACAAAAAATAAGACACACGAAAATAAGAAGTATTTCAAAGGCTACAGACGCTCTGATCCATGCTCAAAGACTTAAATGGAAATGGGCGGGGCATGTAGCGCGACTACAAGATGAGAGATGGACTAAGAAAATTACTTCATGGATCGGTCCAAAAGGGAAACGCTACCGAGGTAGACCTCATGCAAGATGGCAAGACGACATTGCAAAGACAGCGGGCCCAAATTGGTTACAAATAGCCAAAAACAGAAACCAGTGGGATTCTTTGGAGGAGGCCTTCACCCGTGAAGGGGTTCTTACAAACCAAATTAACTAGATTATTTAAATTACAAATACATAATATAATACTATACCTATATCTACAAAATATACATATATATTAATAATTAGTATATTAAAAATATGAAAATTAGATAATACATAGTTTTTTTTTTTTTTTTTAGATTATAATAATAGATAGATATATACAAAGTAGATATAATCATAAGTTACACTTACATTGGATAAGGTCAATTCATAAAATATTAATATTATATAAACTAGATTAAGGTTAGTTATCAAAAATCATGGAGATATAAATATAAAGAATAGATATAATCATAGGCTATGTATACATTAGAAAATTAAGTTCAACTCAATTTTTTTTGATTGTAAGAAATAAAAGGCTTTTTTATTTTTATTTTTTATTTTATTTATTTACCCAAAGGGGGTCCGGCGGCGGGACCCTATCGCAAAAAAACGGCTAAAAAATCACGTTCGTTGTATGGGAGCCCCACTTAAATATTTATTTTATTCTGTTTTTAGTACGTCTGTCACCAAGCTATATCTCAAGAACCGTGATAGCTAGACAGTTGAAATTAGCAGATTATGTATTTCTGTGGCCGCTAACAACAAATACAAAAAAAAAAAAAGTAAATGTGGCTCCCATATAACTAACGTGTTTATTTTGCCGTTTTTCGATAGTGGTACGTAACCCTTCGTGCGCGAGTCCGAATCACACTTGGCCGGTTTTTTAATATAGATATATCTCTTTCCTTGTCCTCAGAACGGCCTCAGTCGCTCCCTCCGCTGTCTCCAAGCGATGTCGGCAACCCGCCTGATATTCTCCCTCATACTACTAACTCTAGCGTGCATACCATCGCTGACATCACTCAGATACCTGTTCAGCGCGCCGCTGTTCATAATGAGCATCACAGCTTTGATATCGATGACAACTGTCAGATATGTCGCTTTGACAGGTAAGATATGTCGCTCATACTACTAACTCTAGCGTGCATACCATCGCTGACATCACTCAGATACCTGTTCAGCGCGCCGCTGTTCATAATGAGCATCACAGCTTTGATATCGATGACAACTGTCAGATATGTCGCTTTGACAGGTAAGATATGTCGCTCATACTACTAACTCTAGCGTGCATACCATCGCTGACATCACTCAGATACCTGTTCAGCGCGCCGCTGTTCATAATGAGCATCACAGCTTTGATATCGATGACAACTGTCAGATATGTCGCTTTGACAGGTAAGATATGTCGCTCATACTACTAACTCTAGCGTGCATACCATCGCTGACATCACTCAGATACCTGTTCAGCGCGCCGCTGTTCATAATGAGCATCACGGCTTTGATATCGATGACAACTGTCAGATATGTCGCTTTGACAGGTAAGATATGTCGCTCATACTACTAACTCTAGCGTGCATACCATCGCTGACATCACTCAGATACCTGTTCAGCGCGCCGCTGTTCATAATGAGCATCACGGCTTTGATATCGATGACAACTGTCAGATATGTCGCTTTGACAGGTAAGATATGTCGTTCGTACTACTAACTCTAGCGTGCATACCATCGCTGACATCACTCAGATAACTGTTCAGCGCGCCGCTGTTCATAATGAGCATCACGGCTTTGATATCGATGACAACTGTCAGATATGTCGCTTTGACAGGTAAGATATGTCGCTCATACTACTAACTCTAGCGTGCATACCATCGCTGACATCACTCAGATACCTGTTCAGCGCGCCGCTGTTCATAATGAGCATCACGGCTTTGATATCGATGACAACTGTCAGATATGTCGCTTTGACAGGTAAGATATGTCGTTCGTACTACTAACTCTAGCGTGCATACCATCGCTGACATCACTCAGATACCTGTTCAGCGCGCCGCTGTTCATAATGAGCATCACGGCTTTGATATCGATGACAACTGTCAGATATGTCGCTTTGACAGGTAAGATATGTCGTTCGTACTACTAACTCTAGCGTGCATACCATCGCCGACATCACTCAGATACCTGTTCAGCGCGCCGCTGTTCATAATGAGCATCACAGCTTTGATATCGATGACAACTGTCAGATATGTCGCTTTGACAGGTAAGATATGTCGCTCATACTACTAACTCTAGCGTGCATACCATCGCTGACTTCACTCAGATACCTGTTCAGCGCGCCGCTGTTCATAATGAGCATCACGGCTTTGATATCGATGACAACTGTCAGATATGTCGCTTTGACAGGTAAGATATGTCGCTCATACTACTAACTCTAGCGTGCATACCATCGCTGACATCACTCAGATACCTGTTCAGCGCGCCGCTGTTCATAATGAGCATCACGGCTTTAATATCAATGACAACTGTCAGATATGTCGCTTTGACAGGTAAGATATGTCGCTCATACTACTAACTCTAGCGTGCATACCATCGCTGACATCACTCAGATACCTGTTCAGCGCGCCGGTGTTCATAATGAGCATCACCGCTTTGATATCGATGACAACTGTCAGATATGTCGCTTTGACAGGTAAGATATTGACAAAACATGTTGCATTGACAGGTAAGATATAGAATACGCGAATAAGCTACTGTCTCGTAGGTTTAGTGGTCGCAATCTCTACTGCTGAACATGAGGCCCTGGGTTCGATTCCTGGGTCGAGCAAAATGTTTTTGGGTGTTTTTTCCATCTGGAACTTCTCAGTAGCAACCCGGGGTCTGGACTTATACCCGGTTGATTACTAAAAATAAGTTTTTTCGTTCGTCAGGTAGATTAATAAAAATATTGGGAACGTATTTTTTTTAGACGTATCAATAAGGTCACCTTAACTATAGATAAAGTGACAACAATAAAATGCGTGAAACGTCACGCCGCTAGTACACTCTGTATTGCCTTAGAGACGTCATAAGCCCCCACTCCTGAACTTTGATGCGCTTTATCTATGTACAATTGAATTATAAAGCAAAAAATACGTGTCCAATATTATTTGATAATCTCACTGACAGACTAAAGAAAATTATCATTTTTCTACCCAGGAAACATCCCTATTCTACAGCAATTGTGAAATGTTGTATGTCTGGAATCTCTAGACGCAAAATTATTTTTCACTATACTTCTCTTTTACTTTATGTTTGTCTATACCAATATTATAAAGAGAAAAGATTTTTTTTGTTTGTTTGTACCGAATAGGCTCCGAAACTACTGGACCGATTTAAAAAATTCTTTCACTTATGGAAAGCTACATTATTCCCGAGTAACATAGGCTATAATTTTGACGGGAGCGAAGCCGCAGGGGTCAGCTAGTATTGAATAAATGTGTTCTATTACTTTTTTAAGGCCAGTACAAATTAAGCGCAAACTACGCCGGACCAAACCCCACTTGTTACCGTGATTGTTGAACTTTTTTTTATTAACCTGCAATTATTCTTTATTCTAGGTTGGCAACACCTGCTCCTAGAGATGTGCCTCTCTCTCCCCTCAGTGATGTTCATGTTCTCTCTCGCGCTGCGCCTGGACGCACAGATGCTGCCCATCATGAGTCGCTCCTCTAGTGACAACCCGGACATTACTGTGGCAATACTCAATGCGGGGTTAGCTGTGATCGTGTCTTCTACTATTGTGAGTAAACTTTATCATCTAACCTTCACCCAACTATGTTGGAACGACTGCCTACCAGACTCAATACCCAGTTATCTACTGAGTTAGATCGATACCATTTTTCAAGACTGGTTGTAAGAGTCAACGAAGCTGAAATAGTCCCAGAGAAACGGATCAATTGTCCTGGATCCCGCAACGAAATTAATCAGAAAAGAATAGCAGAAGAATAAGACAAAAATATCTTATCAAGCAGGAAACAACACAAAGCTAGGCCAATAGGCACAAAGGTATGTAATAGATTTATAAATTGAATGGACGTTGCGTTGGAAGGCGGCCCACTAGGTAGGTGATGACCTGGTCAAGGCTGCGAGGGTCCGGTTGATGCGAAACGCACAGGATCGATCAGTGTCCTGGGATGCCTTTGTCAACGCAATGTCTTCCGGTTCGAGGTCGCCACTCCAGAACTTTTCGGCCCAGCAGTAGGTGAATTTAGACTGGGGATTATGATGATGAGGACTTGGGTATGTACCCATACACGGCTCAATAATGACAAATGTAGCCTTACTTAATTTGGTATAGAAAAAAAGCCGGTTTTTAGGGTTCCCTACCACAAAATGTAAAAAAAGGAACCCTTATAATATCACTTTCTTGTCCGTGTGTCACCACCGATATTCTCAGGAACGGGTGGACGTAGCAAGTTGAAAGCAAATTGTTTATACCAGATACTGATTTCTATAGTCCCTATTATATGTATAAAAAGCAAGGTCCTGAGTCAACACGATAAAAAGTTATAAGCAAATTTAGATTTTCTCGAAAACTTGTAAGTACCAAAATTTACCATTATTTCCATTTTTTTTTTGTCGGAATTTTCGTTTTACTTTGGCATTAAGAACTTGCTTTGAACCAAAAGTGACAATTCTAGATCAACCGGAAGTTGAAGCAGGTTTTGGGTCAAAAACCTATATGGTAGTTCCCGTTGGCCTAGAATCACGAAATTTGGTAAAAAGTAAGGTCTTACAGCACAAATAAAGGAAAAATGCCAAAAAATAAAAAATGTTGCAAATTAAGGTAAATCTTGGTACTTACAAGTTTTCGAGAAAATCTATATCCTTAAAACTTAGCCACCAATAAAAAAATATTATGGCGGTATAATGGGTAGGTACGAAACCCTCGGCGCACGAGTCCGACTCGCACTTGGCCGGTTTTTTTTTATTGAGGCATAAATCACCCTAGTTTATTGGCCCAGTGATTGTTTTGCTATAAAGAGCACTACACGTAAAACTTTTCATACTACAACGAGACTTTCTCTTCGTAGGCAAAACTACGGCAAACGAATGCTTAAAAAGCGAACTAAAAAGACGTTAACAAGAAAAAAATCATGATGTGCAGTCGGAGGATACATATTTGCGAGCTAGATGACCAAAACCTTTTTTATTTAAAACTTTTTAGTCAAGTAATATATATGTCAATATTTTTATGTGGAAGTGTCGAATTAGGTGCATTTAAACATGTAAGTGTTATAAATTTATGAAATCACCTCTTAAAACCCTTTATTTTAATAACCCACAAGCTGGGGTCGGAAGAAAAAAAAATATTGGGCCGTCACAATATGGCGCCCAAAATCCGCCATTTTTCTTTTTTTCTAATTTTAATGTAGCCACACACTCGCAAGGTTAAGACGAATCGATTGAAGGAAGAATCATCAAAATCGGCCAACAAACATACATACAAATAGGAACAAACATACATACATAGATATACTGATAAACACATTACCCTCCTTCGGCAGTCGGGTAAAAACGGAATCGGACCCTTAGTATTTAAATATTCTATATTATATTTTTAATAATATTTTGTTTCAGTCGGGCATGGAACTCCTATTTTCTCGCAAACGCTTGTGGATGGTGCTATCGTTCCTCGGAGCCATCTGTGTGGTGTTGATGTTCATACCCTTCAGCCCGTATGATGGAGAGGGACTATCGCTTCAGAGGCACTATTGGTTTGTGAGTACTTGTATTTTATTTAATTTTTATTTAAGTATGCGTTTTAGGAGTACTGTTATTGTGCGTACAGCTAAGGAGTGGAATGCCCTGCCGGAGTCTGTATTTCCTGATAGCAACAATCTGGGAGTCTTTTAAGTCAAGAGTGAATAGGTTACTTCTAGGCAAGCGTGCTTCATCGCTTACCATCAGATGAGATAGTGGTCAAACGCGAGCCTATCAATAATAAAAAGTACCAAAAACGTAGAATAGAGAAAATGTGCAAGAAAGTCTTATATAGAAAAGAAAATATAAAAAACTGGCCAAGTGCGAGTCGGACTCGCGCACGAAGGGTTCCGTACCATTTTCGTAAAAAACGGCAAAAAAATCACGTTTGTTGTATGGGAGCCCCCCTTAAATATTTATTTTATTTTGTTTTTAGTATTTGTCGTTGTAGCGGCAACAGATATACATGACCTGTGAAAATTTCAACTGTCTAGCTATCACGGTTCATAAGATACAGCCTGGTGACAGACAGACAGACAGACAGACAGACAGACAGACCGACAGACAGACAGACGGACCGCGGAGTCTCAGTAATAGGGTCCCGTTTTTACCCTTTGGGTACGGAACCCTAAAAAAGCAAAAATAAAAATCTAATCAAATCAAAATGGGTGACGCTGGAAGTCTTTCGGCTGAATGATAATGTTACAATCAAAAGCCTAATAATAGTACATGATGATGTCGTTACTTAATTAAATGCAAATAAGTTCCAACACACACACAACACAAACAGCTTAAAATTAGTTATACGTTCAGACTAAAAACCACAGACTATATACAGACAATTAACGCGCGCTTTTTCGAGAGGTAACAGGTTCAGTATTATTCTGCCGGACGGGGCGGTGGAAAAAGCGCGGGCGTAGCGGCAGAATGCATCTACTAACAGTAGCCAGTTACGTATTTTTTTTTCTTTAAATTGCAAATTGTTTCACTTGTACTTGGCCGCCAAAAAAAAACATAATTACGTTGTAGTTACATAATGATATCAAAACGCCACACAAAAGTTATTTCGTAACTGTTATTATGTAATTTTGTTTTCTTTAAATTTTATTTTATACTCTTGTGTCTAACTGTTCATATTTCGAAACGAATTTCTTAGGCAATGTGTTACATATTAGACAAGGTAGTGGAAAATAATCTTTTCTATTCTATTCCAGCATTCAGAAATAGTCTCCCACGACATAAACAACAACACGATCTCCCGCACCTCAGGCATAGTGGTGACCAAGCACGACCCCTACTCGTCCGAGCGCGTGTTACCCTCGCTAGCTACAGCCGGGTACCATGTTACCGCGAGGAGGGACCTCAGTGCCGACTGTGAGGGACAGGTGTACTGTGGGTTGCCGCTGTTTAGGACCGGCTTCAGTAGATACCTGTAAGTATATTATTAACATAGTGGTGACCAAGCACGACCCCTACTCGTCCGAGCGCGTGTTACCCTCGCTAGCTACAGCCGGGTACCATGTTACCGCGAGGAGGGACCTCAGTGCCGACTGTGAGGGACAGGTGTACTGTGGGTTGCCGCTGTTTAGGACCGGCTTCAGTAGATACCTGTAAGTATATTATTAACATAGTGGTGACCAAGCACGACCCCTACTCGTCCGAGCGCGTGTTACCCTCGCTAGCTACAGCCGGGTACCATGTTACCGCGAGGAGGGACCTCAGTGCCGACTGTGAGGGACAGGTGTACTGTGGGTTGCCGCTGTTTAGGACCGGCTTCAGTAGATACCTGTAAGTATATTATTAACATAGTGGTGACCAAGCACGACCCCTACTCGTCCGAGCGCGTGTTACCCTCGCTAGCTACAGCCGGGTACCATGTTACCGCGAGGAGGGACCTCAGTGCCGACTGTGAGGGACAGGTGTACTGTGGGTTGCCGCTGTTTAGGACCGGCTTCAGTAGATACCTGTAAGTATATTATTAACATAGTGGTGACCAAGCACGACCCCTACTCGTCCGAGCGCGTGTTACCCTCGCTAGCTACAGCCGGGTACCATGTTACCGCGAGGAGGGACCTCAGTGCCGACTGTGAGGGACAGGTGTACTGTGGGTTGCCGCTGTTTAGGACCGGCTTCAGTAGATACCTGTAAGTATATTATTAACATAGTGGTGACCAAGCACGACCCCTACTCGTCCGAGCGCGTGTTACCCTCGCTAGCTACAGCCGGGTACCATGTTACCGCGAGGAGGGACCTCAGTGCCGACTGTGAGGGACAGGTGTACTGTGGGTTGCCGCTGTTTAGGACCGGCTTCAGTAGATACCTGTAAGTATATTATTAACATAGTGGTGACCAAGCACGACCCCTACTCGTCCGAGCGCGTGTTACCCTCGCTAGCTACAGCCGGGTACCATGTTACCGCGAGGAGGGACCTCAGTGCCGACTGTGAGGGACAGGTGTACTGTGGGTTGCCGCTGTTTAGGACCGGCTTCAGTAGATACCTGTAAGTATATTATTAACATAGTGGTGACCAAGCACGACCCCTACTCGTCCGAGCGCGTGTTACCCTCGCTAGCTACAGCCGGGTACCATGTTACCGCGAGGAGGGACCTCAGTGCCGACTGTGAGGGACAGGTGTACTGTGGGTTGCCGCTGTTTAGGACCGGCTTCAGTAGATACCTGTAAGTATATTATTAACATAGTGGTGACCAAGCACGACCCCTACTCGTCCGAGCGCGTGTTACCCTCGCTAGCTACAGCCGGGTACCATGTTACCGCGAGGAGGGACCTCAGTGCCGACTGTGAGGGACAGGTGTACTGTGGGTTGCCGCTGTTTAGGACCGGCTTCAGTAGATACCTGTAAGTATATTATTAACATAGTGGTGACCAAGCACGACCCCTACTCGTCCGAGCGCGTGTTACCCTCGCTAGCTACAGCCGGGTACCATGTTACCGCGAGGAGGGACCTCAGTGCCGACTGTGAGGGACAGGTGTACTGTGGGTTGCCGCTGTTTAGGACCGGCTTCAGTAGATACCTGTAAGTATATTATTAACATAGTGGTGACCAAGCACGACCCCTACTCGTCCGAGCGCGTGTTACCCTCGCTAGCTACAGCCGGGTACCATGTTACCGCGAGGAGGGACCTCAGTGCCGACTGTGAGGGACAGGTGTACTGTGGGTTGCCGCTGTTTAGGACCGGCTTCAGTAGATACCTGTAAGTATATTATTAACATAGTGGTGACCAAGCACGACCCCTACTCGTCCGAGCGCGTGTTACCCTCGCTAGCTACAGCCGGGTACCATGTTACCGCGAGGAGGGACCTCAGTGCCGACTGTGAGGGACAGGTGTACTGTGGGTTGCCGCTGTTTAGGACCGGCTTCAGTAGATACCTGTAAGTATATTATTAACATAGTGGTGACCAAGCACGACCCCTACTCGTCCGAGCGCGTGTTACCCTCGCTAGCTACAGCCGGGTACCATGTTACCGCGAGGAGGGACCTCAGTGCCGACTGTGAGGGACAGGTGTACTGTGGGTTGCCGCTGTTTAGGACCGGCTTCAGTAGATACCTGTAAGTATATTATTAACATAGTGGTGACCAAGCACGACCCCTACTCGTCCGAGCGCGTGTTACCCTCGCTAGCTACAGCCGGGTACCATGTTACCGCGAGGAGGGACCTCAGTGCCGACTGTGAGGGACAGGTGTACTGTGGGTTGCCGCTGTTTAGGACCGGCTTCAGTAGATACCTGTAAGTATATCATATGCATTATTAACGCACGTGGTTGGCCACTAATTTACCCCTTATTTTTCTAAAATCGGGGCAAAAGTATTGAAAAGCTTTCCGAAACCGAAGGTATATAAAAATGACAGAAGTCAGGGTAAAGCTAGCCAGTCCAGTCCAGAATCCATTTTATAGCCATCTTCAATCGTATCCCGAAATCGGCCGCTCGGATGTTCAGGGGAAATCAAACTTAGATAAGCAGATAGGTAAATCAAAATCTTCGAAACCCTAGCGTTATTCTAAGAGAATATAATCTACATACAGAGTCTACAGGTTTTTCAAGTTTATTACAAGATGTTTCACTTTAATTGCTTTCCAAAAATCGACTTTAAATTCAAGCTTTCCAAACCATATTCCAAAATTCCTCCTTACATTTGTTCCAGGAGTAGCGCCATGTTCGTATACACGGGTCCGCCGACTCCGTTCGCGCCGCCCGCCTCTGTGACAGTGAGCACGCGAGTATGCACTGGGGACGAGTGCAGATACCGATTTGTTTTTACTGGTAAGTATTTACCAGTTACATCTATAATGCATGTTACGTATGCCTAGGAATCTCATCATTGCGGACACTAAGTATTCATAGACCTTGACGACGGTGCAATTACCTTGAAGCCGACGCACTTAGAAACTACACACATAGAAACTACGTAGCGTCAATATAGGAAGTTACTGACGATGCAATTTAATCTTGAAACCGATGCAGCCATGACGTCAAGAAATCAATCAATACCGAACCAATATTAACGAGCATTTTTTGTAAGAAGGCATTCCATATTCCTACTTCGATTAAGATTGATTTTCGTAGGCTAGTTAGTTGTAGTTAGTCTATTTAATTGTTGTAACCACTCCATGTCCTAACATCGGCTTTTTACATAATTTTAACATTTTAGGTTATTTAGTTGTAGTTACTAGTTGTAACCATTCCAAGTTCCCACCTCGACTTGGTATGACATTTGTAGGATAATTAATTGTAATTAACTTTATTAATTAAAGGTTTAGAGTCATTTCGTGTTTCTTTCCAATCCCTCGGCTGTGGTAAACGTAATTTGCATTTAATCGCTGGGTCCAAAAACATGTTTATACAAGAACTTCTCTTATAAAAATTTATCTCAATTAAATATTTTTTCTTTCTTTTCTTTTTCTATAAAAAGTAGGTTAGCACTAATGAAAACTTACCCCCATCAGTTTATATGACAGTTCATCAGTTTTGCCGATTGGATGTCCCATTGAGCACACGCCTTATAACTGGGTAGCGCACTAAACATTATTTTCATTTTCACAGCTCAATACCACCCATTTATTTGAGCTAGCAGCATTGGTCATCAGAAAATCGAGATTCAAAATATACGGCATATTATTGTTTGATTGTTACAAGTCTTCTACGCAATTTGAGTGTTAACTATAAAAAAGTTAATTACCATTTTACTTTGAAATGACAACAGCTGTAGTACCTAATCGTATTCAACCTTGATTTCATTCGACCATTACTTTAAACATTCCTTTTCCCCACAGGAAACCACCACAACATGATAACCCTGTGGCCTCGCGCTAACATCAACGTCACTAGCTGGTCGCTCAACACCACGCCTCGTGTGTGTCACGAGCAGCTCAACAGGCCGGTGTATGTGATATACCACTCCGCTGCGACTTACAACGAGTTTGGCGTTGAGTTTACTGTGGACGTTGCTTTTAAAGTGAGTATTTAGTAAGGTTTGTGGCCTCGCGCCAACATCAGTGACAAGTTGGTCACCACCACTCCGCTTCGACTTACAACGAGATAGGTGTTGAGTTTTCTGTGGATTTTTTTGTTACCATATTTTGTGAAATGGGTTTGTGACAGACTACGAAAGAGATAGCGAACGAACTAGACCGATTTCGGCAGAACTGGAAGAAGGAAGTGCGGGCTCGTTAAAGGTGAAGTGTGTGCCTTTGTCCACGAATGGGATAGAACAGGAAAAAAATCCGATTTAATCATGTGTTGGATAATACGGTTCCCTCCATGATAGTTGAGCTGAGTGGTGCCGATCCATGCGTCATGTTCGTGAACGGGCGCCATCAGCTGGCTTTGGTCATAACTTAGCTGCCATGGCCTGCTTTTAATTGCGTACTTATTGCATTTTTGAATTGTTTGTTTTACGTGCACGTATTTAACTACATACATGTATTTTTCCTAAAAGAATGATGTAACCGCATAATTGTAATTAAAACTGACGGAAAAGAGTGTCCATGGAGTTTCTTGCACATTCTTCTCCATTGAGACCTACTGATGCTTGCGAATGTGCAACTAGATTCATTTTTGGTTGACAATTCAAATGTACCTATAAGAGGTCATGTTGTTTTTTTTTTACAAAGCTGCAAAAAAATGCTTTGAATTTAGCTTTAGAAAGTTCTAGACTACAAAAAAAAATTGTTAGTTTGTTTGTTGTAATTGTTTGTTTGTATTGGTAGTTTGTTGTTATTGTTAGTTGTGTTCATCTAATGTAAAACCAATCGGTTAATTTCTTTTATTAACCAAATTATTAAAGGTTACTTAATAAATGAACCGACTTGGCTTAACATTCAATCTCATAACTTTTTACGGTAGAAGAACTGCGTTTCGAGGCTTGTATTTTGTTTACATAAGTTTTTGATATGATTAGTATTGCCCCAAAAAATCGAAAGTAACTATATTGCACAATCATAATTTTGAGAGAGCCAACGGCCCAATAAACGACAACCAATAATTTGATCACTCAAGAAACATTAATAAAAATAAGCCTTCTTTATTTTCAGGTCCCAACCTCCCTCCAATCACAAGCAATAGTGGATCTCTCTCACCACTCGCACAAGATCCACCACCCTGAAGACTTCACAGCTGAATACAGCACGATACTGAACGCGATGCCGTCCTACTTCAACGTGGCTACCTTCCTTAGCTTCCGACATGATTATGTGTTCTAGTGAACTGTGAGAGTATTTAGGTGTAAATAGTGTATGAAATCAAGCAAGCTGTAGCGACATCTATGCTCGCTACACACGAACAAATGACCTGACGTCACAAAATCTTGCATAGCGCAGTTTTCAGCGCGATTGGAACATTTATACAACAGTACGACAATAACCAGGGGGTGTCAACTCTAAACGTCGAATCAATGATATACCTTTAAGGGCCATTTCAAGTGTTGCTAGAGTAAAAATAATAATTTGGGACTAATGCACGAGACTAAGAAATTAAGTTTCAAGAAAAAAAAAAAACCTAGTCATAATACTAATGTCAATGATGACGTTGACGTGTGTGCAATTTGGTTCGTAAACAATTTATATAATTTTCGCCGCCGTTACTGCCCGTATGAATAGCCCAATGATAAACGCGGTGGCCGACCACGCCAAGGTTGCGGGTTCAACTCCCAGCTATGGATGGGTACTTTTTATGTTTTCGTTTCGGTGTGGTGTTCTGGAGTGCTACTAGATGGCGCGCAGCAAAACTGTTTTATATTTTTTGTATGAAGTCGATATCGAAAGAGAAAAGTCTCTAGAGTAAATTATATTCTGAGACAATAACCGTTGGGCAGTAGCCCGGATCAGACACAACACCCGTCTGGTCGGAGGATCCTCAATGGAGGTTGCGGGCTTTTACACACTGTTCTACCAACTATAATTGGTTCGGCCAGTATAACCGGATGCACAACCTTCACAACCCAGTAACTGGGTAATATGAGACCCCTTGCCAAGTCAAATTTTCTGGCTTCTGATATAGTTCATAAAATCGTTGTATCATTTATAAGAGAACTAGCTTCTGCCAGCGGCTCCGCCCGCGTGAAATTCAAAAATTATCCTGAGGGAACATATTCCTGGGATCCTATGTGCTATTCCTGACTATAATCTATCTCTGTGTCAAATTCCATCCAGATCCGTCCAGCCGTATGAGCGTAAAGAAGTAACAAACATACAAACACACACTCACAAACTGTCGCCTTTAAAATATTAATGTGATTGTATGAAAACAAATAAGGCAACAAAGAGAAACGAGCATTATAGCTGTGATTGGTTGAATAAACTGTCAGCAGCCAATCGCATCACTGGACTTACGTCTAGCTTGTATGCCATTATGCTATAATAACTTCTGATTAGTGAATGTCACAATGGCATGCAAGCTACTTGCATAGTCTTAAGCAAGTTACTGTTGGCAAGTGTATTTACGGCCAAAGTAAATCGACACAGAGTAGAAGCGAAGCGACAGGTTGGTTTGAACCTTAGGCCCACTTGAACCAAAAAAAATACTCAAAGTTGCTAGCACGAGATCAAATTGCAATTAATTATGTCATAAATAATTGGCCGTGTTAGCTATTAACTCGGCCTTAAGTTTTAACGTGTCAATAATTCTGTTCCCAGTGTATGAGACTTACAAAGGAGTATAATATATTGTACCTACTTACTGATAAAGTGTGTGTGTTAAACTATACTTCATAAAAGATAGCTTGATCTCTGCGACATATGTCGCAGATATCAAGCTATCTTTTATGAGGTATAGGAAAAGGGATAGTCCAACTTTAGGTTGTAAATTGCATTGCTCAATATTATTGAATGAATCGAGAATGTATTTAGTGTTAATAATTTATTTTTAGGTTTATTTGTTAAGTTGACATGTGAATAAAATATTTGTTTTTCTAAAACGATTTTTATTCCACAATCACCTTGTGAATTTGGTATTGGTACCATATTTTACCTCCTAAGGGTAACACACCACGCGGGCCCAGTGCGGATCGGTAGATCACCACAAAAATTCTAAGATAGTGACATGTCTTAGAATTTTGGTTCAAGGATATGCCGGTTTCCACACGATGTTTTCTTTCACCGTTTTGAGAGCAGTAGTTACTTACATGACATTAAGTATTTCTTCAGACGAGGTAAAGAAAGTTGTCGTCTTTAAACTCATTTGAATCGTCCTGATAATAACATGTATTATGCATATGCATAGTTGACTAGGGTCCAATGATGAAAAGCAGGAATGTAAATTTTATTAAGTCTTTCGTCGCCGACTTATGCGACACCGCTCCGACCCGGCAAAATACAATGTTCATTGAAATGTGAGCTTCATGGCTTCCTCTGTAGACATACTTTACATTATGTCCGTGACTACCGCAGGACCCCGACAGCAACCGCTTCCATATTTGGTAAATAATTACTACTCTATTGGTACCAATTAGTACCCGAACAACAAAATTGGTACCTTAGTAGTTTTCGAGAAAATCGACTTTGAAGGTGGTCCTGCGGTAGTCACGCTCCATTCAGCAGGACCACCATGAGCGCCGAAAACGGGGGCATGCTACAGCTATTCTAAGTATACAAATAATTACTACCCATAAATGTGATCCATTTCGTAAAAAAAACAGAACTGAATCATTTTTATTTATCGAGAAATCAACGATGATAACTTTCGCTCGCTCGTTCAGCAGGACCACGACTTTGAATGTTGATTCCAAGTTGGAGGAGCCTGCGACTTTCCTCAAACCTACATAGAAAATTACTACCCTGCAAGATAAAATTGATACCCAGAATTCACAACTAGTACTCCAGTAGTTTACGAGATATACCATGCCATTGGTGGGGTGGCGGTAGTCACGGTGTTAAATTTTCATTTCAAGATTTCCCTATTAAAAACTTAGTGAATTCTGCCCAAATGTATACAAAAATTACTACTCCTACAGAAGATAAAGCGACCAAAAATTCAGATACCTAAGTGTTGTATTTTAAGAGAAATAAGCTTTCATTACTTTTCCATACTAAATCTTCGCGTATAACCCGACCATATTAAGTTGTCAATGGTATTGAGCAGTACACTCGTGCACAAAAGTTTATGGATGTCGTTATAGTAATAACAACAGTTCACAATCTATAATTTTTATACAAAATGTGTACCTAGGCACTTAGCAAGAAAAAAAATACATTTCGTTACCCATGACCTATAATACCTTTGTTAATGCCGTGGGTAGGTAGGTACTCTAATAATTATTTTTCTGTATTGTAAGTACCTATACCTTCTATTAATACCATTAAAAAGCGATAGGTTTTTCGTATTTATTTCTTTTCTACTAATTTACCTTTGCTGCAAGCCTAAGTACCTACGTATTAAAAACCTAATTTACTGCAGTAACAGTATGTTGCTAATAACGTAAGTATAAAAGGATTACATAAGTAATAGGTATGTATTTTTACAGTACCAGAAGTCGATTGTATATTGTTGATTTGTATCAAATTTGCACTGACATTTCCTGTGGACCTTGGATGTATTTAATACTCACATTGTTAGATCTAGGTTATGAATTAGTAATATTTTTTTTTATAAATCGAATAAGTTTTATTATGACACAGAACACAGATCGATAACAATTTGTAAAATCAGTCAAATTTTAAATATTTAAAAATCAATTTATTATTCTAAATTGGACTAATACCATATAAAACTGGAACTATGTTATTTATCTAGCAAATAGGTTCGATAAAACAAAATGAGAAAAGCATCTATATTCATGCAGTTACAAAAATTTAAGAATAGAATGAATATTAGTTTTATCATTCTTAAAACTATTTCAAAATAACAGATTATTAATATGGCATGCTCACAAGTTATGTACACCTTATGTACTTTTAAGTTATCTTGGTATTGAAATACCGAGATAACTTAAAAGTACATAGGGTTAATGACAACAGTAGGTAATCATTTACAATTTATCTCTTAAAAATGAAAACGTGATGATACTTATTTTTATAATTAAGAAAGTAGGTACTTTCATGAACATCATGAATATCTTTATAAAAACAACCAATAAAAATAAAAGGAAATATGTATACGCGAAATGTAAACATAAAATAATCTCAAATATAATTACCTAACATTAATAGACATAATTCAAGTTATTAAAAATAAAAGGTTGTAGATTTCTAGATAACCCCGAGTTTCTCAGTTCTAAATTAGACTTTAGATGATTTTACTCTAATCCAAGTTTAATCTAAAAATAACAATCAGATATTTGAAATACGTACTTGTAAGTACATAATAATTATTTTAAGTTTTAATAAATATGGTTATTGTTATTACATGCAGGTTATCTAGATATACTTACATAAGTTTAGTAAAAAAAACTTGAGTCAAGACGCGTTCAAACGGAGATCAACTGGCTTTATGTTATACTTCACACAAAGTAATCATGTATATTCATATTACAGGGCTCATTTTAAGTTCTACTCAGTTAAAATATCAAACAGCGACGACGATTTTTCAATCGTCGATTTTCTTCACATAATTTTGAATCTCATTCTATCTTGTCTATGGTCCAAAACTTTTTTATGGGTTAGCGCGCATGTTTTTTTTTTATTAATTATATACGGGCATTGGCATACCATGAGCCCAACAATCACACAGTAAATTCAATTATTTATGACCATAGATAGAAGTCTTTCAGTTGGATACGAAGATGGGTTTTAACATTCTTTAATATGCATTAGAATGCGGATGTAACAGATTCTAATAAACTCATAGAATTTAAAAAAAAGTTTATTTTTAGGGTTAATTAGCAATCGAAACTTACAGAAATATTTCGATTTTAATGTTATTATAGGTTGATTTAGATATTTTAAATATATGTGCTTGTGTAACATATTAGGTAGTACCTACTCATTGATTTGAAAACGCATATTGTCCAAAATATGCGTGATGTGCCCTTTGCAACGCTTAATATTCAAATATAAAGGCACCTATTACTTATGTAATCATTTTATACTTACGCTATTAGCAACATATTGTTACTGCAGTAAATTAGGTTTTTAATACGTAGGTACTTAAGCTTGCAGCAATGGTAAATTAGTAGGAAAGAAATAAATAAGAAATACCTATCGCTCTTTAATGGTATTCATATAAAAACACAGAAGGTAAGTACTTACAATACAGAAAAATAATTATTAGAGTACCTACCTACCCACGGCATTAACAAAGGTAATAAAGGCCATGGGTAACAATTTTTTTTTTTTTTTTTATGTGCCTAGGTACACATTTTGTATAAAAATTATAGATTGTGAACTGTTGTTTTTACTAAAACGACATCCATAAACTTTTTTGCACGAGTGTACTGCTCAATACCATTGACAACTTAATATGGTCGGGTTATACGCGAAGATTTAGTATGGAAAAGTAGTGAAAGATAATTTCTCATAAAATACAACACTTAGGTATCTGAATTTTTGGTCGCTTTATCTTCTGTAGGAGTAGTAATTTTTGTATACATTTGGGCAGAATTCACTTAGTTTTTAATAGGGAAATCTTGAAATGAAAATTTAACACCGTGACTACCGCCACCCCACCAATGGCATGGTATATCTCGTAAACTACTGGAGTACTAGTTGTGAATTCTGGGTATCAATTTTATCTTGCAGGGTAGTAATTTTCTATGTAGGTTTGAGGAAAGTCGCAGGCTCCTCCAACTTGGAATCAACATTCAAAGTCGTGGTCCTGCTGAACGAGCGAGCGAAAGTTATCATCGTTGATTTCTCGATAAATAAAAATGATTCAGTTCTGTTTTTTTTACGAAATGGATCACATTTATGGGTAGTAATTATTTGTATACTTAGAATAGCTGTAGCATGCCCCCGTTTTCGGCGCTCATGGTGGTCCTGCTGAATGGAGCGTGACTACCGCAGGACCACCTTCAAAGTCGATTTTCTCGAAAACTACTAAGGTACCAATTTTGTTGTTCGGGTACTAATTGGTACCAATAGAGTAGTAATTATTTACCAAATATGGAAGCGGTTGCTGTCGGGGTCCTGCGATAGTCACGGACATCTTTACATTGACAACACATTAAATTAGCAGACACCGCTATCGTAACACCCCATAGAGACGTCAAGTCTCGCTTCAAGTGGGCGGCCTGCGCGCTCTACGCACGCAGACTGCTCGCTAGAAGCACGTTGCTACCAGGGAGCATGACGTCCTTTTACGAAGGAAGGCGAAAGCGGTCGGCGCGGCGACAGACAGTTGACTGCTAGCTGTAGGCGCGTAGACAGCTGGTTGCCTGCTAGCTGTCGGAGCGGGACAGTGAGCAGTCATCTCCGTTGGACCCAGTATATAATAGTAATCTTTGGTCATGTGAATGAGATATGACCTTTACTCTTAGAAACACTATACCCGGTGATTGGTGACTGAAGCTCTACTGGAATGACACCTGGAGATTTTTGGCATCTTAGATATAGCAAGAACACTATTTTTATTTAATTTATGAAATCTTCAAGCAATGTAGGTATGGAAAACTTATTTTTCATCCATTCCTAGTAGTACCTATACCTAGCCATCGTTTCCGAGCTCATTCGAATCGTTCTGATAGGTATAATTATTCATTGTAGTTGGTAACGAGGATCTCATGATGGAGAGCAGAAAGATGGCTAGAGGATATTTTAGTTAGCTGTGGTTAGGCTCTTGTATATCGACCGTATTTGGGCTCATTCAAATCGTTCTGATAGGTGTTATTCATTTTAATTGGTAATAAGCGTCTGGTTGGGTATAAGGGTATTAATTTAAATAAAATACATAATTTGAAAACCACGTAATTTATTTTAAAAAATCAGTCTTTGTATGCTCGAAATATATTCCGGGGAATAAATTTCAAGCGTTTCGCAGTCCGCATCACAAATAAAATTCAAAAATAACAAGAAACCATGCATTCACTTTTCAAATTGTAAAAACTTTACAAAGATGGCAAGATATCTATTAAAAAGACAACTGTGAACTTGAAAAAAAAATATACTTAACTTGCCATTGATTCATTGAATTTCTTTAGATTCCTTCATGTACAATTATTGTTTTATCACTCATTTTTTTCATAATTATATCATTTAAATGAGTGAAAAAAAATTACTGATTCTATAACATTTAGAGACCTTCCTGAGTTCGACGCGATTCGATATAATATATCACAACGATAGATGATTTTTTCTAAGCGACATTGCAAGTACCTTCACATGGACGCAGTGCAATGCCATTCGACCGATTTGCACTTGAAATTTGCGTAGAATATTCATATATTTCGCCTATCAGGAAGGTCTTTTACTTTCAGAAAGTGCTACATAAATTTTTCACATAAAATATTACAAAATCAGTATTCATTATTTATCTTAAAACTAATCTTATTAAATACAGGGTAAAACAATGATACAAAAGAAAATCAAACACTCATCAACTATACTCCTCCAATATTTATTTCCTGAGATCGGTATAAAAGTTATCACATTATTTAGAAGAAATGGTATTTTGTACAAAATAATTAAACAACGGTTCACATCTAGCGTATTTTATTTGCATTTTTAACAATATAAGTATCGCAATGCGAAAAATATTGCTTTCAACGAGGCTGCCTTGAAATGAGTCTACTTTTTATCGAAGCGTTAGAAAACTATATTAGGAACAGATAAAATAGTTTATAAGGTTCCCTGAAAGTACTGTTCCGATTCTCTAAACGGCGAGAAATCTATCCCAACATGGCTGCAAGCCGACCCTCACATGGTAAGCAAAAAGCTACTTTTTATGCTGGAAAATACCCGGTTCTTAGTTCTCTAGTAGAAAATAAATTAATTTTTACAGTAAAGGATCATCAACTAAGTAACCAAATGATTGGTTTTGGTGTGTAGTTTCATAAAATAAAGCGATTCAAACAACAAAATAACCTAATTTGCAAATCTCTATAGCATTGAGGTTTGCTGTTAGGAAATCCAATTAAGTTTAAATTCGCGTTTGTACATAAGCTGTCCTATTGTATGTTTTTTATTTAATAAATAATACTTCAGTCCTTCCAATAAATTGCCTTTTAAAGAGCGTTTTCAATATGTGCTTAAAACTTTTAAAACCACTGACTTCAAGGCAGCCTCGAACAAAGCAACAAGTTATAATCTCTACAAGTCTACATACTAAAAATATATCTTGCCACATCTAAACGCTAATATGACAAACTTAAGTTATAACGTTTTATATAGTTTAAAAGAGAGTTATATTTAGATCGAAGTGGATAAAAAGGTTCAACAGAGCGTAGAAGATTGTAGAATTTTGTATACTAAGTTTTTTTATTACTGTAACATTTTTTATTAGAATAAAAACAACACTAGATTTTTTGTGATAAATATTCAGACCAAGCTTGCAAGTAATTTCTATAGTTTTTAAAATAAATGCAATGATGCAACAAAGGTGTTTTAAGCACCTATAACCATTACTCAGATTTCAAGGTTTTATTTTAACAAAAAATAAAGTTAAATTTAAATTGTTTTTAAACTTCTACATGAAGCAGAGTTGATTCTTAATGCTTATAAAAATATGCATAAATGTCACGTAAACATAATAAATGTTTTATTTTGACAAAAATATTAGATTTTCAATGTTATTTTAAATTAATCCACTGACTGATGCAGTGTACCAACTGAAATCTTATTATATTTTATTTTATGTAAAATTAGACGCATGCAGAACGATTACTGCCTCCGGTACAGGATAAAATATAAGTTGGTATCTATGAATTATTTTAATATAGAAATAATCTGCGTGAATACAAGGTCTGTTTCGAAGTAATTTCTATATAAGTTAGTTTAAGTAAAGCAAAACTTCTGCATATACTTTTGATTCACTTTTGCAACAAAAACAAAAAAGAGACTATTTCTAGCCAGCAACATAATAACTAAGAAAAACCTTGAACTACCTAATCATAGACTAAAAAGATATATTATTGATACACTTTTTGCATAATTTTGACACTGAACCCATGTTGCAGCTATAAACAATTTCTCCTAAGTTACATAATAATAATTAGGTAAGATACAGTTCTGACCACATTATGTCCAATTTTAAAAGCGCAATTTCTCATAAGCATGGCTTTAATATTAAATATTCTAGTTAGTCTATTGCTAGTTCTATAAGTGCATTACAAATTTGAGTTGTGTTACAAGTAGACAAAACATTATAATCATGTTAAAAAGTAGGTACAGTAAGAGCAACTTTTAACAACAAAAAAAAGTATTTTTTGAAAGTACAATTTCAATATACGACATATTACAAACCTTTTAGAAACCGTGTTATATGTCTAATCATAAACAAACTAAACATTGCTAAAACTAAGAAATTCGGCTTCATTTTGACTACAGATTTTTATATAATTTTATCAAGCATTTTCAACCATACCTTATGCTACAATCAGTTGACATTATGTTTTGTTTGATTATTAGATAAAACTTTTTTGGTGCAAAAAAAGTTATCGAGTAATAGGTACATTAAAGATTACCTTTAAAAGGATCATTATAAAACCCTTTACAATAATCAGACACAGTACAAATCTTGACAAAAAAAATACAAAATCTTTAGGTTACATTTTTACGACGTTGTTCAACGTTGACGTTTATGAACGTCAGTAGCGACAGCAAGGTTAACAAAGTAAATAATGTTATTCTATTATATTATATAATAGGTTAATGTTTATGTAATATAGGATATAGTAATAAGATGCGTATTATGTGAAGTTTCTAAATAAAAAATATAAAGATACATCGTTAGTTTAACACTCAGGTTTGAAATAATTTCAGAATCAATTAAGTTTTATTCTAGCTATGTTTATATTTTAAACAAACATTTTTCAAAATAAAGACAGAAGTAGTTTTTTTTTAAGTTTAAAGAAAAGGGACATAAAAAAACATTCATAGAAGTTCCAAGGAATTAAGAACTAAACCTAAGTATCTAAACAAAAACATATTACTATTATTTTTAGTAGTTTCTGTACGGCTACTATTATTCAGGAGGTAACGGAAAGGTCAGATCTTATTTTAAAAACCTCTTCTGCCTAAAAATTATCATTTTTCTCTACTGAAGTCAAAGACAACACTCAAAAAAAAATTATCTCCCTTACAAATTTACGTCAGTTGATGACAATTTTTTATGGATAATCCATTTTTTTTTTTGGAATTATGTATGACTGCCTTGGAGAAGTTTGTTCATTTACATGAACAGAAGCCGTTTTTTAAATAAAACCACACCTATCCGCTACTTCCTATATATTATTGAAATTTTTGGACCATATTGTGATGTGCAATTACTTTCCTAATCTTACAAGCAATTATTACTTTAAAGACATACAAATTCGATCTCTACCTTTGAACCACAAAAAATTACCTTTTTTAATGCCTACATTTAAATAATCACGACACCCAGATTTTCTGTTTCATTTCAAGTTCAGTACGTGTCAAACTTTACCATGTTGCTAAAATTGGAAAAGATTTCACGCTAAAGTAGTAGTTAGACAATTTCTTAACTTTCAATTCTTGATTCAGAAACCGGTGGTAAGCCAGCTATTATTTCTTTAACTAAAGCATATTAATTTTAATGTGATATTGGCGATGATTTTTGTTTCCAAAAAGCAAAATTTCTAGGCATTTTTCTACATGAGAAGTGTATAAGAACTGTACAATTAATGCTAATGTACAAATTGTAAACATTTTAGGGCACCAAATTAAAGACTTAACTAAAGCTATTTGATAGAACATAAGATTTTTAGTGCCAGTGTAATTTTATACTTATTTTTATTGCAATAAAATACAAATTATGATTGAAATTTTTTTTCGAAGCTCGATGCAATTTTTCGAGCGAATCTGTACTTTATTTCAACCAAACAAGTTCTTTTTTAGACTGATAAACATAAAATGATCTGCCTTTACAGCCGGTTCTAAACCTAATATATTTTACACAACAATATCAAATAATTGTTACATACTATCTAATAAAAGGTGTCCAATCTTAACAAAACCGTATTAATTTGTAACCCAATCAATTAAAAGTATAAAAACAACTTATTTTCTAGTAACCTACTTGCATCTAGTTACATTTCTATAATATGTGGGTAGAACATATCTGAAGTAATCGTACTTTACTGCCTTATATAATACGCCAATATAGCAGTTTTGGTCATAAAACGCGAGAGTGAGATGGCACGAAAAAATATCGCCTTATCACACGTTTTATGACCCCGACTGCCATAAAATGACAATACACTGTATCTGAGTATTTTACAGAAATCGCAATTTTCTGTTTTTAGAACTAACGATTTTAGAAATACTGAATTATATTCGTACCCTCTTACTAAACGCAGAATAAAGTTATACCAGGTATAAACCTATGAAAATGTATGGGTATACCTTTGTTATACCTGGAATAACTTTATTCCGTGTTTATTAGTAAGAGGGGTAGTGTTTTCCAGAAAATTTAAGTTTTTTTTTTAAATTTTTGATGCCTTCCCATGAACATTACACATGTATAATATGACATTACATTGTATCTCAAGATACAGTGTATTGTCATTTCACGGCAGCATGGGTCTTGGCGTGTATTATAGAACATCTTAAAACGTGTATTATTCGCATTTTTGTATTCAGCGCAACGTGACGGATAATCGGCTGGCGGCAACCATCTTGTTATTAAATTTCTTCTTGAAGTTTTCAGCAGCTACCGTCGTTTTAAACGTAATCTTCGCTGAACGCTCTTCTTTGTCGAGTATTAAATTCTGGAACATGAATCCGTGTGTTTTTGTTTCAAATTTTCACGTTTTTTACTTAGAATTTTTTTTAACACTAATTTTAGGTACAAAGCTGTTAATAATATGAAAAATGTTAAGTAATTTATACATGGCAATACAAAAAACACATGTTATACCAAAATAAAGATTACAATAATTACTTATATTATACAGAAATATTGCTGCAAAAAAATGTTTAAAACTTAAAGACTAAAACAATTATCAGTCTATAATACAAAATTAAAATTATGTTAAAACAATCACTTAACACTTTTCCTATTTTTAATTATAATACAATTTTAATACATACACTTTATCTACCTTTTCTGTTTCAAACATTAGAATTGTACATCTATAGCTAAAATATAAATAATTAGCACACCTGATTCTTTGGAACACTGTTAAAACATTTAAAAAAATAGTGTGGCTAACTTACACAGGGTATAATATATAAGACTGAGTTTAGCAGATTTAAACTTAATATACACACAAATAAAGTAACATTTTAACTATGAATGGCTCATAATAAAATGTATCATATCAAAATTGTATTATTAATATAAAACATTATAAAGAACATGCAATTATATTTAAAATTAAAATAAATATTCAAACACGTGTTAAAAAAATAAGATTAAAATATCATTTACATATTCATGATCATTTTTGAACATATTGTAGATCATGTAAAAATGGCCCTTGTAAAACAATCAATAAAATCCAAACTTCACAAAACGAATCAAATCAAATCAATCGTCGAAAAATCATTCATTTTCAGTCATGACATGAATCAAGAATTCATGATACAAAGTGTTCCCATATTAAAATATTTACCGGTTCACAATAGCAATATTGTCTATTGGTTGACTAAACAATGGGTGGATGACAATATTACAATGGGTGATTCGAACGACCCTTGGGGCTACATCAAATTGTAGTGAAGTTTAGCTAAAATTAATCCTTAACCAAAAACAAAGGGTATTTTAACCCAATAACATCACTACGTATATTCGACAGAAATTTCTCGCCAATACATTGCATAATTGGCACAATATGATTAAAAAAATATACGTCTTATCGAAGACAATTTTATATTTATAAATAAAGCTAATACTGTATTTGCCACTTAAGTAAAACATAACATTATAAAAAATTCATCTATTACAAGATTGGATACTTTAACCAATAATTTAATAACAGTTTTCTATATTTGAATAACAAATGGAGTGTTAGCTCAGAAAAATCAAATATGCAGGCTTACTAATCTTTTAGACAGTTCTTTTATGCCAATAATAATAAATAAGATATTTAATTCGAGGTCAATTTAATATAAATATTTGTCAATTTGGAGAGTGTAATATAATTTTAGCTTTCCCAGCATCCAAAGCCGCCAGAATATTATATAAGTTAGTTAATTTAGGGATTAAGCGTAGATGTTAAGTTTTACATGTAACAATGGTTTCCTATGAGGGTGACATGTTCATGTTATGTGATCAAACCCTCGTTAATAAAAAAAAGATTCAAAATAAAAAATACTCTTTATTTTATTTAGGTGATATCTGACACTTGCGACAAATTAAATATTTTTAATTTTACTCTCAATGGGAGTTTTTTAATGTACTCATGTAAGTGACAATTCCCATTAGGACTAAAGATACTTGTATTTTTTAAAACGAACTATTTATTGAATTACTTTCATGTAAGTGACAATTCCCATTAGGACTAAAGATAATTGTATTTTTTAAACCGAACTATTTATTGAATTACTTTCATGTAAGTGACAATTCCCATTAGGAATAAAGAAAATTGTATTTTTTAAACCGGACTATTTATTGAATTACTTTCATGTAAGTGACAATTCCCATTAGGAATAAAGATAATTGTATTTTTTAAACCGAACTATTTATTGAATTACTTTCATGTAAGTGACAATTCCCATTAGGAATAAAGATAATTGTATTTTTTAAACCGAACTATTTATTGAATTACTTTCATGTAAGTGACAATTCCCATTAGGAATAAAGATAATTGTATTTTTTAAACCGAACTATTTATTGAATTACTTTCATGTAAGTGACAATTCCCATTAGGAATAAAGATAATCGTATTTTTTAAACCGAACTATTTATTGAATTACTTTCATGTAAGTGACAATTCCCATTAGGAATAAAGACATTTTATAGACCGAACTATTAATTGAATCACTTTCATGTAAGTGAAAATTCCCAATAGAAATAAATATATAAGATATTTTATAACCAAACTATTTATTGAATCACTGAATCGTTTCTTAGGAATGTCTTAATAGAAAAAGGAAGATTGAACTAGCTTAGCAAGCCATTTGCTTCGGTAGTAATTAACTTCTCACTTACAATCCCAATAAAAAACATTAGTTCAACACAATGCTCATTCTGTTTCATTGAAATTTCCTAAGTCATTTCACCAATTTTCAAAAAGTAATTAATAAACCTGCATATAAAGAAATAATAATATCATATCAAAAGTCTGTGTTCTACAGTGTATATCTAAGAAATAAGTAAATATGTAAAAATAAATAAATATCACACATTAATATCACAGTGAGTATATAATCAACATCACAGGTTTAGTGGTTCGAATGTATAAAACAAAAAAATAAGATTAGATTAACGCAGACTACTTTTTTGACATAACTTTTTGACTATATCACAGATAATATAATTCTAGCATACATATGCCTCATTCCATACAAAGAAACCGTGCTTATTTTACAATGATTATTTTTCTAAGAACATCGATCGCGCTCGGTTCCGTTCCAAGGATATATATGGTGTTGCAGCGACTTGCAAGTAAAAGGCTTTACTTGGTTCGTGAATACTTTTTTTTTTAATATAGCGACAATTTGTTTAGTAGTTGCACGTTTTTACAGTTGCATTGTACCAATATGTGTTACAAAACAAATTTAATACTGCGCCATCTATTAGCATCAGTTTTAAATGATCCATTTAAATAATCTTTGAAATGTGAATTAAGAGCCCAACATTGCTTAATTATGCGCTTAGGAGAGTTAATTAAACAAGAACATATTTTTTTTTATGATCGTCTCTAGAAAATATTCAAAACTCAATAACAATTCGAAGCTTATCACGCCATCTATTGCAATTTATTCGAACCAAATTTCTATCTTGGCGTTGGGTGCCCATGACTATATCATATCTTTCATAATCATGTTCACTCATTTAAATTTTAGTACCTACCCTAAAACACATACTGTATTTTACGCGTTTAATGTATATCTCATACCAAACATTTTATAAGAGAAAATACACCAAACTATTTCAGTCTTACTGCTTGTAAATGTATTGACGTATATAAACGTCATTGGCGTTTTAATGTGAAATTAGTGAAATGCATTTTTCAAACACTAGCTAACTAACACTACAATATTGTATATGTCTGATACCAAACTTGTATAAATTTTTTTCACGTTGTTCATTCAAACCAATTTACAGAAAAATATATCCTTTACTAGCTTGACCCTCGCGGCTTCGCGCCCGTCAACTGGCTATTTACCTACCTACCTAGCCTACCCTACCTCCCTCCTCACATATGTGAATTTATTAATGTATATGTACTCATGTACCTAAATATTGTAAAAATCTTTTTTTTTTTTAAAAAGAGTAAGTATGGAGTTTCTTGTGCATTCTTCTCCATAACAAGCTACTTTCCGAATGCACGGTAGAATCATTTTTTTTTTAAAAGAGTAAGTATGGAGTTTCTTGTGCATTCTTCTCCATAACAAGCTACTTTCCGAATGCACGGTAGAATCAACTTTTATTCCATGTAAATTTAAAAAGTATGGAGTTTCTTGTGCATTCTTCTCCATAACTAGCTACTTTCCGAATGCACGGTAGAATCAACTTGTATTCCATTTAAATTTAAATTGTGACATTCAAAAGTGCCGCTTGGTGGCCCAGTTTAAATAAATCTTTTGTCTTTTGTCTTTTACCCACCTACCATACCTAACGACCAATTTGTTAAACTATTTATTCAAATAAGAATTAATACTACCGACATACGAATGTAACCAATTTTTGTTATACCGGGATCTAATTAAAATTTAGAACATAAAAGCTGCTATTGTGACTAAACTATGATAGTTATATTCTCTCACAGACTTTTTTGTAGGTAATAATGAGTACTTTAATCATGCTCTACATAATTTGTATATATCATCAATAATTTTCTCAGCGCACGCCAAAGAATAATTTTATAGGCAAAATTACTTTGGGTTATATTATTGCAATTTTCATAAGGATCTCTTTTTTTAAATAAATTATAGCATATGACACTCAAGAATAATGTAGCTAATTGCAATCACTAACCACAGATAATATACTACTAGCATACAGATGCCTCATTCTTCTAAATGTGAATTATGATCCAATATTCCACTATTTTGCGCTTAGGAGTTGAATAAACAAGAACATACAGATTTTATGATGAATGCAAGAAAATGTTAATTTTACACACAATTCAATAACAAATCGATGCATATCGCGCCATCTAGTGACATTTATTTGAACCAAATTTTCTTTCTTCGCTTGGGGTCCCGAGCACTAGCTTAACAAAACAAAAAGCGTTACCAATTTGGTATAATATGAAATTTGAAGGCGAGTTATTTTACGCTTTCTAGACTCATATCTGAGATTATATTAAAACAATGTCTTTGATTTTATTTATTTCTTAATTTGTCACTTTCGCCCTACATAAGCTTATTGCTAACAATATATCCTAAGCCTATTTTACTAAATACTTTGTATTTTTTGACTAGATTAACTCCTTGTAGTGTATCTCACTCGCTCGCAAGTTCGCTTAGTCATCCCCACTTTCCCCCACACAGACAGACACAATCTCGTGCGCACCGCGTCATTATTACGAGAGCCGTTTGCGAGAGTAGACGTTGAAGTGTGGTCACTTAGTGCGTGTGCGAGCCTGTGAATTACCCTATATAGAACCGGTGACTACACTCGCAATACGTTTGTTGTACCTGGTAACTGAGTTTTGATTTATTTTACCAATATTCGTGCTATTGGAATGTCCTAAAGTGAACGCTTTAGTTTGAAGATGATGATACAAAAATTTACGTCACAATTAATTTGATAAAACTATCCAAAACGCTTTTTCCCTACCACATAAACCGACCATTCGAACCACCAACCTTAAAAAGAAATCAAGACAATCCAAAAAAACCCTAAAACGAATCATTACCTGTACTTCACTGCCGGCCAAAGTCTTCAACCGCGTATCAGTCATTCCATGGGGTAAGTTCGCTACCGTTGCGATACTCCCCGAGTCTTCTAACAGGGAATCTTCGTCTATCTCCGAATCACTTTCAAATTGGATTTGTGGTTCATCTTTTTTTATTACAATTCTGGTGTTTTCTGTACCGATTGCCGTTCTTACCGCCCTGCTGAAGATACCAGGGTTGGGTTTCGACGGGTCGGTTTTGACCTCTATGCGAGAGAAGACTGAGGAAGATTTCTCTTTGGGAGCGGTCTTTCGTTGTAGAATTACGCGTCTGTTTGTGAACGCTGCAGCTTTTTTCTCTTCTTCCTTCGCCTTTTCGGCTTGCTGGTGACAAAATTATAGAAATTTTAAGTGAGATAACAAAATGTTTAAATTTATAAGTTAAATGCCACAGACATGATGGGTATCGATATTTAATTATTACAGAACAAAATTCTACTCTTGCTTTCAGCTCTCATAACTAACTTTTTGTAACCGATTTCCCAAAAAGGAGGAGCTATTTTTTGATGTATTTTACGATTTGTCCCTCAATTGTAGACCGATTTTGAAAATTATTGTTGATATTTAAAGGGGTATGCTCTCGAGGAGGCCCCACTGTCGAAGTCTCAAGTCAGAATCTGATGAGGGTATGCCATGGAAATCAGGGGCGCTCCTCAAATATTATAAGCAAAGTCCCAAGTCAGAACCTGATGAGGGTATGCCATGGAAATCAGGGGCACTCCTCAAATATTATAGGCAAAGTCCCAAGTCAGAACCTGATGAGGGTATGCCTTGGAAATCGGGGGAACTCCCCAAATATTATAGGCAGTCCCAAGTCAGAACCTAATGAGGGTATGCCATGGAAATCAGGGGCACTCCTCAAATATTATAGGTAAAGTCCCAAGTCAGAACCTGATGAGGGTAAGCCTTGGAAATCGGGGGCACTCCCCAAATATTATAGGCAGTCCCAAGTCAGAACCTAATGAGGGTACGCCATGGAAATCAGGGGCACTCCTCAAATATTATAGGCAAAGTCCCAAGTCAGAACCTGATGAGGGTATGCCTTGGAAATCGGGGGAACTCTTCAAATATTAAAGGCGATTTTAGATTATTATAATTAATATTATTTATTATAATAAAAAAGTTGAAATTAGACACTAATGTCAAAGTCAAAATAAATTAGCACGCGAAACGCCGCAGACGTAATAGATAAGTGATATTTAAAGACTATAAAACAAAAAGTGTGTAAAGATCTTAGTAGGTGGCGTTCTATAGTTTCCTAATTTTTTCATTGCACTGCCATGGAGTGGGGTCTCTCAACAACTGGCCCGGGCTATCAAATTATGAAAACTAATAACTCACATGTATTAAAGCCAACCACAATCACTTAATCTATACTTGTTTCGGCAACTTGAAAGATAATGAGCCGCTTCGTACGGGGAAGTGACCTTTTAGCGAAATTAGCCACGTCCACAAATAAGGGTTAAAACAAAACATTTAAATTAATTTTCAGTAACTGCACTACTAATCGCTGTTGACCTTTGTTTTGTCATTAGAATTGGAACCTTTAATTTGACCCTGTATAACCTTTCCAATAGTTATGCTGTTGGAAAGACAGTATTTTAGTAAGGTTTTATTATGGTATAATTGTGAATTTGTGACTTACCTCTTTCTCATACGTTATCCTCTGCCTGGATTTTACAGTCATGTCCAGTTTTGATTTTACCTGAAAATAATAATATTTAATTGTAGAATAAGTTTAAATTACTAATTTAGTGGAAGAGTTATATCAGTTTGTCGTCTGTGCTCCAGTTTACGACTTCTACTAAAGAATTAAAAAAAAATCTTTTAAATTATATCAAAGTGAGACTTGTACTAAATATCTAAGGGGAAGGAAACAAAACAGAGTTAGTAATTTAGTCGTCTACTAAAGAATGAATACAATTTTCTTTTATTTATATCAAAGTGAGACTTGTACTACTGGTCTAAGGGTATGGATTTTTTTATCAAAACTAAGTTAGTAATTTATAGCATTTCGTATAGGTGTATGTTTTCCATTTGATAATTCTTTTTTTGGTTCTCAAAAGAACACAGGTAAAAATGTATCATCCCGCTTCGGAAAGATTTTCTTTAGCCAGACAAGAAGTTACGGGACTAGAATATTAGTTTATGCAACGGTCATATAATAGGGGTTATTAAAACACGAGGTGTGATAATAGTATCACACAAGTATTTTAATACCTATTTATGTCGTTTTATCTTCTCTCATACAATTGTAATAAAACAAAAGTGGAAACAGAAATAAATATGTTGTATGGCGGGCAACTTTGATTCTGACTGCGCAGTGCGCGGATCCATGAACAATGACACATTTTCTACATCAAGTCAATGAGTCCATACGCGCCAATTAATTAAAAAGCAAAATTGTGCTATAAAAAATATAAAGTTATTTTATGGTGCAGTTGTTTGAAAATCGAATTGAATTTTTTACTGGATCTGGAATACTGCCATCTGTGTGAATACGCTCATACAACATACATCAGCGCCGAATAAAAACGTATACGATAAAGCGGACCTCTGTGTGAACGAGCACATAGTCGGAGCCGTTACCTCTGGGCCACCATTATTATGTGGGACTCAAAAATAAACTTGAAAGAATTCAAACGTAATTTACAGGTCCCGTCACGTAAAAAGAACGCTGAGCGACAGTGGAGGGGATGTGTCTGTGCATGGGTACAGTCGGGTTCTAAAGTACTAGGCTATTGTTTTATAATGTAAGAGTAATTGTTTTATTTTAGAATCATAATAGGTACTTACTAGCTACTTTTAAATTAGTTAATGTTTACTTGAAAATTATTTTTTATTTCGATCTTATTATTATAAATTTAGAAATATCTTATCATTATAAATTATCAACTGCTCCTTTCTCAACTTCTTTCTTCATAAAACAATAAATACTATAAATAATTTTTCTTTCCTTCATTTTTAAAAGCGTTCGTCGTGCAAAGGAAGTTGTGTGTGTGACTGTATTTTGGGAGATAACGAAGCATGATCTCAGCGCAGTGCGCATGGCTCAACTGACGACTGACGACTGACGAAGCAATAGCGAGCGCGCACAGCAAGCCTGCAAGCCTGGCGGCGCGTGCCCCTGCCCCCTGCCCCCTGCCCCCTGCCCCCGGCGCGCGCTTCACAGCAGCAGTTAGATCGATAAATCGCTCAGTGCGCAGATTCAACGCCAGCGTTCTTTTTACGTGACCGAACCTGTATATTCAGTTTAAAAAAATTAAGTGTAGTTTATTACCTTTGTCTTTTTGACTTCGACGGGCGGTTCGGTCTCTTCTGTTACCGTCGAGCTTGTGACCACAGCTCGACGCGGAGGGGATTTTTCTGTAATCAAATTTAAATATTACAATTATTATTCTGAAAGTTATTAATTGCCAGACGTTGTGAAAGCCATAATGTGGCGTTTTATTAAGACTATATCGTAAATCGTCTATACTAATTAAAAAGAAAAAATATTTTTTTGTTTGTTTAATTGTACCGAATAAGTTCCGAAACTACTGGACCGATTTTAACAATTTTTCAACAACAGAAAGCTAAATTATCAGGCAGTAACATAGGCTATCATTTATTTAAAAAATCCCACCGCGCTATTCCCAAACCACTGGAACTCCTGAAAGCCAGAATAAACAGTGGCGACCACCAGAAAAACGCCGAGGCATTAAAACTCGACGAAGACCCGGAGAATGAATTTAACTGTCTTGGATCCCGAAACGAAATTAATCAGAAAAGAATAACGGAGGAGTAGGTAAACAAAATGAAAATTTCCATATCAACCAGGAGACAGAACAAACAAGGTCAATAGGCACAACGGGTCGTTTACAACTGAGATAAGCCCAGTTGCCTAACACCACAGATATTTATTTTATTTTATTTATTTCTACAGTCAACTTCTCCCTACCCGTAACAAGGAAAACATCCGTAATTTTACGTCACTTAAAATATTCGTACCTTTCTTCTTACTCTTCCCCTCTTCTCTCTCTTCTGTGAACACGATCTTCTGTCTCTGCTGCTTCTTGTGTTCCGCGCTAGACGACTTGGGGGGCAGCTTTGATCGTAAGTCCACTTGAGGCTTCGACTTGGGCGGCTCTGGTCTGGAATAGGACAAATAATTGAGCTAGTATAATTTTTAAGTGATTTTAAACTTGAATGAACAAAATTTGCTCATTTGATATTAAATAAAAAAAATATTTTTAACAAACAATTTAACCAACGGAATAAAGAACTGAAAAACAAAAAAATAACAAATAAACTTTTAGTCTAGAATTTTGAGTTGGGCGCCAAACAAACAAACATGCAAATTGCATGCAGTTTACTTAATTTCAACAGAATCGGTTCATAATTGAAAATTCAGCAGGCTCATAATTAATAAATCCTTTTTATCTACCTTTAGAGGTGTACTTTATTATTGAAATTTAAAAGGGACCAACTTTCGAGGTATACTCTTGCCAATAAAACACGATTTTTTGAAATCTGGCCACTCTATAAAAAAAGTTATGCGTGTTCATACATAAAAATATACATGTCGAATTGAGAACCCTTTTTTATAGTCGGTTAAAAGTCAAATATATTTATTCCAAACAGGCCACTAAGCGGCACTTTTGAACGTCAACAATTAAAATTCAAAAGTAATAAAAATTGATTCTACCGCGCATTCGGAAAAGTAGCTTGTTATGAAGAAAAACGCGCAAGAAACTCCATAAAAAAGAATGTAAACAAGGAATAAAAATGTTGGTTAAACATTTTAAACATTTTACGTAGTGCCCATTACACCTTACGATTTTTTTTCGCAGTGTGGCTGGTAGCAGTAAAGATTATCTTAGGATATAACTGATTTAGTAGTGGGCTGGGCACATTGCTTGCAGAACGGATGGGGGTCAATGGGGCTGTAAAGTTCTGGAGTGGTGAACAGTACTGGAAGACGTTAGGTGGACCCGATGACTTGGTGAACGGTTGCAGGAATCCGCTGGATGCGAGACGCACATCATCAGCCTATTAATGTTCCCACTGCTGGGTCACAGGCCTCCTCTCTGTGAGAGGGAATGGGCCGTAATCCACCACGCGGGCCCAGTGCGGGTTGGTGGATGTCACATGTCTTCGTATTTTTGGTTCAAGGACATGCCGGTTTCCTCACGATGTTTTCCTTCACCGTTTTGAGAGCAGTGGTGAAGAAATAATTTACACAAAGTAAAGAGCCTGCCTGGGCTCGAACCCACGACCTACAACTTGTAAGTCGTGGCCGATACCACTGGGCCACCACTGCTCTCTGCGAGACGCACGGGACCCGTCAATGTGGCGACACTTGAGGAAGGCCTATGCCCAGCAGTGGACGTCTTCGGCTGTAATGATGACAGTACTTACTTCTTAGCCTTCTCCTTGAACCGTCCCGAGTCGTCGTCGTCCGACAGTATGCCGTCGATGTCGCCCAGTATGAGGTCCAGGTCGTCGTCGCTGTCTGTGCGCTTGTCGGGTAGCGGCGGGGTGAGGGCTCGCTCTGACGACTCGCGTTTGATGGTCAGCTTGTGAGGGGGGGTTAGTGTGTCTGTGGAACAGAAAAAATAGTTTTAATTCAAAATGCCAGTTATTTGTATTGTAAGCCCTATGTAATTAGATGACTTATCCCTTATTATAGGGATGTTTCCTGGGTAGAAAAATGATAATTCTGTTTAGTCCGTCAGTGAGATTATCAAATAATATAGGACCCGTATTTTTTAATTTTCAAAAAAAAAAAATTGGCAAAGATAAAGCGCATCAAAGTTCAGGAGTGGGGGCTTGTAACGTCACTTTGTTAGTATAAAGTGTAGCACACCGTGACGTCACACGATATTCCAACGCACTGTATCGTCGTAATTTTTTTGTATACGTGGCAAAATAAAAAAATGGGTAATCATTTAAGGAAGAATTTCTCATACTTATCTCAAAGTCACTGAATTTTAAACTTGTCTTTGGAACTGAGGTTTCGATAAATATTTCAAAACTTTTATAAATACTAAAAAGAAATGGACTGTAAATCGTCTGAATTTTAAAATAAAAAATGGCCCATAATATCTTCACTACTGTTATCTTTGTGTACCTATAAGCCAAACAAAAAAAAAACTCACCACAAGTAGAATTAACTTCCACCCTCTCCTCTTTCACAGGCGACCGATCCCTGACTTCCTTAACCTTCACTTCGAACCTCGCTTTCTCCACCTTCTCAGTTTTCTCCAACTTCTCCGGTTTCTCTGGCGAAATGCGGGTGGTGTCCGGCTTGGTGTGTTGGGGTTCTGCTGTGGTGGTGATGGTCTGTGTGGGTTCGGGGGCTTGTATGGGGTCCACTGGGGGCTTTAACAGGGCCTCCTTTTCTTTGTCTTGGGTTTCACGTTCTCTGTAAAGAGTTTGATAATTGTTAAATTTGTGAAGAGAGTTATGCATGACAAGTAATATTTCAAAATTTATAAAACCCCCGACACTTTTATCTTGCGAAAACACCCCGATTCAAACAGTAAAACGCCCATAACTTTTGAATGGCTGAACCGATTTTATTCAAACATAGCTAATAACACTCTCGACAAAATCACCTTTCAAACAAAAAAAAAACAAAATCAAAATCGGTTCATCCACTTAGGAGCTATGATGCCACAGACAAGCAACACACGTCAAACTTTTATAAGTTTGACTTGTGTTAAGGGGTGTTATCATCCCTTTTTCCGGCGGGGGTTAAAAGGAAGTGATGGCGGGGGTTAAAAAGGAAGTGATAGCGTGATGATTGAACGAAAGAAAGAAAAAATACTTATTTGTGACCTGCATAGGAGACACGAGATAATCAAAAACAAAAAAAAAACACCCAATATCAATTGAAATATGATGAGTACTTTGCAGCAATTTTTTTTTTAACCATGGGCTCGGGATTGACCACTTTAATATAATTTCATTGTTTTATTTTTTTATTATTGTTTAAAAATAAGAAGCATGCCCTCATAATATAATAATGGAATAAGATTATGCAGAGAGAGTGAATAAATAAAGGGTTTTTTTTTTTGTTTGGTAGTAATGCAGAATTACTACCAAGATTCTACTCGTATTCGAAGAGTTATTTTGCAACTCGGAACCCTAGTGTAGCGTTGTGAGATCTCAACTGAAAATAGTCGAATGATACTAATATCAAAATTAGTCGGTCAATAGTCACATCTCTAAAAACACGGCACAACTCTAACCTTCCGGAGTACTGTCACTCGGTCATTTGGATTCCGGTGGCTTAGCTAATTACATATTTTCTATCCTCACGATTCTGGTGCCCCGATTTAGGGTGAGTTTCTCATTAGTTTACCTATTGTACCTTATTCTTTGTGCCAGGCGACCAATACCGATTCCATCACCTAATTAATATCAGTTTTGCACTGTCATGTTGGACGCGTGGCTAAGGGTCGCCTGGGACAAAGGAATTTGCTATGAGCATGTGTTTCTACCGCATTGGATTGTGTCTCCGTGTTTTATTGTAAGTGATCACGTTTACTTATGTTATTAAATGCTAGCGTGTTCATACTTAACCTAACTTTGCATCTGTCAATGTGCTTGCTATCTTTGCAAGTTTCTTATCTGTAAACCGCTGCGATGTGCTGAGCTTTCACCTACAATGTTCCCATACCGTTCCTTGGCCTAAAATGGGGACGAAGCTGGTACATCGCATGCGGCTTGCTGCTTTTTGCACCGCATCTAACATGCGCACCCTATGGTGCTTTCAGGGCTCTTTGTACGGGCTGAGGCTTGCCTTTCTCCCACGGCTGTACGCTGCCAACTACCTGCACGCTGCCAACTACCTGCACGCTACCTACGCCCACCGCCAGGTCCTTTTACCTGACACCTGCGGCTTACCGCCGTGCCAGCCTACGCACGCTGCCCGGTCTTGCCTGCCTACCTGCGGCCTGCCGTCGCGCGAGCCGGTGCCAGCGCAGCCTACCCTGCGCACCCCAAGCTGCTTCGGTCCCGGCGACCAATCGCTGTGCCGGTGCTGACCGGTCCCCGCGTCTACCACGTGCTGCCAAGGGACGGTACCCCCTTACTATTTTATCCGCGTGACGGCGTTTGTACAGAACTGAGTGGCGCTAGAACCCTCGACCTAGCTGTTATATTTAACTTTAAATATATGTATTAAATTACAAGCTGTTTTTCTAACTACCTCCTAACTATCAGTTAGCGGCCTGCACAGCTTACCTAGCGCAGACTAAGCCGTTACACTAGAATAAAAACGAAAGAGCTTGAACCTCAGGAGTTTATTAGTTTAGTGAGTACTCACTTGTCCTGTAACTGCTTGTGCATAGCGACCGCGTTCTTCCGGCGCCGCACTTCCTTGGCGCGCAGCACTCGCTCGCGGAGACTCTCCTGTTCGCGGAGTCTTCGCTTGTATTCACTGTCCTGTAAGATATAGAGGTATTTTAACTATCTATACTAATATTTAATTATTATGTATGTATCGAATAAACTTAAAAACTACTGGACCGATTTCAAAAATCCTTGCACCGTTGGGAAGCTGCACTATCCGGGTGACATAAGCTACTTTTTACCCGACTGCCGAAGGAGGGTAATGTGTTTATTATCCCTGTATTACCACGGGAACGGGCACTACGCGGGTGAAACCGCGAGGCGTCCGCTAGTTAATTATACATATCAAGTTATATTAGTGATAGGTATGTTAAGTAACGTTACAATATAATAAAGTCGCCAGTATCAGTCACATTACCCCATCTGCACTGCTCAGCTTGTATCAAGCGCAAGTTCGATCACATATGGAGTACTGTTCTCATCTCTAGGACGGATCTGCCAAATACCAGCTTGATGCACTAGAGTCGATCGAAAACGGGCCAAGAGTCTCATCGGTGATGAGGCACTGATCGAATCAAAGCTTCAGAGCCTTGAACATCGTGTAATTTAATTCCACCTAGCCCGTTTCAAATGAAACGGGTTAGGTACGGCGATGCACCGTTAGTCGTTACATTTTGGGGACACTTTTATTATGCGTACAGCTAAGGAGTGGAATTCCCTGCCGGAGTCTGTGTTTCCTGATAGCTACCTAGGGGTAAGTCGAAGAGTGAATAGGTTACGTCTAGATAAGTCTACTTCATCGTCGACCACACCATCGCTTATCACCAGGTGAGTTAGTGGTCAACGGCGAGCGTATTTAAAATAAACAAAATAATCTAACTGAATTGGAAACTGCCTTCAATATAATTGTGAAAAGCCAAGCAGATTGATAAAGATAAAGATGATTTATTTGTTAAAACATGTGTTTACATACAATAAGCATGCAAGATGTTCAATTCTTTTTAGCGCTTACAAACATGTTTTGCCTTATGAGGCGTAAAAATATGTGTACATATTACAAATTGATTAATTTACTAAAATATAGCAATGTCAGATAATAAAAAACTAATCACAATGGATTGGCCTTTATCTTAATTAAATATCATAAAAATCAGAATTAATAAAATGAAACAATGTCAAAAAAGTAAAATAAATAAAATCTGAAATAATCAATTCAAAAACTTTTCATAAAAAAAAAACAAAAATATAATAAAACAGTGTCAAAAAGAGTAAAATAAATAAAATCTGCAATAATATAAATTCATAAAATGTCAGGAATAATATTTTATAAGTTTACACTATTATAAAATTACAAAAAAAATCACGAAATCTATACATATAATAAATCTGTAGAAAAGTCATTTTTGTACATTGAAGAAATTGAAACAAAAAATAGCCAGCGTGTGAAAAGATAAGTAACAGAACCCATTTCCATCATTTTTGAAATTTTTGTCTGTTTGTCTGTTTGTCTGTTTGTTTGTGCGCACATCACGTAAAATCTACGAATTCAATGCTGACAATGTTTATATACAAAAATTATACGCAACTTGAGGTTTAACTTAGTTTTTGTTTCATCGAAATCGGTTCACTCTATCAAAAGATATGATTAATTTAGTGAGTTCAAGAAGTAAAATATTACGTTACGCAATTAAGTATAGTACTTGCAACGACATCTTAAGACTAAAAATAGAACTAATGTTGATAGTTGAAATCTAAATCCGATAGATGGCGTTGTGCAAATGACGTCATTTTCTGAATCGCGGTGTTAAGATTTTCCGCGCGAGGATGACGTCCACCGTGTTTACTAGGCAAATTGGGTTTCGTTAGGTGTCTTAAAAGTTCTTGCGTGTGTCGTAAAAGTTCTTTGGTTGCTTGGTTTATCGATTTTCTAAATTGGTCGAAAAAAAAGTATTTGCTTATCTTATTGGTTTCGTTTGGTCAACTTTGGTCATTGGTTTGAAGTACGAAGTTAAGATTGTATTTGATTTACTTCGTAGTTTGAATCCAATAGTGCCAATCGTTATACAGTAAGTTAGTGTTGCCAATTCGTTGAGTCACGACCACGAACAGACGATACGTTGTCACACTAGACTGTTCGACGCACCGTTCTTTTAAGTTTGTAGGCTATTCAGTCATAAAGTGTTGTTAGTTTTGTTTATTGCTTTAATTTTCCTTGAAAATGCCTCAAAGAAAAAAAACTAACCTTTCGCTGCGTAGCCGAAATGCGAAAAGGATGAGACTTTGTAGGTCTCAGGAATCGGAAGAAGATCGTGAAGCACGGTTATCTGCTAACCGAGAGCACATCGCTCTTTCACGTGAATCGGAAACGTTCACCGAAAGGGAGTCACGTTTAAGTTCACAAAGAACACGGACCGCGACTTTGCGGTCTCAAGAGAGTATCCAGGAACGCGAAGACCGGCTGTCTGCTGATCGGGAGCGCCACTCTCTCTCACGTGAGTCAGAGACATTCACAGAAAGGGAGTCGCGCTTAAGTTCGCAAAGAACTCGGACCGCGACTTTGCGTTCTCAAGAGAATATCCAGGAACGCGAAGTTCGGCTGTCTGCTGATCGGGAGCGCCACTCTCTCTCACGTGAGTCAGAGACATTCACAGAAAGGGAGTCGCGCTTAAGTTCGCAAAGAACTCGGACCGCGACTTTGCGTTCTCAAGAGAATATCCAGGAACGCGAAGTTCGGCTGTCTGCTGATCGGGAGCGCCAGTCTCTCTCACGCGAGTCAGAGACTTTCACAGAAAGGGAGTCGCGCTTAAGTTCGCAAAGAACTCGGACCGCGACTTTGCGTTCTCAAGAGAGTATCGAGGAACGCCAAGCACGTCTGTCATCTGACCGAGAGCGACACGCTCTCTCGCGCGAGTCTGAATCTCTCTCCCAAAGAGAAGAACGATTAGAAATAGCTAGACATAACTATGTAGGTGTACAAAGAAACAATGAAAGTTATCTTGCATCTGAAAGGGAAAGAATAGATGAACTAAGACGAGCAGAAACAGCAGAACAACGTCAATCTCGCCTAGAAATAGAACGAGCTCGATACCATATGAATAGAGAAACAAATAGCGGAGCTGATGAGTCCATGGAAAATGACGATGCAAATATTTTATTACCTTGGGACAATAGGGAAAAATCAGGGTTCACATATTCGTCTAGAATTAATTATGCTGGCTTTACTTTCGTGGGTGACATGAGAGAAATTTGTAATTTTTGTCATGCTTTGAAATGGAGGAAAGAGACAGATGGAATGTGCTGCTCAAATGGAAAAATTGTTCTTCCAAATTTCCAAGATCCACCACACTTACTTATAAGTCTCCTGAATGGCGATCATCCCCAGTCGAACCGTTTTTTGGATAATATTCGTTTATATAACAGTGCTTTCCAAATGACTTCCTTTGGGGCAAAACAAATAACGGAAGGACCGTTCATGCCAACCTTCAAAGTACAAGGTCAAGTTTATCACCTTATTGGATCTTTGCTGCCAGAAAATGAACCCAAATTTCTCCAAATTTATTTTGTATCCGATTACACGCAACAGCTCAATGTTAGAAATCACAATTTTCCCCAGCTCAATGCTGAGCTTTTGGGTCAACTTCAAGAATTGCTGCATCGCGTTAACCAGTACGTTCGTGAATTCAAAGCTGCATTGGAGTCAATTCCACAAGGCAGCAATGATTTCAAAATTGTTATAAGTGCCGATAGACGTCCTGTGGGTGAACACCGTGGAAGACACAATGCACCCGTCGCAGATGAAGTTGCAGTTGTTTTAGTCGACCAGGAGTGTGAGAGACGTGATATCGTGTTGCGTACACGCGACGATCGCCTTCAACGCATTTTGGAAACCCACCGAGCTTACGACGCCCTGCAATATCCACTAATCTATTGTCATGGTGAAGATGGGTACAATTTTGGGCTGTACCAAGTGAACCCTACTACGAGAGTCACTAATTATCAAAAAAAAATATCTGCTCAACAATACTATTCCTACCTTTTACAAATAAGGCAAAACAGTTTCGTATATTTGCAACGATTTCGTGGTTTGTTCAGCCAATTTATTGTGGACATGTACGCAAAAATAGAAACTGAACGTTTAGTGTATATTCGCACTAACCAGCGACGGTTACGCGCTGAAGAATACGTGCACTTGCGGGACGCCATGCAATCAGATAATAACGTCGAAAACTTGGGTCGATTGGTTATTTTGCCATCCAGTTTCACAGGCGGTCCGCGGTATATGCACGAACGAACGCAAGATGCTTTTTGTTACGTCCGTAAATACGGCCGGCCGGACCTTTTTATAACATTTACAACAAATCCAAAGTGGACGGAGATTTGCCAGGCACTTCTCACAGGACAGGCGTCATACGACAGACATGACATTATTGCTAGGATTTTTCATTTAAAACTCAAAGTCTTGATTAATCTACTTACAAAGGAGAAAGTTTTCGGTTCAACTCTTTGTTTTATGTATAGCGTCGAGTGGCAAAAGCGTGGTTTACCCCACGCGCACATTCTTCTGTGGCTGGAAGAAAAAATTCGTCCCGATGCTATAGACAGTGTCATAAGTGCAGAATTTCCGGACTATAATGCAGATCCGATTTTGCATGACATAGTAAAAACACATATGGTTCACGGGCCATGTGGCCTCTTAAACAGGGAATCACCGTGCATGAAAGATGGTCAATGCTCAAAAAAATACCCCAGAGCACTGAAAGAACTAACTATGGCTGGGGAAAATGGGTATCCGCAATACCGGCGAAGATCACCGTCACAAGGTGGTTTCACAGCTACTGTCAGATTCCGTGGACAAGAAATAATTCTAAATAATAGTTGGGTGGTACCGTATTCTCCAGTTTTGTCAAACGCTTTTCAAGCACACATTAATGTTGAAATTTGTAATAGCGTCGAATCTATAAAATATATATGTAAATATGTTAATAAAGGTAGTGATCAAGCCATGATAGCACTAAGAAATAACAACCAATTTGATGAAGTGACAAGGTATCAATCTGGCCGATACATAAGCTCTTCGGAGGCAGTTTGGCGCATTTTGAGTTTCCCTATTCATGAAAGGTATCCGCCAGTCATCCATCTTGACGTGCACCTGGAAGGCGGGCAGCGAGTTTACTTTCAGCCAGAAAATGTGGCAGAAAGAATGAACAACCCAAGACAAACCACCTTGCTCGCATTCTTTCGCCTTTGCGAAAGAGACAATTTCGCTAAGTCTCTGTTGTACAATGAAGTGCCACATTATTATACTTATAACAAGCAGCAAGGTGTTTTTAATCGCAGGAGACGTGGAACTGCTGTAGAAGGCGAGTCCGGCATTTTTAAAGAACACGTGATTGGAAGAGTATACACGGTGCACCCAAATAATGCAGAGTGTTATTATTTACGCCTTCTTCTTCACACAGTGCGAGGACCTACTTCTTTTGCTGAGCTCCGCAAAGTGGACGATATAGAATATCCCACATTTCAAGCTGCTTGCCGCGCACGGCATTTATTAGATGGCGATCAGCATTGGGATGATGCTTTAGCCGAAGCATGCGTCAGTGATAGTCCACATCGTTTGCGCCATTTATTTGCCATTTTGTTGACATTTTGTGGCCTATCGGACGCTGGGCAGTTGTGGCAAAAATATAAAGACGCGTTTGCCGAAGATTTTTTGAGACAGCAAAATATAAATAGTGAAACTTCTGACCAAGTACGTGAAAGCTGCCATAATAGGGCTTTGCTGGCTATACAAGATATAGTTACAAGTATAGGAGGGAACCCCCTCAGTCAATACGGCTTGCCGACACCGACAGTTGGTGGGGAACGAATTAATAGGGAGTATACATCTGAAATAAATTACAACCCCGAAGAGTTAGCAGAAATATTGCGAAATGGCTGTTCAAATTTGACGTCAGAACAACGTCAAATCTTTGATAGAGTATGCTGTAGTGTAGAACATTCATTAGGAGAAATGCTGTTTTTAGATGCACCTGGTGGAACAGGTAAAACTTTCCTCACTAAAGTTATCTTGGCTCAAATAAGGAGCCAAAACAAAATTGCCCTTGCCGTCGCTTCCTCAGGAATAGCTGCCACTTTATTACCAGGAGGAAAAACTGCACATACAACATTTAAAATACCAATCGACTTGGACCGCACAGAAAACCCTGTTTGCAACGTGTCTCGCAATAGTGATAAAGCAAGGGTTTTACGCGATTGCGCCCTTATCGTTTGGGACGAGTGTACGATGGCAAATCGTAAAGCTGTGGAAGCTGTAGATAGAACGTTGCGAGATATAAGACAAAATGACCGACCGATGGGAGGCTTAACGGTGCTATTCTGTGGAGACTTCAGGCAGACACTCCCTATAATACCCAGAGGAACGAGGGCCGATGAAATAGGTGCCTGTTTAAAGAGCTCTATTTTATGGCGTAGTGTCATATTAACTAATTTGAGCTTTAATATGCGAGCATATTTGGGAGGTGACGCAAACGCGCAGGTTTTCTCAAATTTACTACTTCAAATTGGTAACGGCACATACCCGACTCAAGAAGGAGGTAAAGTAACTTTAGTCGAAAGCCTGTGTTCTTCTGTTGCCTCACAGCAGGAACTCATTTCCTCTGTATACGGAGATCCATCAGAGATCTCGAACCATGACGCTGCTTGGCTATGCCAACGAGCTATTTTGGCACCTCGCAACGACCAAGCAGCAGCAATAAATTCTCAAATATTGGTACATGTTTCTGGAGAAAGTAGGGAATATTTATCTATTAACACGGTTTTAGAAGAAGGAGATGCCACCCACTATCCAGTAGAGTTTTTAGACTCTCTAAATACACCAGGTCTTCCAGCACACAAAATTTATTTAAAAGTCGGAGTACCAATCATTCTACTCAGAAATTTAAGCCCACCAAAACTATGCAATGGAACTCGGTTGAGAGTAACAAATCTCCAACGAAATGTCATCGAAGCCGAAATCTTAACAGGTTGCGGCTCCGGTGATGTTGTTTTCATTCCCAGGATACCCATTATCCCCAATAATTTTCCGTTTACTTTCAAACGTGTGCAATTTCCTGTAAGCCTCTGTTACGCTATGACTATTAATAAAGCCCAAGGCCAGACGTTATCCGTTGCGGGTGTAGACCTTACTTTTGATTGTTTTTCACACGGCCAACTCTATGTTTCTCTATCACGTGTTAGCAACCCAAACAACCTTTTTGTATATGCTCCGGGTAATTCCACCGCTAACATAGTATATAGAGAAGCATTAACGTAATCAACTATACCAAAGTCAGGACTCTTATCTAAATCATCAAAAAGGTGATATACTCTTATCTAAACGACGTTGTTTTGCTCTCGACAACCACGCGAACGAAGTCGCGGGCACAGCTAGTAGAAAATAAAAACTTAAAATATCATAAATTCAGATTAATAAAATAAAACAATGTCAAAAAAAGTCACAAAATAAAATTAAACCAAAAAAAATGTCTTATATCGAATTAGTTATTGTTATATCGAATTAATTGATTGTTAGTATACAAACCTCATCAGTATGTCGCGGCACTTCGGGGCGGGGACGTCGCTCGGGACTGCGGCGCGGCGACAATGAACGACGTACCGGCGACGGAGAACGCATCCTAAGTAGAACATTTATAGAATTTAGACTTTATGGCATGGTACAGTACATTGTGATACAAGGGTGGAAAGTAGGTTATTGCAAACGAGCTGTCATTAACAAGCCCGAGCCGAAGGCGAGGTTTTTAAGGTTCCCCTAGTCAACGGCACGAACTATTTTGTGCGCGGGGTTAAAATGCATGCTATCTCATCCGACAACACGTGCGAAAGAGATTGATGCTGTGATGAGCAGTAAGAAGCTAGTTCTCGTACGAATTAGCACTTTTGCAAATTTGTAGCGAAATGGATGATGATTTAGGACGAAAACGAGCGCGCGAAATTTTATGTACAGACCTTTGGGAGTCTGGATATCATGACAAAACTACTTATTGTATATTTTCAAAACAAAATTATTTGCTTTGTTGAATTACTAATCTATCCCTGCATGGTGGCCGTTTTGCAATTTTCCTTCTTCTTATGTTATTTATTTCCGCCCAAAGATGCGTTAAAATTAGTGTTGAAATATGGAAGTTTCGACGCTCATAATTTTCAAATATATATTTTTTTTACATTTTTGTTTCCATACAGGACTAGATAATGTTGAGACAAATTGATATCATTTTTTTATTTTGAACGTACATCGTCAAACAGTGGAGTAATCTCTAGACTACATTTGTATGGAAGAATTTTCGACTAGTGTAACCTTAATGACACGAGTTTGCAATAACCTACACACCCGTGTATCACACGATGTTTTTCAATACAGTTGTGGGAAATAGTAAAAAAAAATCTAAGAATTTAAAAAAAAAACAGAAAATGGCGCGTTTTTGCAATTGGACATTTTTTTTACAACGAAAACAGCCTATACAGCCTATTCGATGTTTGACAAATGTTGATGTGAAAATGATCAAAAATTAGAACTGTAAATTAATTATGTTATACAATCATTTAAAAGACTTAAGAATTCAATGCTAAAACGGACGGAGTCATTCATTTTTCCTCGTATAAAATCTATTCCATTGTATTCTATGTATGAAAACTCCTTGCTACTAAACTTATTTAAATTAAGTTATAAATTTTAAACTCAACTGCAAAAGTAATGATCGAGCGCGTAAACAAAAGTCACGACCGCGTAACAGAAAGATGCCTGTGCGAAAGATTTGATTTTCGAATCATAACTATAGCCTCTGAAAGTGCGCCATGTTTAACAACTGTACTGAAATAGTTATTTATGATACAAGTGCGGAAGGTAGGTGATTTCCGATGAGTGGCATTTTTATTCACGAGCGAGCGAAGCGAGTGAGTGGATAAATCGACACGAGTCGGAAATCATCTTACGTACGTGTATCATACAAGATTTTACTATGCATTGTGCGAGGAAATAAATAAATTAATAAAATGAAATTAATAAAATGGCGGGCTTATTCAAGCGCGTTCAGCATATCCACAGATTAACTAATAGTTCCTCGGGCATATCTACTGCGCATGTGCGAATAGCTGTCACATCGTAACGCAATAAGGCACGAGAAAAATATACGTTCTGCCAAACATATTTAATGAATATTTAAAATTAATTTATTGATCAAAATCTAAATCTAGAGTAATTAAAAACGCCTAAAATAAAGTATTAGTTTTATTTTACCTTTTATATGAATGATAATCTGTACATAACTAATTTTTAAAACTTTTCTCAAATAATAAAAACTCTATGCGTCGGGCTGACGTTGGAGTTAAAAATTAAAAAAATACAGGAAAGTAAAAAGCACTAGTGAAAAAAAGTGTCACTTTCCGCACAGTTTGGCTGCTTGGAAAACCGCTCTTTTCGAGGACATGCATTGTAAAATGGTTTACAATGCATGTCCTCGAAAAGAGCGGCCAACGTCAGCCCGACGCATAGAGTTTTTATTATTTGAGAAAAGTTTTAAAAATTAGTTATGTACAGATTATCATTCATCAAGGTAAAATCAAACTAATACTTTATTTTAGGCGTTTTTAATTACTCTAGATTTAGATTTTGATCAATAAATTAATTTTAAATATTCATTTAATATGTTTGGCAGAACGTATATTTTGCTCGTGCCTTATTGCGTTACGATGTGAATGCTATTCGCAGTTCGCACATGCGCTGCATGCGCAGTAGATATGCCCGAGGAACTATTAGTTAATATGTGGATATGCTGAACGCGCTTGAATATGCCCGCCATTTTATTAATTTCATTTTATTCATTTATTTATTTCCTCGCACAATGCATAGTCTTTCGCCCCTCCTTTTTATAATCGTTCTCAACGGAATCATGTTGCGCACTCACGATAGCAGGCGTCGCGGGATAGAGTGGGGATTGACCAACGTCTTGGAAGACCTGGACTATGCCGATGATCTATGCCTGCTGAGTCATACACACGCTGACATGCAAGCGAAACTGAACGACCTGCGCCAGGAGGCGGCGAAAACTGGGCTCAAAATTAATGAGCCCAGTTTTGATTTTGATTTCAATGATGTTAATCGGCACAGAGGTTGTGGAACGCGTCCACAAATTCACGTAACCTCGGGAGCGTCGTGTCAGAAACTGGAGGAACTGAAGAGGATATCGCTTCTCGGAATGACAAAGCGCGAGCTACCTTCGCGCAGCTAAGACCTGTGTGGCAATCGCGGAAACTGACCCGAAGGGTTAAAATCAAAGTCTTCGGGTCCAATGTCAAATCCGTGCTGCTCTACGGGTGCGAGACGTGGAAGGTAACAAAGGACATCTCGCGCCAAATCCAGGTCTTCGTCAACCGATGTCTTCGTCGCATCCTCGGAATTTACTGGCCCGAGATCATCTCTAATGTAGAGCTGTTGGAGAGATGCAACGAGTCCCCGATCGACCGACAGATCAAGCGGCGTAAATGGAGTTGGATTGGTCACACGCTCCGGAGGGATTCCGATCACATTCCTAAACAGGCCTTGGATTGGAATCCTCAAGGAAAAAGGAAGCGAGGCCGTCCCCGTCAATCTTGGCGACGTACCGTATTAGCTGAAGCGACAAGCATTGGAATGGCGTGGAGCGAGGTGAAGCTCAAGACCGGTTTCGATGGAGGACTACTGTGGAAGCCCTCTGCCCCAGCTAGGGGACATAGGATCTTAAGTAAGTCAACAATGCATAGTAAAATGTTGTACGATACACGTACTTAAGATGATTTCCGACTCGTGTCTATTTATCCACTCACTCGCTTCGCTCGCTCGTGAATAAAAATGCCACTCATCGGAAATCACCTACCTTCCGCACTTGTAGCATAAATAACTATTTCACAGACCCGTAATATAAAAACATTCCCACTTTACGAACCAATTTTTTTTTTTTCATTAATATTTATATCCATGCCAAATTATACCTTTCTAATACTAAGTCTCTGTGCTAAGCTGCGGTCAGGCGGACATGGCGAAACTATAAGGGTTCCTTGTTGATTATGATAGATTATACAGCAATTCAAATAACTATACTGTGCCTTGTGATCTCACTCAAGCATTTTATGATCACGTCATCACATCACAAACGTTGAAGTATCCCCCGCCGCGAGTACGAGGCTTGTTTTTTTACTTTTTAGAGGTTTTTGTGTCGGGGTTTTTAATTTTGACTTAATCTTGTTGATTCAGCACTAAAAGAGCATGTATTGTTCAGTCCCTACGGTTATCGAACCCAAATAAGGGCCATATCACTCACCTCCTCCTAAGTCCAGCTCGGTTAGCATTGATGAACTCTTCCTGTCGCCGCAGCAGATCATCATCTTCGTTGCTTCTGCGCGGAGGGTGTGCCAGGTCATTCTCTATCTCAATCGTTGTGTTCTCTATGTATCTGGAACAATATAAAAGTATTTATTAAAAAATGTTTTTAGAAACAGGCTTTTTGCATAAATCTCAGCAAACTTTTGATACCCATATCATAGGGATGCATTTTTTTTAGGGTTCCGTACCCAAAGGGTAAAAACGGGACCCTATTACTAAGACTACGCGGTCCTGTCTGTCACCAGGCTGTAGCTCATGAACCGTGATAGCTAGACAGTTGAAATTAGTTCACAGATAATGTATTTCTGTTGCCGCTATAACAACAAATACTAAAAACAGATTAAAATAAATATTTAAGTGGGGCTCCCATACAAGAAATATTTTCTGCCGTTTTTTGCGATTAAAGAAAGAAAAGAAAGAAAAATATTTATTTGTGACCCGCACAGGAGACACGAGAATAAGCATATGTACAATTAAACAATCCATACTAATATTATAAATGTGAAAGTAACTCTGTCTGTCTGTCTGTTACCTTTTCACGCTTAAACCGCTGCACCGATTTAGATGAAAGTTGGTATGAAGATAGTTTGAGACCTGGGAAAGGACATAGGCTATTTTTTTTTCATAAAACACTAAGGGGGAGAAATGGGAGGTGGGGTAGTTTTTTGTGAAACTTCTTATTATAGCTTAACCCGCTGAACCGATTTAGATGAAAGTTGGCATGGAGATAGTTTGTAACCCAGGCAAGGACATAGGCTACTTTTTTTTCATAAAACAGGAAGGGGATGAAAAGGGGGGAGGATTATTCAACCGTTTAGGAGCTATGATGCCACAGACAGACACAAAGATACACAAATACAGATACACACGTACAACTTATAACACCCCTCTTTTTCCGTCGAGGATTAAAAACGAAAATCTAAAATATAAGACTCCAAGGTTAGGCATATCTCCTAGATTTGTCATATTATTGATGTTCACGTCAAACGGCAGCATGCTTTAGGCAGGTGACACAGACAAAGTAGGTGATACCTGCACTTCAAAAGAGTATTATGAACTACGATA